>JAMPIV010003224.1:22500-88778 GCA_024509875.1 Oreohelix idahoensis | reverse complement strand
ATGCGTTCATTACCTGGCTCTAAGACACTCACTGCCACAAACAAGAGTGTCACGAAGCCGGTAATCTCAAAGACCAATGATATATGCAAAGCTTATAATATGTGTGGGTTGTTCTGCTTTTCGATTTTGAAAGACGCATTTCGTGTGTTCCTTGACAATGCAAAACATTTTATTGCGAGCCAACCACAGTTTCGTACTTTTAGCTTGTGGTCATCCTTCTTACTGTGCTCTCTTCCTGCGTCAGTCGCGCGTGTGATGGCTAAAGGTGTCTTGTATTCGCAGGAGGTTAGTATGATGGTTACTCCGGTCTCAATTCTTTTCGGATGTTCCGGGTGCTCACAACCATTGGAGTGAAGGCTAGGTTCACTTGATAGATCCTTCTCGAGCCACTGCTAAGGATAATCAAATGCATAAGACATAACATTTGGTGGCACATTGGAGAGTGTACTCCATCTGCCATTATCAACATCTCTCTACTCCCTGTCTTAATGAGATGTTGCTACGCATGTCTGCTGCCGAATCCGATCAGTCTGATCTGTTATCGTCGGTTTCGCATTCATGGTGCGAAAGAGATTTGCTCCACGTTAGCACTCCCCGCAACAAATTGGCCGAGAGGGAAAGGTGATTAATTATGGCGATACTGCAAATTGCTGTAGGTTCACTGGGGCTCAAACTATCTCTGTATCAAACAGCCGCAATCTCGCCTCTTGGAGTTAATAATGACCAGAACAAAAGGGATTCTCTTGGAGATTTCGCATGTTTCCTTTATCAAAACAGCAGGAAGATGATCTACTCTAAAGAAATTCCTGTTTACTTTGGCAACAAAGATGTGGATCCGAATATAGGATACAATCGGAAATCGTGGATTAACGATGACGGAATGGCGTAACTTGTACGTATCGGTACAAGACTTCCGTGCTAAATCCATTCCCATTTCTTCATATCCTTGTGCTAAAAAATAGGAGAGTTATAAATCTTACAAGCACGCTCATGGTTTCCAGTAGTGTTCTGGACATTATGGCGTCTGTTTCCCCGTTACTAAAGCTAGAGTTCTTGCAATCTTTTCTTTTGGCCTGCTACCCATAATCCCCCACCGCCTCCGGAATACAATCTATTGTCGATGCTTGTAGACAGTATGTCAGGATTAAATCATACGCCATGAATGCTCTGCATATTGTCGAGGGGGGGGGGGGGGGGGGTGGGGGGGGTGGGGGGAGTGGGGGGTGGGGGTTGGGTGGGTGGGGACTTGTTGTTGGGTATGTATTGAGTATGATGGGAGTCAAGAGATTAATAATCCAGAGGTCCCACGCCATGATGCACCTATTCAGGCTGATGCCAGGGGACTCATTCCCATTCGCACTCAACATTTCAAAAAAATGGCGTGATAGACACATCATTGGTTCACATCGTTAAGATAACTGTCTGACTGCGTTACACGAGGACACCATTTTATTTTGAACCGTGTGTTTGATATGTGCACACGTTGGCCAGAAGGCTGTTCCTCTAAAGAGCATAAAAAAAAACTACTGCTGATCCCTGTAGCAGATGCTCTTTTGGTTAAATCTTTCTCGTTCTGGGTTTTCACAGACAAAGATATATTATCGGACTCATGAGGTACCCAAACTTAATATCGGACTACACTGTCACAAAGTAATGGTCGAACTCTGAAGATAGAAGAGATCGCTTGAGTAGTTATTTTATCACTCCTATGTCACATATTGGATGGTGGGAACCGTTTGAATAGAAACTCTGAAAAAACCTAACTAAGTGTAAGATAACTGGAGGATCATCCTCAGGATTGGGACAGTGGTTTTACCCCAGCGGCTCTCTTTGCATATAGTAGAGAGGTCGCCAACGAACATACAGGATTTTCTCCTTTTTGAACTTGTCTTCGGCGCGAAACGCGACGAGGTCCTTTGTCCTACTCTACTATGTATTGGATAACCTGGTGATTAATATTGTCGTGACACAAAATGTGCCTCTTACGAATTTTGTCATTTGCACTTAGGACACGATGTTTGGTGAAGCTTGCAATATTGGCAACTGCTTCTTCGAATTTGCGCGAAACAGAAGGTATGGCAATTTTGACAATAAAGACTCAGACGCTTGCGACAAAAGATTTTGTTCAGGTGACCAAAGTATTTGGTCCCTGCTACCTTGTAGAAGAAAACAGTCCGACTTCACATTATTTCTTGCTGAAATCGTCCTGCATTATAAATTGCAAAATTATCTGTTTCCGATGTTGGCAAACCTACTATATCGTCCCGAAATATTGACGGGGAAGCATAACATATCCAATCACATCAGTACATACGCTCACGGAATGCCGCTATCTGAACGTCCCGTTTTAATTCTACCAACCTGTTGTTTTATTTTTCCAGCACAATTTGTCACGATTTACACTAAGCCCAACATGGAAGTACTCATCACAAGTCAGTAATTTTTCAGGATGAGTACTAAACGCAGTTTTTTCCCGCGGATGTTAATCTACCTTTTCGCATGGATTCCGCTTCACTCTAATGAATTCATGATATAAGATCGCGTTGTCGATATATTCGTCCCGAATTATTCCATGACGGGTCAGAAAACCAAGTTCTGCTATGTGTAGAAACAATTTTTTCAAAGTTTGTCCCTATTCTGACCTAGCCCTGTCAACTCTGATGTCATGCAGGGTACACACTTATTGTCTGTACTGGACCATAGTAGCCTATAAGGTCATAACCGGTTATCCTATCCCGATAACAACTTTTTCAAGGCTCAACACGGTGAGAATATAAGTAAGTTGAATGAAATGATTAGGAGCTTAAAACCAATTCTTATGCGGAAATATCCCTATGCCACATCAGCATATTCTTTCACCGATGGGTATACATCGGGCCGAAAAAATGACAAACACAAACGTCTTGTGGCGGGTTAGATCGCCATTTCGAACCAGGTGGACTATAAAATTTGATTTCTGGATTCCATGCCTTGATAACTTGGTCGTAAGCAGCGCGAACTTACGAGGGGTACTAGATCGAATTTCACATGTTATTCATCGGTCAAGACTAAACTTGCAATTTGTCCTAAGGGACCTATTGGCAATTTCCACTATCGACAACGCCAACGACCGTTGTACTGTCTTGTTTCGAGACGCCTCTAGGAGTCCTATTTTCAATGGGACGATTTTACTGACTTTTCTGGCCTTATGGAACGCCCTCGAGACAAACATTCGTACGACATTGATGCGTCGAATCTCGTCTCATCGCTCTGATGTCATTGCATATACTTGTGTGACATCTGTACTTTCATGATACTTGGAACGATCACTATTAATGGGATAAATGAACTATTGGTCTTTCTTACGCGAGGCATAACCTCGACAGCGAAACCCATCGAATTTTACGCCGGCAGCCGACCCAGCGTGTATTGGTTTGTTTTAGCGAATATATTTCTTCTTTCTTAGGTCACCCGTGTTGGCTCTTGGGCGTTCCTTAAAACAGTAGGACCATTGTCAATACAAGTAAAGATACTCTTAAACAATTTCACATATTACTAACAGGAGCTATAAAAGCAAGTACGACCCAGTCTATCCCTTAGGGTTCTCAATACCAATGTGTTAATGGGACCGATTCATCCCGAATTCTGTCCTCCATTTTTGTCACCTCGTTTCTTACTTGCTAAAAGAAGAAGGGTCATCCTAATGTAGTACATTGGACCTCAAAAGATTGGTCAATTCCTTCTTCAGGATAAGGTCTAAAATCTATGCTTTTCTGACCTTAACTACCTATACCCTAGTATTGCCCTTTGTTTAAGGATAAGGACATGTTTTATCTCTGCGTAAGTGGAACGCTTATCATTACGGGATTGCGCGAGCTATGCCACTAATGCATGAGTTAGATCATGGTAAACCTCTGCATCATGTGATGTATATTTCTCGGGATAAATTAAATGCCGCCATGAGAGAGAAGTTACTCCGGTACCTAAGGACTCGTGAAATCTATTGGCCTTCATGGTCTATTGTGTTTCAAATCCTTTATATAAAACATGCTAATCGATTTCTTCTGTCACGCGCGCTTTTCATATGTGGTGGAAAACTGACCAGAATTGCTCCCATTACGGCTATTTCAGACAGTAAAAAATCTGAAAAGAGGCAACCTGAAGGATCGAACGCGCATAACGCGATTGCTCATACAGCCAGTTTCAATTTTTTCGGCTCGCGTAGCATACTCCCGTGGGTTCAGAATAAAATGTGTAGATTGGCCAGATATATTTGCTCTATGTTTGCCCACATGATTCTTAACTGTTAAAATTATATGCCTAACTTTGTGCTACAGTTGTTCCTATTGTTTTGAAAATGTTGTACACATTGATGGAATATATACATAATACTTGATTTGGTATACCACTACTTTAGCGGTTCACTGATGTATGTTGATTCAACCGCTGGTTTTTGAGATTGTTTTTTTTCGTCCTCTTGATCGATCATGTAGTTAAGACTATCTAGAAGTATGAAAGTTTAATGTCAAATAAAACTGATGTTAGGAAAGTGTGTTACTGTCATTGCCTACAGTATATGTAGTATGCCCGTTCGGTGACACCTCTCTGGAAAACTATTATATACTTAGAGAGGCCCAGTACTTTGTCTCTAAGTTTCTCAATGAAAGAACTTATGAATCTCAATGTACACATCTGCGCCACTTGGTTATTGGTTGCGTTGGTGAAGCCACAATTGTATGGTGCCTCCTAGATGTTATTTCAAAAAAAAAAAATGTCAACTCCCATTTTTTTTTCCGCCGAGGGGGTGGGGGTGTATCTCTGGTATGCGTGCATATTTTGACCAACGCATGACATAATTACTCAAAAATACGTTACGGCTATTTCTAAGTATGGAAAAATATATATTTGATTATTTGTGTATGAAAATGACTACCTCTCTGGTAAAAGCTAAGATTAAATCTTTGATTGATTTACACCTTATTGAATTTATGGTGTGTATTTTTCTTGATATTGACTTCCCGGCGCCCCATGACATGGATATGGTTATTACATGTCAGTTTGCTTATTAGGAACGGGCCCGACAAGAGTGATTTAATTTTGCTTGTTAGTGTTTATGGCCTGGAATTCATGTGTTACCTGTCTTGTGAAAGTGTAGTGTTACAGTCGTATTATTGTCTACCCTTTATATGTTCAGGTCGGACTATATTTTTTCTTTCGTCCAGAATTCTTAGCGCAAGGTTTTCCTCGTTGGCCTTTCTGGGGTGTGTGAGAGTTCCGATAATGGTCGCTAAGAATTGGCCTGAGAGTGTTTTTCAGGGATTGGCACTGTTTAAGGTTTAAAAACAGTGATGAGTCTAGATGTTTTTTCTAGGAGAAATTTTATGTTTCTGCAAGAGTGTATTTGTCACGAGATCTCCTCCTCATTACTGTGTGATTCGGACTACAGTTATGCCAGACCTATGTTTTTGATGATCTCGAGTCGATTAGGGTTTCGCCTAGATTGAGGAACTTTGTGTCTTGTATCGCCTAGGGTTGTGTTTTGATCGACGAAGATGAAGGCTTTCCTAGCAGCAGTTATGTCTACGGTGAATTTGAACTGTGATTACTTGTGTAGAAGCTGTGAGTGGAAAAAACCTTTACTTGAAATGTCTAATAATATGCAATTTTTTCGTATTTTTAATTACTGTTTGGAAATAAGGCTGGAGGCGTGGGAGGGGCTGTCGGGGGGGGAGGCCCGCGGGGGGGCTTAGTCGTGGGCGTAGGAGATGCGAGTCGAGAGGCAGGCAAGGGGGTGCCATGTTATGGAGGCCCTTAGTCAGGTGACTGGGGCTGCGACCGGGCTTGGTGAGCACGGGCAAGGGAAGGGGTACGTGGGTGGTCCTATGGGAGGGCAGTGGTTATGGTAGATTTGTTATAGAGAGGTTGGGGGGGTACGGGCGGTATCGATTGGGCGCTCTATGAGTGTTCAGGGTCCAAATCGTGGCAGAGGGGGGGAGAGCTTAAGATAACTTAGCTAGGGAGATGGTGGTACTCGGCGGCGAAGGACTTGTATGTTGTGGGTGGGGGCTGATGGTCGTGTGTATGGGACGACGTTCAGTCAGTAGGGATACGGTGACTGAGTGAAGGTTATGGTGAAGGGCGTGGTGGCATGGTGTCGGCGCGTGGGATGAGGGAATTAGAGGTGGTGTGAGGGATGCGAACTTGCGAGATGGGTTTCACTGTTACATGAATTGCTTATGTCAGCGAGCTTCCGCTGAGTGAGGTTGTAGTGGGGGGCTGGGATGGGACCAAATGAATGGGTATGTCTGGGGGAGCGGGCCGGGCCGTGACTGGGTCAGGAGGGTGGGGGGGTTGGGGTGCCTTCCGTGGGTGGGGCGAGGGGAGGCGGGAGTCGATACGAGGGGGGGAGGGCGGGTGTATCAACGGGGGGGGTGGTGGGGTAGCATGTACAGGGGGGGGGGTAAGGTGAGGAGGGGGGGGGGAGTCCTGGTGAGGTGTGATGGTGTACAGTGGGACTATGTATTGTTAAGAGTGGTGGGGTCACCCTGGGAGGGGATTGACGCTCCTGGTCAAGGTGCTTGATAAGGGGGGGTACAGAGGCTACGGAGATTAATGAGGGTCCATAGGAGGAGGGGTGTTAGAGTGTGGGGGGCGAAGGGCTTTACAACATACCGTTTGTGTCTGAGGGTTGTGAGTGGGGGGTAGGGGGTACGCGGTATGGTGTCCGTAGGGGTGGGGGAGGGGGAACTGGGACCATTCCCTGACGGGCGGATGCGGGAGGAATGAACCCAGGGTGTAGGGGGGGTACACCGGGTGGTTGGAGGGGCGATAGTAAGCGAGTTCGTGGGCGGGGTGTATTAGGGTATGGGGAGTTGTAAACCTGGGGTGGTCAATAATACGGTGATATCGTCTGATTGGATTACTGTAGTGTAATGTATTGACCCAGGGGGGAGACGGTTGGCTAGGACCGGGGCATTATCCTTATCTATGTAGGGGGGGGTGAGTTTACACCAACCTGGGGTGGGGGGGAGGGTATAGTGCGGGTGTAAATGTCTGGTGGGGGTTGAACTGGGGGTAACACGGGGACTGACTTGTCCTAAACCTCACCACCACCTATAGGAAGATCAGGGGGGACACCATAGTCACGTCCATGGAACGACCAGGTGAGCCGAGGATCACATCCAACACTCCTCCATGCGAGGACCACCGATAATGTTCGGCAGTGGTGTAGGGAGGGGACTGGTGGGGTGTCAACCTCTTATCCGGTGGTCACTCGTGGGATTTGTAGATCAACTGTAAATCCCTCCTTCCAGATATCTCAGGTTGCGATTTTATATGTTGTACTCTGGGGGATTTTTGCAATGGAGTTGACAACCAGCATCCACGTACTAAGTCTAATAGGACTGTAGCGGGACAGGATATCAAAATGTCATAACCTCTCCACATACCTCATCCAAACTACAAGTGACGTGTTAGGGCACCACGTCCCACCCTCCCTACAATACGGGGAACTCACTTAATGCCGGGGAGGACATGTTCCCATAGTTGGTGTTGCAGCCTAGTAATATGGGTCTGGTGAGGGGGGGGGAACACGAGCCTGTATGTCACTCATCTCACAAGTGTCTCCTACAATCATTAGCAGCCAGTTGTCGCCACCCACTCTCGACCAAGTGTAGAATCGCACCACCTGTGTGGGGTGTCAATCAATGTAATCATCATGTCCCTGTATCCACTCAACGGTGGACATTGGCGGGATAGGTGTATCACTTGTATGACCATCCAATAACGTGGAGTAATCAAGTGACTGTGGTGTACTTCAAGAGGCAGGTGCGGACTGTGTCATATTAGAACAACTTGTGTGCATTACCTCAGATGACAGGGGACACGGTGTGCCAGCAGTGTTTGTCAGGTGACACTCACATGCTAAAGTACACTCAAAAACCTAGTCTTTGGGGAGTACATCTCTGGGGGGACTGTCAAGTTACAAGGAGTACCTCGATCACTGACCATGTCTCACCAGTACTAGCAATAATCTAACAGGGCTGCACCACTTTACACCTCATGGGTGGATGGGGGATAGACAATCACTCCTATGTGTGCCACTGGGAGTGGGGATGTGTTCACATCTGTCATCATGGCTCTCCGGGGTGGGGTGTGGGGTCACTTGTACTTTAGTGTCGAGACTCCGTGGGGCTGTGTCTTAGTGGTGTGTGGGGTACTTCTGTGGTGGGGGGGGTCACATACTGTCTTAAGTGGATCTCAATCGTGTCTGACACTGTCTGTCTCGGGTCTGAAGTAGAGACCTTGAACCACTATGTACTGTGTGTCAAGGTAAAGTGTCTACCTAATTTAGTGAGTCTTACAACAAGTCATACAAATACTCACCCAGTGTCCAGGATACGTAAAGTGCTCATTGTCCTCGCTAGTGCTCGCCACATCGTCCCGTTCCATGAGTCCTTATAGTGACTGGGGTAGTCTCTCAGAGACATCAAACAAGATCCACGCTTGTGGGGGGTATGATTGACTCAGGTCACCCTTACACTCAGCATGTGGTCACTCAGCCTACACCTTCTACCTATGACTGATGTATAGGTGTATGTGAGAGTAGATGTCTATCACGGTACACACAACTCAAAAACCCCTCATGTGGGCGGAACTACGAGTCATTATATGTACTACCAATTGGGGGGGTGTAGTCCTAGAAACTGACCATGTTACCTCAACAATGACTACTACTATCCTACCCCATGTGTAACGTTTGTAGGGGTAACCACCCATATCATGACTCTCCTTCTTGCCTCCCATCTCTTACCAATGTTCATGAATGAGTAATGGTCCGTGTACTGTCGGTCTTCTCCAACTAGGTCATCACATCAACCCCACAAAAAACACAAACCACTAAGAGGTCTTACAGTGAACTAACTCATACTACTTGTCACATTATCTGTAGATGGCATCCATATGTGTGCAAACGTATATTGTTATAATGTGTGTTCTATACTGTCAATCACAACAATGCGGGAATGAGTTCCTGTGGGACAATGGAGGGTCCCATCTAGGCTACTCCACGTGCCTACAACCCAACACCACTCATGTATGATATCCACATATGTTGCTGTGTGTCTATAGTCACGCTCGATTTAGTACAGTAATCCACCATGGGGGCACATATGAAGACTCTCAAAAACACACATGGGTACAACTGGGCGTAGGATCACCACACCATCTCTGACTGAATATGTTGAACACTCCTCTAACACAGTAACTTCGTGAGCACCGTGTCAATAGTCACTACCTTGGACATCACTACATTGTAATATGTCTATCTCTAGGATAAGACAGTATGGGTGCTCACATCGATAGCTACATATGAAATCAGTGTCACCCTGTTGTGTACATATATTGTGTCTCCGACCATAACGGTCATCAGGTCGCACTGGGGTCTCACCTAGTATTAGAGACAACGACTCTGTATCCGGTACTCCCACACGCACGAGGGGTTACTATGTCTTTAAGTGCTCCCAGGTAAAAATCATCATAGACTGTAGCTGAGACCACTCTAGTGACCCACACTAATCTTAAAATAGAGACTATAATCACATCCTCCTTCTCCGTCCCTTTAGTGTGTCATCAATCCACTCATGAAACCTCTCAGTGGGGGATGGGCTGTACCTGGCATGTCTTGGGGGTGGTCCTCACACACCTCCCTGGAGTGGCTACTACGATAGATTTTTCACGCACTGGGGTCATTACAGTTTTCAAGAGTCCCTGTGTAGAGAGAGAAGGTGCATACTACAACATTTAGACTCGAATCCTCAGGGATTCTCTCGTACTAGATATACTCACAAGACTTAGGATGTCAACGGGTTGGGTGAGATTTCAATGTCGTGTGCATGATGTAGCTCAGTGGGGTGAGACCTTGGTCAACATATACAAACTCATGTCATGGTTGGGGGTGGGGTGATGTGTGTTCTATCACTGATTTGAGGTGTAATACAGTAAGACACCTTACTCTCACTTAGAGGTGTTTGTGGGTAACCTCAGATACATGACTACATAACTTACCCTACTCTCTCACCGCAACCACATGCTATATAATTCCCTTCTCTACCTCCCAATCCATTCTCCATAGATGGCGAGCTTCTGATGGGGGTGATTACCATGATCGGTATTGTGAAACATTACGGTCCACTGATATCACATATTTAGTGTGTGATATATCCATGTACACAGAGAGTCACCACACGTCACTAGTGTGTTGTGGGAGTGTCCTGAGTCCAATCGTATTCTAATTGAGAGAGATCTCCTGTGACCTACCAGTCTCTCACAGATGAGCCCTCTCGTCAGCATACGTGTAGACAAGGTCATGATCGTTCACTCTGGTGATTATTAGAGTAAGATTACTGTTAGCTATACCCAGAGACGCTCCCCAGTTGAAGTATATAGATGCACCATGAGACACATCTGTGTCTGTCACTAGATCACTCGGTCTCTGAGTAGTAATACCTACACTGGTTACTCGCCACATATACTCTGTCCATGAGTTTCAGTTATGTTCGACACCTCTCTGTTCACTACTAATGTTTACTCTCTAGTATAAGAACAAGACCAGTGAATATCATCATCTGTCATCTACTCGTCCATATCACGTCCAATAGACTCATGTACTGTCCCTCAGTCATGAAACAGCTCTCTGTCCTTGCCACTATACAGACTCCACGCTACAGATCACCAGATCTGTGTTGTACTAGTCTACACTCTCTAACTGTTCTCTCTCCTTAGAAGACTGACCTCTCAAGATGAGACCTTTCCACAGATGAGAACTTAGAACCCCACACTATACCAACTGATACATACACTCTACTGTCCCCATATCTAGTATATAGTGACGCACTAATCTGTAATGATAACACTCTGTCATACCCTACCTTCACTCACACTCACCTCTTAGTCGTTAGATACTAAAGATGTCATGTCCTCGTGAGTAATAGTGTCATAGAGGTTCCAGGATAGTGAACTCTCAAAAGTGTGTAGACTACTCCTCCCATCTAAGACCTGTAGTGTGATTGTAACATGTACATGAAGAGAGTAACAGCAGTTCGACTAGAGAACTACTTGCATCCAGTTCAATGCCAGTTATAGTGCAGTCTCCCATTCCTAACGAGACTTAGCGCTCACCTACCTACTCACACACTTGTACCAGATAGACTATCGATGTTGGTATCATGTGTATATTGCCATATATGAGAAACACAGTCACCTAAAAGTCAGGTCCATACTCTGTCTGTCTCACCCCACACTCACCTAACTGAGACTGTCAATACCCATGACACTGACACGTAGAACAGAATGTAACCGTGATACACCTCAGTACACCGAGTCTCTAACACATAAATGACTAGATATCAGAACTATGTGTGTGTATCTCACCTAGCCCTCACACACAAATTCATGACGAATACTACACAAATGTAGATCATGTGTTGCCTCAGTCTCATTATGTTTGAATCTGTGTGTGCACTAATACTATCTCTTCGCATACTCCCACCAATCCGCCTGTAACCTCTCATTGTATCCATTGTCCTGTCTCAGTGAAAACCTCCACTCCATCTGTCCTCAATTGTGACTCTCATGTGCTATTGTGATGTGCCATGTCGTTCTGTTCATCTACACCTCTCTTATGACACTACGATATCGTCTGTCTATGACTCTATGTCATTCACTGAAATGTGTCGTGTACACACTCTGCTTGTACATATGCACACACTTACAAACTGCATGTCGTCGACTACCTAATGTAACTACCACGCGCCACCTATGTCATAGGTGTACCACGTATGTCAATACTAGTCGACAGATACTCCAGAGTCACAATAACTTCGCACCGAGCTCATTAATAGATTATGGGTGATGATATATTTAATGTTATGTGGAGAGTTCTGTGTGTCTCCATTGCTGTCATCGTATGTGTAGTAGATTCCATTGTAGCGTAGCTCGAGTTTGTGGTGTGGCCGAGTGAGAGTATGGTGAAGTTGTGTGCTTCCCTGAGAGGATAGATACATGATATACAAACGTGTGTGGTTCGCTCGTCTGGGTGCACACAACACGCTCCAGTGATCGCGAGGGGATCGGGCGGTGTATATTCTTGATTGAGCGTGTGGTGGGCTGTGGATGAGAAGCGGTGTGTTCGGCTGCTAGGTGAGACACGTTGAGGGGTGTGCGCTCAGCTAGTGAGTAACATTGTTTGTAGATTTGTTGATGAAGGTTTGAGGAGTGGGTGTTTGTGAGCTTCGAGTGGTATGCTGGGTATGTGGATTGGAGAGTGACGGAGTTGTGGAGTGATGCTAGTTTTAGAATGGGCGAGTCGTCTGGGTTATGAGTGATGGAGTAGAGGCCTCTAAAGCTTTGGCACAGACGGTAAGACGGCTCTTCGCATGTGTCTTCTCACGTGCTGCAGAGTGGGGTGGGTCGAAGAAGGTTGTATCATCTTTGTTTAAAAAACACAATGAGGAGCCCTGTGGTAGGTGTAGAATTCTTCAGATTTTATTTCAGAGCACGACTTACACTCTCACGATGGGATTTGTGATTTATCCAAAATAGAGAAAACATTTGATGGTTCTTACGGATTTATTGCTAAGACGACAGGTCTTCGGTAAGAATTAACCATTCCTAGAGTTTTTTACTTGTGCGTATAAACCTAGTACATTAAAGCAAGAATGGAAAGGAAAATGTTTTGTGTACCAGTAGATGCCACGGTAACACCACTCTGACATGATTTCTTAGTAACACTAACATTAAAGGAGGGTTATGCACAGTTTTGCTTCAAGGCAACAGGAATTATAATCATAATTACTCACCACAAATTCCAAGGAGGCTTTTCAAAATTAAATTTGATAAAAAAAGGTTTAATTGGGAATAAGTATCTTAAACAACCACGGTAACCACTCAAATCAGGGTTCTTTTCGAAGAACTGGAAATCGGGCTGCACAGGGTCCTCGATACGCGAGGGGTGCCCGCATAAATTATAGAAATTTCCGAAAAAGGGAGCGAACGCATAGGAAACTACCTAAAGTTTATCATGGAAACCAACCCTCCCCCCCCCCCCCCCCAAAACCAACTTAACAGGGATACTCACTTATTAACTGAGCATGATTAATTATGATATGAATATTGTGTGAAAGTTTCCATTGCAAATTAGCATCTTTCATGACATCCTCATTACTCATTTTAGACTTAGATTTTTAACATTCTTATGTAAAACCACATCTCTGTTTTCGCTAGGCCTGTTTCTATCTGTTTACTAAAGTGTTAGGATTCCTAAACCTAACCCTAACCCCTTATTACTACGTCTAGGAATCAATTTTTTTAGTCCGTGTCGAACACACGTTTCACTATTCTTCCTTCAACCCAAGAGCAGAGATAGGTATCATATTACAGCTGCGTAGAATGGAAATAAGCAAAGAATAACTAATAATAATAAGTGGGATTTAGTCAGTTTTACAAACGTACGATAATATCAAATGACTGGCCGTTTCGGGGTTTATCCTTCGTCCAGGGGTGTTCTTAAAGCATTTGGCACTCAGGGCGGATAAGACCTTTGTACCCCACCTTAGGGCACACACAAAAAAACAACAACATTTGCATGTATATTTTAAACACTAAATACTATCATAATATTAAATAACACTAAATACTATCATCCGATAGCATCCCCTCCTGCCTGTTACCAGTGGCGGACTGCCCCCGTCGCACCTCCCTAAGTACCCCACTGCCTTCGTCAGATACAGTCACACATTTGAAACAAATACCAGAAGTATAGACATGTTAAGAGACAGACAAAGGACTGGACAAAAAACTGAAGATAACATGTGCAACAAAGAAAGATTTTTTTTTTTTAAACGAAAAACAGGTACTTTAGGATAAAATTACCAATAAATAAGCAAATGAGAATACAGGATGAAAAAAAAAGAAAGAAATTTTAACGCAAAGAATTTTTAAAAAGGAAATGCAAAACAGAACACCAACCAAAAAAAAAAATTTTATTATTTTTAGTAGACTTGAGCGTGACGTTACGATATTTCAAACCTTGAACTTTGAACGTTCATTGGCCAGTCTGAAAATCGGACCCTGAAATATTCATATGCGTCAATACTCAATAGAAGCATACACAATTTCCTCGTTAAACACATTATCTTAAACAGATACATCAAGATCCACAGACATACCTCAAAACAAGAACATCCCTCTTCAAATGAAAACATCGTGAATTTCACCATTCAGCAAATGCATACAGAGATGATCACGGCTTGAAAATCTGTTTGTAGTTGTTGACTGTACCATGATCAGTAGATTCTACACATGAACTAACAGTGGCGTTCACTATATCTTCACCTTGGGGAAGCAATTTAATTAACATTCAAATTCACGCAACTTTTGAATCCAGATTTTCAATGCCGACAGAAGTAACCTGAATTCTCTGTTCTTGTTTCTGATGTTAAAATGTTGCGATACATTAACATATTAATTTTAGTTAAGCGTTCCAAATTGAATAAGATATCCTTTTAATGAGATCGGAAAATTCTTCATTGTCTTGTTATTAAAATCGTCGCAGTATCTACTCTTCACTTTCCTCTTACAAAATTTTTGTTTAAATATTTGAATTCAGTTCACATCAATTGTTTTACGAGTCAAGTCTGCGCAGTTGACCTGAATTCCCCGTTGTCTCGTATTTCACTTGTTATTCATCTTCTAAAATGACAAGTTAACTTGTATTTGAACTATACTCAACTGGGTACAACATCTCGCGGACAACACTAGTGGGTGACAAACAACTGGTGCTCCCTTCAAGAACAGCTGCCCTACCACAAAAACAGAGCTCTGTCGATGGCACACGGACGCAGCTAACAGCGTCTGGGAAATGATGAGTTTTCGGGCGAACGACTGGGCTCGCATCCGATGAGTTGGCTGGAGGTAATTACACGGAGTACTCAGAAGTGCTGAGTTCATTTAAGGGATGCCTTACAGCGGCTTGTTGCCTGGAAGCAAGTAATATACAACAAAATAGAATAGGAAATTAAGGATCCACTTATAGTTACAATGTGTACTGAAAAACTGAAAATAAATGTTCCATATATTCTTGTGCATAGCATAAAAGTAGATGGTCAGTATTCATTATCATTATCATTATCATCATCAATATCATCTCATCATTATTATCATCCTTATCCTTATCATCGTCATCTTTATCATTATTAATTTTATCATTATCATCATAACCATCATTATCATCATCATTATCATCATAACTATCATTATCATCATCAGCATCATCCATATTATCATCATAATCATCGTCATCATCACCATCATTATCATCATCATTATTATCAACATCATCATTTTCATTATGAGCATTATCATCATCATCATTATTATCATCATTATTACCTTTCAGTTCCTGAGGCATTCAACAAACTTACTCCAAGTCTTCCTGTCCTGTGCCCTCAGCTCAAGGTCTGTCCATGACCTTCTTCATCCCTTTCATGTCTGTCTCCATTTGTCTTCTCCATGTGTTCTTTGGTCTTCCTTTACCTCTGTTACCCATGAGGTCCCAGAACAAGAACTGTCTTGTAATGCTACCAATAGGTTTCCTCAGTGAGTGTCCTATCCCATTCATGTACAAACAGACACTGGCACTTGTCTGGATCTTGTCATCAGTTCCACATTAGTGATCTTGTCACCAGTTCCACATTGGTGATCTTCTCATTAGTTCAACATTAGTGATCTTGTCATCAGTTCAACATTAGTGATCTTGTCATCAGTTCCACATTAGTGATACAGTCATCTGTTCCACATTAGTGATCTTGTCATCAGTTCCACATTAGTGATCTTGTCATCAATTCACCATTAATGATCTTGTCATCAGTTCCACATTAGTGATCTTGTCATCAGTTCCACATTAGTGATCTTGTCATCAGTTCCCCATTAGTGATCTTGTCATTTGTTCCACATTAGTGATCTTGTCATTAGTTCCACATTAGTGATATTGCCATTAGTTCCACATTAGTGATCTTGTCATTAGTTCCACATTAGTGATCTTGTCATCAGTTCTACATTAGTGATGTTGTTATGTGTTCTACATTAGTGATCTTGACATCATTTCCACATTATTAATCTTGTCATCAGTTCCACCTTAGTGATATAGCCATCTGTTCCACATTACTGATCTTGTCATGAGTTCCCCATAAGTTAACTTCTCATCAGTTCTACTTCATTGATCTTATCATTAGTTCCACATTAGTGATCTTGTTATCAGTTCCACATTAGTGATATTGTCATCAGTTCAACATTAGTGATCTTGTCATCAGTTCTGCATTATCGATCCTGTTGTCAGTTCCACATTAGTGATCTTGTCATCAACTCCACATTAAAGATCTTATCATCAGTTCCACATTAGTGATCTTGTCATTAGTTCCACTATAGTGATCTTGTCATTAGTTCTACATTAGTGATCGTGTCATCAGTTCCCACTTCTTAGTGTTCTGTACATCTCGAGTTCTATCTTTTAGTGTTATTGCCTCAGTTCTAACATTTTAGGTGAATTGTGTTATCATCGAGTTTCCGCATTAGTGATACAGTCATCAGTTCCACATTAGTGATCTTGTCATCCATTCTACATTAGTGATCTTATTATCACTTCTATATTAGTGATCTGATCATGAGTTTTACATTAGAGATCTTGTCTTTAGTTCTACATTAGTGATTTTGCTATCATTTCTGCATTAATGATCTTATAATCAGTTTCACCACTCATGTAGGGATCATTAGCATTTGGTTCCACAGTCTAGAGTTATCTTGTTATCAGGTCTCCAGACGACATTAAGTGATTCGTATTAATGCTCAGTGTGTTTAGCGATTAGTGATCTCGCTTTGTCATTCAGTTTCAGTGTCATTAGTGTCCTTTTTCGTCGAGGTGTTTCAGTTTCTATAGATTAGTGATATATCGTCATTCCATTGATAAAACACAACTTAGTGATTCTGTTGTCGCAATCAGGTGTTCACTATACCAGATTTAGTTTGACACCTTAGTCAATCAGATTCCACATTAGTGGATTTTAGTTATGATCTGTTCTACATTATAGTGATGCTTGTGGTACGCAGTTCCACTTTAGGTTATGTTTTGTGCATCACGCATTTTCACACCATATTAGTGATCTTGGACCTATTACAGTTCCATCGGATTTTATTATTGTTGTCAATCACCAGTTCTTATCGTGGATTCAGTGTGTCTAGTGTTTCTTGACATCTGTTTCCACTAAAGTAGTGATTCCTGGCCATTCCTCAATTCTTTTCATTAGTGATAGTGAGTCGTGTTCATCAAATTACCACATGTGTGTGGAAGTGATCACTATGGTCCGCATCAAGTTCCCAACATTTAGTAATCCTTTGTCGTTGGCAGTTTCAACGATTAGTGGTGATCGCCTGTATATCTAGTTCTACCATGTTAGTGGAACTTTGTCAGTTGCGCTCGTATCTACATCAATTCCGTTTTCAATGGTTATCAGTTATTACATTAGTGTATCTTGTCCATCAGTGCCACGATTTAGTGAGTCTTGTACATCAGGTACAACGCATTAGTGATCTTGATTCAGTCAGTTCTACATTAGTGTCGTAGATTTTTATAAGTTAGGTAAATAGATGTTTATAGTCCTGTCTGAGCAAAGGTTGATTTGTGATAGTACTATGGTGATGTGTAAGGTGTGTGAAGAAATAGTTTTTATGCACGAGGTGTTAGTGTTAGAGAGGGAAGAACAGTCTGCTGTATTGTAATAATTGGGGGGGGGGAATCTCAGTCCTTTCTGTAGACGATGGGGGGGGGTATTTAAAAAAATCAGATCGCATGGGGTTTGGGGGGGGGGTTGGGGGGGTGACTCTCACTTGTTGGGCATAGAAATTACAAGTTACACTGCACCCTCATGCACACGGGGGGTGTTTTGTGACAAAGATAAATACACTAAACGTGAAAACAAATTGGAAATAAGGGTGATATTGGTGTATGGGGTTGGGGCTCCAACACGCCCCTAACTTAAGGGTTTATGAAGATTTTATTTAGGCCCTCAGTAGAAACCCCCTCCCTAATACAACATAAATCAGTATATCAATCAATAGAATCATGGTTTACAGAATCAAAATGAAAAATTAATAAAAGCTAAATGTAGCTAGATTCTCGCCCTCTTGGTAAATAGGAAAAGAAAAAAAGAAGATCCCCCAACGAGGTTTAATTTAACCCAAGTAAATAAGATCAATAAAGTTGTCAATTTAAGGTGTGGACCCCGGAATAGTTAGTAAAGAAACAAAAATGAACAAGGGTCCTAATTAAACTATTCCGTAATATTCTCAGGTTAGTGAGAAAACTCGCAATAAAACGAAAAAAAGTTTGTATGAATAGTGGGTAACAACAGAAAAAAATTATGTGACTCTTTCCTACAGGATACAGTCAATCCTTCGTTACTCTTGTGGCACACATTTTAGTGTCGTCGTATGAACCCAGATAGTTTACGAAAGGCATTCGTGGAAATATTGATAACATCGGAATAAGTGTTATTCTGAGTGTTGCATGAGATGGTATAGTGTTTTTCTGACGCTCTCCAAAAATTCTATCGCTCGCCAGCTACCTCTCTAAGATCCTGTATCCGCGGTCAGTGGCCAGATTTTATCGTAATAAGGGTGTCTGCGCATAGAGATATTTGCGCACTTGTGTAGTCGGCTGGAGTTGTGTTGATGTTGAGAAAATGTTTTTCCTGGGGTATAATTTACTGTTATCTGCGCTCGGGCTCCTTCGCTAGGTGGTTTGGGGGAGTAGTAGGTTCATATCGTGTGATTCGCTTGGTGTAATAGTGAGGAATTATACAGTGTATATTTCATGTGTTGGGAGACTTAGACCTATGGTTGCTGAGACACTAGATGATAAATTACAGACAAATATTGCTTGACAATATATTTTGCCACAGCTGACTGATGATAATTTTATGTAGGAGTTTTCATCTGGTTATAGTTCTGGGATACCAGTTAAACATTTTCGAATATCGTTCTAGTTTGGTTCTCTCTCATTAAAAGAATGGATTGAAAGTAATGGACCCGCACAGGTCAGATATAATTGCCCAAGACTTTTTCAAACAATATTATAAAAGTTACTGGTTGCTTATAGTATCACTCGCTTTGAAGATGGTTTCAGCAGTTTGTCCTATAGAGCGCAGGGGGATACTCTCGCTTTCACTCTATCCTCTTTTTCTTCGTAGTAGTAATTGTATATGTTCTTACGCATTTATATAAGTGCGCTCAGAATTTTCTGTTTCGACTATACATAGGATGGATATACTCTAGCATTAGTTCGCTGGGGTATGTAGTTTGTTCTTGATGTGTGGTGTGCGGCGGTAGCTTGGTGGGCAGGTTATTATGGAGATATTAGTTGAAAAGTTTGTAGATAGCGTATAATTGTTTAGTGAGACCTAGAATAGCTCTATCGCGCGTGGTTTCGGTTTGTATTAGTGTTATGTTTAGAGATAAGATCTCAGAGACTTGCCTGTTTGTTATTATATTCTTGTAGAACTTCTCTAGTAGTTGTTAGGTTGTAGTGAGAAATTGCTATCTAAGATCAAATTTTTTTGTCTAGTGTCGTTTAGTTCCTATTCGCTTTTTAACGCACCGTATTGTTTTTTTTTTGTGTGTTGTGTTCATCGCATGTATGGTTGTTGTAATAGAGAAAAAGTTTGTTAGATTTGAAAGTGAGTTTGGGCTCACGCTTACTGTGGAGAAATGAGTAAGGGCTCTTATATTGGACGATCCGGTTATAGGAGGACACATATTAGGTGTGGTCGTGAGTGAGATATAGAGATTTGTAGATTTAGAATAAATACTTATTAGACTCATGCGACATTTATGTGTTTGGGTGTAGATCTGCTTAGATACCTAATGTGGGTATTTGAGCTTCCTTCCGCCTCTTGTGGCGCGTTTGTATGCTGTTAGGTGCTTCGCTAGAGTTTAATGGTCATTTAATTAATTTTATGTGTTTTTTTTTTTTCACTCTCCGCTCCCTTGAACTATACCTGCCTGTCTGTTAGAAAACATATCAAGGGCGATATGTAAGGTGTAGGGATATTAAGAGAAATCGTATACCTAGATCAATGGGGGTAATATGACGCGCGCATCGGGTACTTTTGTTATACATACTCAAGAGTTCTTTGATTTTTCATTTGTATTGTGTACGTGTGATGGTGTTTTCTTCATTATGAGTATATAGATAGGATGTATGAATGTCAGATCGGTTGGAATTGTCTTCCTCTTTCATCGTGTGTAGTTTGTAGTTAGCGACGTGTACATTTGTGTGTGTGAATGATTTAATTTGTGATTATCTATGTGTCTTATGGGTTTTAGCTGATAAATAAGTCGCGCAGTCAGATTCAGATATACCTTATGTTTAAGATAGGATTAGATTGGTAGAGGTGTAGATTGCTCGTCGGCGCTCATGACATTACGCCGATCTCAGATTGTACTCAGAAAGGATTTTTACATTATAGTAAGCTTGGATGCTCACTCTATGTAGTGGTTTTGGCGTTCGTTGAGCGCCATCTGATAGATATTGAGCTAAATTGTGTTTCCTTCGTAGATATTAGGAGAGAGATCGCATGTATGTGATGAGAGTCACTTTAGTGGGTGATGTATTGAGAGCTACTGTCGTGTAGATTAGTTATTGTAGAGAAGAGAAGATTATAGCCCGTTGAGAATGGTGTATTGCTTCTCGTGAGAGTTTTCTACTGACACATGTGTGTATCATGTTGTTGGCTCTTGTGATTTTGCGAAGATTACGTCTGGCTACTTGAGGAATAGTTAACTCAAGATGCTGTAATAATAAATTTGGTTTTAAACGTGAGTATGTTATTTTAAACTATGACATCTGTGTAGCATAATTTCTTCTTGTTTAAGTGGCATGCTAGTCCATCTTGTAGCGAGCACTGTACCCGAAGCTGTCTCGCGCTTTTTCTTTAAAGAGAATTGTTTGAGCTACTAGCAGAGAATAAGAATTGAATTTTTTAACTGATTGTTCCTAAGTTCTCCCTGGGCGCTTTTGAGACTGGTTTTTCTTTCCTTTCGTAATTTCTCGAATGAGATAGAGTTTTGTCTCTCTTGTGTGTGTACTACTCGCGAGCTCGTGATTTCGACCACTTGGGTTCTACGGACGATGTTGTAGCACTCGTCTTCGTAGGTGCTCACAGAATGAGACTGAATTGCGCAATTAAACAGCACTTGCAATCGCTGACAATTAATTCTGTACCCTTTCTCAGGCTATTATACACGATTTCGCACGACCTCATGGAAACTATTCGCTCTGACTTGTTTGTAGTAATTTATTAGAGTTGAGATCTCTCTCACGGTGTCTCTGATAAATATGTAGACACAAAAATTTATTAGAGAATATTAAGAGGAAATCTCATGGTTCTTCTTCTTACAGATTCTAGAGTCTCAATGTCTCTTTTTATGTTTTTCTGAAAGTCTCATGTTTGTTTCTGTTATACTCCTCTGTGTTATCTCGATATTACTTAAATGTAATTTCGTCTCTCTATTGATGTGCTACCTACATGTTATTAACCATTATTTGGTTTCTCTCTAGTGTTCTCTCTAACAACTCGGACGGAGTGATGATTTGCTCGTCACGTGCAGGTCAACAAATGAACTACGTATAAATCTGATAATATATATGCAATTATGAGTACAGAGAGATTTGTAACATCTATGAGCACCAAATCACTATGTGAAGAACACTCTCAGTGATTTTATTACTCTATGTGTTGATTAGAATCTACGCGCCTCCTAGTGATTACCATTCAAATAAACCACTAATTCTATAAATATAAGAAGTTGGTCTAGACCCTGTGTTTACAGTCAACCCAGCTCCTTAGATTGTCTCATCGGGTCCTACCTCGTATCATCTCACGCCTCTACACCACCTCTTTGAAATCACGCCGATTTGTAGGAGTCATATATCTCAAATGAGGTTATACATTAGAGTGGGATTAATAAAAATCTTCATGGAGTCAGAGCCTGGTCGAACCAACTCGAATATGTACTTTAGCTCATTTATCGAAATTGTGAATCGTGTGAGAGCGTATAGTAAAAACAAACCATCACACTACTTACCTTCCTCTTGCTTGACTGCTGAATAGCTTTCCCTCTTTTGAACCACGCGCTCCGGATCTAGAGGAAAAACACAGCCTTGGATTTCTGGCTGTAGGCAATTTAAATAACCAGTATCGGATGAAGAGTTGAAACTTCACAGCAATAGCACCGTTTAGGTTATGTTTCTTTTTTCGCTGCTGGCCGATACTCGAGTACTCTGAACCCTTTGAGAATATGTCCTGTTTGCCGTGGGTAATTTTGCATATTGGGCAAATTTACGCTCCCCCACTGTTCGTGCCAGATGACCTCGCTGAAATTAAAAGAAAATTGCGTCTAATGTACCCTAACTCCAAAATAACGCATCTCTAACCTAACCTCCCACTACTCAATAACTTCACTCGTCATGTACAGCAATACTGCAAATAATAATATAACCGCGGCTACGTGGGCACTAAAAATCTCAATCCTCCTACTATCCCCTTCCTCTCGTTCTCTGAAAAACGATCGTTATACGTGGGTATGCCTCCACGTGTCGTCTTCAATTCACTCCTTCCCTCTCTCTCTCTCTCTCAACTTAATTCTGCCAGGTAAGTAAACAAAGCCCAGACACCGTCTGACGCGTTACGCATGGCTAACCACGTGTCCAAACATTACAACTAAGGAACTCCTTTGTCCGAAATTCCGTGGCCTCCTTTTTTAACATTACCCAAGAGGTTTCCTACTTAAGCCCGCAATTTAAATTACATCTCGCTATAGGAATAGTTGACTCCTCTAAGCAGTATAATTCACTTATAACATATCCACATTTAAGGCACAATAAAAGTAACGTACACACAATGGATTTCCCCATAAAATTACATTTGTAAATACCCAGGAATAAATGGTGGCTTTACATAACATTCTACAACTATGAACACACGTGTATCTCATAACTTCACACGCTCCTATCTACTCCCAAATCATAGAAAGAATTATGCACACTTTACATTTACATCGTTCTTCAAAGATAATAATGGATGGCGCTACCATTTAAAACTTAAAAGTTAATGTCCCCGAAGAACTTTACTTACGGGCTGAGCTTTCTCAAAACCCCACTAATAAGTAAACCGATTAATAAAATTTCTACATACCAATTACCGCTTTTGTTCCCACAGTGGAGACGATAATTCGAAGTCTTACGGCCGGCAATTTTTCTTCATAGAGACTTGCCCGCAGTTTTCTATCTCATTATATACGAGAAACTCTCCCGCAGATTTCCTCCTACGTCTAGGCTAAGCTTTCACTCGGACCAATGGAAACGCTAGAAAAAATTAACATAACTAGAGACCTACGCAAATCGATTTGAAAACGCGCAACCGCGTGTCCAAAAATTGCATCACGTCCACGTGAATTTCCGCCTTGCGTCATACAGACGAGCATGAAATGGCGATTTTCGTAAACAACGAAAAAGCTACGTGATGGCGGAAAATCAGAAGAGAGTAAAACTGGTCGAGTGAGAAATAAATCTACCATCATAAAACGAACCCATTTAATTATCTACCCAAAAATACCAAACACGATATATATTCAAATGAGAAGAAAAAAATGGGGAAAATTCAAAATAGAAGAACCGAATCGGGCCGGTTGAAGGACAGAATTACAGTGCAGCATCACAGATATGAACACTAGTCCTTTATAAAATTACACAAAATGGATATAAGTAAATAATATATACCGTCAGTAGCCAGTTATTTAATGTATGTACTAGTCAATTATAGCATCTCTTTCTGGGGAATAGCGAGTAATTAAATTTACTTTACAGCTGGAGAAATTTAGCTATATGTTATTTAACACGGTATTCAATTTAACACAGAAAATCCCAGTGAAATATAATGAAAAACTTTTAACACACTAAATCACTTAACGACTAGTATATAAATTACCACAAACAGAGAAAGATGGAAACAACTCCACGAATCTATGCATTCACTTTGTACGAAAAACTCTTAGGACATCTAGCTAGTTATTTCAGAAAATTCTCTGAACAACTGATAATGACTTTTGGGGAGACGAGTATATATCCATAGATCCCGTTCTTTCGCTCCTTAATGCGAAAGTCGCACCTACGGCCAGGGCCGGCCACATCTACGGTTCGATTCCTGAATGAAAGGTTTTTTTCTTCACCTCTGCTGACCGACAACCTCTGGCTTGTCTTTCATTCTCCCCGCCTGTCGCATATCAGCTACGTAAGTTAATTCCCCTAAAAATGTAACAATCCAAGGTACGTCTCAGACTTATCGCCCTTGATTCTTCAAAGAAACTGTTAACGCCTGGCCTCTGCCCGCGTGGTTCCCTGATCAAAGAACGATTACGCCATGCTGCGCACTTCACTCTGTTTCCCCGTGCTTAACTGCTAGACGGCTTGCGTGTTAATTGCAATAGTGAATCAGGCGTTAATGTAGCAAACAAATATAACCCTAGATGGGGGAGTGGACGTTCACTGCTGCACATTAGTGGTCTTGTCATTAGTTCCACTTTAGTGATCTTATCATCAGTTCCACTTTAGTGATCTTGTTATCAGTTCTCCATTAGTGATCTTATCATCAACTCCACATTAGTGGTCTTGTCATTAGTTCCACTTTAGTGATCTTATCATCAGTTCTACATTAGTGATCTTGTCATACCACTTCAATCCTTTTATTCTACGCAAGAACCAATGTTGACAGTCTGTAGCTTTTAGGCTGCTGTTTTCGACGTTCTTCATGATTAGTATTAGTAAACAATAATTCACCTTGTCGTTCTCTCCCCCCCCCCCTCCCCCACCCCAAAAAAAATAAATTATATTAACAGTTTATTATTTGCCTTACTTTAAAACCAGTACATTAATGGAGGTATTTCCACCTTATTTAATACTGTTTAAGTTATTATATACATTCGGGTGGGTCGATGGCGGTCAAATCTTGGTAGATTAAAATACATCACAGACGGAGCTGCATGCAAAGTTTCAGCTCTCTACACCAATTATATAACTCCAACTCTTATGTTATGTAAATGTAAGATGGAGATACTACTCTTAAAAATGGAGTCACCAATTGACAAAAAAATCAATCAAATTTAAAATAGGTTCAAAAGTGTAATTAAAATCAAAGCAAGTACAATTACTAAATAATAGGATTAAATGCTTTGCTTTTTATAGAGGGAGATCGAGAAGTCTCTCCGCAGTGGGCTCAGTGCTTTAATAATATAAATGTATTTTTTTTTTTTTTTGAATAAAGTTTTGCCTCGTTTTGGCGAGGCGTGTCCCGTTCAACCCAGTCGGTTATATTAGGGCGCATGTTCAAATATAAAAGACTCCTTCCTTCTCTTTGTTTTTGCCTTCTCCAGCGTTGATTGATACTAAGTCCTGAAAAGAACCAACATTATCTATCTTATAGCATAAAGCCCTAAACAGGACTCCCCAGCTACGCCAACGCCTGAGGTAGAAGTCAATGGATTCTGCATAATACTACAGTACCGTACACAGCAACCACTACAGCGAGTCATTACGCGGGAAGCCAGCATCAGCATATTCATGAGCTCTTGTTGTCGTGGCTTCTGTAGCAAATTGTTTTATATAATGAGATTGCCAGCTTCAGTCACAGCTTCTTGTTAATCGGCTGTTAGGCAGATGTGCTTGTGACATTCTCTAGGCACAATTTAATATCCAGTTTTTTATTTTTTTATTTTTTTTATTTTTCAATCTTTGAAGTAACCTTTCTTCTCAGCTTTCGATCGTCTGCAATCCTCGCACCGGATTGAGTCACCTTTTGTCATTCTCTCTGCCCCCCCCTTCCCTGTCCACCCTCAAAAAATTATAGATTCGTTATTTAAAGAAAGAAAGAAAATCATAAAGGACATACAAGGTAGACGAGAAAACAAAACAAAACAAAGATAGAAAAGATAAAATAAGAAAGAAAGACAAAAAGAAAGTCATAAAAGGAAGAAGAGAAATCAAAACAAAAGAAAGATAGAAAAGGTAAGATAAGAAAGAAAGAAAGAAAGAAAGAAAGAAAGAAAGAAAGAAAGAAAGAAAGAAAGAAAGAAAGAAAGAAAGAAAGAAAGAAAGAAAGAAAAAGAAATAGAAAGAAAGAAATAACGAAAAAAAGAAAGAAAAAAAGAAAGAAAGAAAGAAAGAAAGAAAGAAAGAAAGAAAGAAAGAAAGAAAGAAAGAAAGAAAGAAGGAAAGAAAAGAAGGAAAAGAAAAGTAAAGAAAAGAAAGGAAAGAGAGAAAAGAAAGAAAAGAAAGACAGAAAGAAAGAAAAGAAAGAAAGAAAGAAATACAGCACGAATTCATAACACTGGGGATTGCAACAGTCAGATTTTCGTGATAACTTTTTTGTTCACAGAAACTTCAACCACGAGCACAGAGTAATTCATTAAATAATTACCTTACAGCCCCACGTATACACGAGCCTTCAACAGGTACACGTCAAGCTTTTCGCGTCTTGTGCCATCAGTTCAATGCCTTTACATATATCCTTTACCGTCTTCATATCTATATCTAATTCCTGTCCCCGTGTATTTTTTTTTTGGGTCTCCCTCCATGTCTTTTACTCTGTGGATTCAAGAAAGAGGACTGTAGTGGTGTTGATGGTATTTTATGATGGTGATATTACTAAATGTAATTGTATGAGGCCAGCTGTGAAGGCTCCTGAGATAAAATGTAGTTGTGAATTGTCAGAAGGCCTTTCTTGCTACCACTACGACCTCACACTTAATTTTTTTTAATGAATGTGGCTACGTAAAGTGTCTAGGGTTATGATATGTAGTGTGGTGTAATAGGTTATAGATATACCCACAGATATTTAACAAGACTAATAATATTAATAAATGTTAAAATACACTGAACTAACTCACGTGTGTAAATTTTTTTGATAAAATTATATTACATTTATTTTGTTCTGGATCAATTTTTTAGGTTGACCAGACTTAAAAAGATTTAGAGATTATGAAAGAAATGCATGGAATATTATATCATAAATGCAATAGTGTACATATATATGTACTATACTAGTTAGTTTTATTAAAATGTTCTAGTAGTCATCTACTTGGGAGGATATTTAATGTTTGTGCTGTTGGGGTGGCCTCATCACACCTGTCTATATTGACTACACAGTGTCCAGAAAATGGTGGGAATTTTATGGGGGTATTAGTAACTAAAGGGCTTTGGTGAAAGTCCAGCAGACCAGAGGCTCACTCATCTCGTCGTTGTAGCTCTGGTGCTGAAAACTGATGGTCCCACCTCTCCGTGCTGGCGGGCAATAATGGTGGTCTCTGTCACAAGTACTGCACAGATACACTCGAGTAAAGTCACCAACTGAATAGTCACTGCTTTGTTGACAACAGAAACTCGCAGCTCTGCAATCAAAGTATGGGCCATGTGTCAAAATCTATTCTCTACCCACGTCTGGACACAACACTGACACAACAACCACATCATACAGACAGGTCAGATCTCTCTGACCAAACAGCACATTTACCATGGTGGTTTTACATCAGCTAGATCCTCCCAGACTATAGATTCTGAAAAATATTTATTAGTTGTCTGCCCTAAAAGAGGATAGGTAATATGTTTCATTATTCTCAACACTTGATCTGTCTTGCATAATCCTTGCTGGAGTTTATGTACATTGTTGGTCCCTAGACCCTGACTTGGGCGGGGGGTCTAGAGCAAATCCCTACTTGTTTGTAAGGCTAGATTTCGATATGGCAGTATCAAATCACTCGAACATGAAACAATATTCAAAATATACAAAGAAATAATTTCAATCTTACCAGATTATGAATAAATAACACAGAATTGCTAGCAAAACTCAGCTGAGCTGCTGGCTATAGTATGGCGTCCCTAAATTTATTACACTTTCTTTCATATGGAAATCACCACACTTTAAAATCTGTGTCTATCACTGAACAACTATTGAAGAATGGCCCCACTTTCGCGTCTGAGCGCTAATGATATGATTGTCTGTGGCCAATCACTGCCTAGGTTTATTTTAATTTCAAATTTCCTACCATAAAGTCATTTCAGTCATGCTTCAGTCAAGTATGGATGGTTATCTGTTAGTCTGTCCGTCTCTACTTGTGTTTCTACAAAATGTACTAGATTTTTGAACCAACCTTTCTCTCCCCTCCAAAATTTTGTCGTTAAAAGTTATATTTAGACACAGCTACCACCCAAAAACCCTCTCCTCCATACTAAGTAAATTTGAACACCTGCGTTTCGAGGTCGTGTTTTTTTTGTGCAATTAGCGACACTTTTAGATTCAATACAGTCTGTCTATGATGTGAACAACACTGTCTTTTGTCATTATCTTCAATATTATCTATCCGTCTGTAAAATTAAGACCATATTAGTTCACTGCTCAGAATAGGCCGTCCGGCCAGCTAATTTTTATATTCCTAACATTAATATTAAGAAAAAAGTACTTTTTAAATTTTGTAATATTCCAAATATCTGCGTTTTAGCCGCTGAATTCAAATCAAGGGCTTGGTATTGCAAAAGCGTCCAATAAATGACTGTGGCGTATTATATCTAAGGTCCCTTCTGTCGAGTTGCTTACTTTTTATGTCAACTTGGGAAACGTGACTTTTCTCCGTTCCCCCCCCCCTCCCCCCAATTGCGTCTCCCTAGCCTCTCTAGCCCCACGCAATCCCTCCAGTCATATTTTTTTTTCCTTTTTGATCCGCCGTTCCCCTCCTGTTTAGCAAGTCAATTATTATGGAGGATGATGACCCGCGGTCTAGGCGATCATGTACTATTCGCAGCCTACGCATTATGTTTTTATCCTTAAATGTTATCTTTGGAGATATTTTACCGTTGTATCTCTGTCAATTTCACTACACATCTCCCCACTTGAAAACATGCCTATGGCAAGTTCCAAAACCAGCGATACACATAGGTAAAATTACTCCTCACGTCTGCCACTACTCTAATTTTGATCACAGGGGTGCCGACTGAGGAAATCTGCACCGACATTCAATTTACGGCTTGCATAAGCGACTGGTTTAAGTTCCCCATCAGGTGAAGATGATCTTTGCAACAAAGCCCCTCCGAGTCCTACATTACTTGCATCGGTTCTTAAGACAAAGTCCTGTGTCAAATCAGGCAGTTTGAGAATAGGCTTGCTAGTGAGTTTTTCCTTTAACTCTTGGAACGCTAGTTCACATTGTGCAGTCCAAATAATTTTATCTGGAAGTCCCTTGCGAGTCAGATCAGTCAGAGGAGCACAAATAGCGTTAAAATTCTTGATGTATTTCTGATAAAATCCGCATAACGACACAAATGATCGCACGTCCTTCTTTGTTTGTGGCCTAGGTGCTCTCTGCAGTTTTTCCAAGTTCTTAGGATCAGGGGTCATATTACCCTGATATACAGTGTGTCCCAAGAATTCCAACTCTTTGCATCCAATACAACATTTTGTTGGCCTAGCAGTTAAGTTCGCCTCCCGAAGTCTATCAAACAACATCTCCAGAGCTTCAATGTGTTCTTCAAATGTCTCGGTGGCGACGAGAATATCATCCATGAAATTCGTGATACATGGGTTATTCAGGGGATCCAACAATTTTCGCATCATCCTTGAAAACACACTCGGAGCATTTTTCAGTCCGAATGGTAGCATATTGAATTCATAATGTCCATCCGAAGTGCTAAAAGCCAAATAAGGTCTCACTTCAGGCTTCACTGGGATCTGGTAATAGCCTTTACTAAGATCCACTTTTGAAAAGTATTTGCCTTGTTCAGTCTGGCAAATAACTGTTTTGTGTCTGGTAATGGATCCACTTGTCCTTCTGTGACAGCATTCAGTTTCCTGTAATCTATGCACAGTCTGTGTTCCCCAGACGGTTTTCTCAACAAAACGACACTAGAACTAAAAGATGATTCACTGTGCGAAATAATCCCCTCCTTCAACAAATACTCTATTTCTTCCTTCAATGCCTTCTCCTTCGCGAACGGAATAGAATAGGCTCTCATACAGATTGGGTTTGAGTCTACCAGTTTCATGTCATACTGTAGCAAATTTGTATGGCCTGGTTTATCTGTTAATACATCTGTATGTTCCTCCAGAACTTGTAGAACTCTCTCCCTCTGGTTTTTAGTCAGGTGCTTACTGACTTTTACCTGTGCTGCTGTTTCACAAGGATGTAATGGGTATTCATGTGAGGTGAGTGGTTCTTTTTGCATCTGGGTTGCAATAGCCAAGGTCAATAAGGGGGTGCTTTCCTGGAGTGGTCTGTCCAGATACTTCTTTAACAGGTTTACATGATAAACTTTTTCCTTCCCCTTTTTGTCAATTTTATAGTTTGTTCTAGACACCTTCTCTAGAACCGTATATGGACCTTGCCAACCAATTTGTAATTTATTCTGGCTTCCGGGTAGTAGAAGCAGCACCTTCTCTCCGACTGCCAGTTCCCGGTCCTTTGCCTTCCTATTAAAATATGCTGCATGTTTCTTCCTGGCTTGTTTCAAATTATCATTTGCCAGTTTCCATCCAGCTTTCAAACGAGTGGTCAGTTCGTTCACATATTGATACGATGAGGTAACAGTCTCTTCCGCCTTCTCATCTGTCCAGGTCCTTAATAAAGCTTCTAAAGGACCTTTTATTGGTCTCCCAAATAGCAGAGTTGCGGGAGCCATCCCGGTTGAACTATGTGGTACCTCCCGATAAGCAAACAATGCGGCGGGCAGGAATTGATCCCACAGATCCGGTTTTTCGTGTGCCAGCTTTCTCAGGATAGAAATGAGAGTCCCGTTGAACCTCTCTACCTGGCCGTTCCCTTGTGGATGGTACGGACTACAATGAAAGTGCCTGGCTTGAAATAGCTTAAAAACTTCTTCCGTTAGTTTCCCCTTGAACTGAGATCCATTATCCGTCAAGATTTGATGCGGGAATCCTAATCGGGTAAATATTGTAAGTAGTGCCTCTGCCACATGTTTTGAATCAATTGATGGCAGGGCTACCGCCTCTCCCCACATAGAACAAGTGTCCACCAGAGTAAGGATGTAACTGTTCCTCCTCTTGGTCCGAGTGAGAGGTCCTACAATATCCACTGCAACCCTCTCAAAAGGTGTTCCCACTATGGGCATTTCCCCTAGAGTTGCAGGAGCAGTCCAGTGCTTTGGAGCTACCCTTTGACATTCTGGGCAGGATTTGACATATCTTTTTATATCCTCCGTTATCCCTGGCCAGAAGTAATGACAAGCTATACGCTGTCCTGTGGCGCTGATCCCCATGTGACCACTGAAGGGAATCGCATGCCCGAGTTCCATCACTTTATCTCTATATGAAGTGGGAAGAACCAGCTGGTTGTGACCATTTGTTCCAGTTCCGGCCTTCCTGTATAAGAGTTTGTTCTTCATGAAATATTCCCCCTTGCTCGGAGGTGTGTGGCATTTGGGCAATTTTTTAAAACAGGGCTTGAGTGTCCTATCCTCAGCCTGCGCCTTCCTCATCTCCTCTGGATGAGCATTTATAGGTTCACCTTCTTCCTCCTTCTTCTGTGACCTGGTCTGCACTGTCGCCATGATCACAGGTTTCTCGGGATTCCCCAAGAAGACGTATCTACACCCCAATATCAGAGGGTAGATTGGTTCATCTATCACTGCTGCTCTGATTTCTCCTTCCACATAGCGAGTTTTCACCGTTATCCTTGCGATGGGAAGTGTCATGAGTGGTATGTCCTTAGTCGCCCCTTGTATTTCCACTGTTTCTGTGGTGTACTGACTTGGGTCCACTAGGCTAGACTTCACAACTGAATCATAATCCAAACCTGTATCATAAAGGCACCTTATGGTGACCCCATTACAAATAACATCCTCACAAACTGGGGGGTGATAAGGTTCCTGTTGTCCCTTAGGATTAACCTTTAATCTTTGCGTCCCCGACTTCATTGCAGCAATGTTTGAAGGTTTCCTTCTACAAAATTCGGTGTTATGGTTATCCTTCTTGCACCATTTACACCATCTTTTTCCTTGGTTCAACGGTTTTCTTTCATTGAACTTTTGGTCATTGAACTGTGAGTTTCTGTCGCGATAGTCATTTCTTGGCCGCTCAAAGTTTGTCCTACCTTTATTTCCCTGCTCTCTAGTATCAAATTTATTAAATTGCTGTGGAGCTTTAAAATTGTCTATGTGCTTCTTTTTAGCACCACTTACCTCTGCCTGAGCTGCCTGATACCTCTCAGCAACATTTAAAATTTCCCCCAACTTCTCTGCACCTTGTTCCATGAGAAATTTTCTCATGTCTGGAGCCATGGACTCTCTCAATTGCTCAATCATGATCATTTCTTTAAGATCTTGGGTCTTCCCCAGAGCCGTCCATTTCTCCAAATAGGTTTCTAGTCTAGCAGAGAATTGGTGGTATGTCTCCCCAGACAACAGTTTGGCATTTCTAAATTTCTTACGATAAAATTCACCATTCTTCTCGTACCTTAATAACAAAGCCTGCTTTAACATGTCATAATTGTCTTGGTCTTCCCTGTTCATTTTAGCAAATACTTCATAAGAAGTACCTCTCAATCCCTGTGATAGCTTTAAGCTCCACCTCTCTCTCTCTAACCCATATGTAGTAGCTAATAACTCAAAACGTCCTAGGTACCCCTCTATGTCATCGTCTTTTTCAACAAAATGGTCTAAATGAAACCCCATAGCGGAGTTTGAGGCTCCCAGACTAGGCGTAGCATCTGAGGCAAAAGGGCTGGCACCATTTTCAGGAGCCTGGCCTTGTAATTCCAGCTCCCTTAGTCGTAATTCGTGCTCCCTCTGCAACCTTCTATCTTCTGCCTCCCTTTCGGCAGTCAATCTTTTCTCTTCTGCCTCCCTTTCGGCAGTCAATCTTTTCTCTTCTGCCTCCCTTTGCTGTCGTTTTTCTTCGGCCTCCAATGCCTTTGCCTCTTTGTCAGCCTCAATCTGCAACCTCTTAATTTCTCTATCAGCCTCTAACCTCTTCTCTTCAGCTAACCTCCTTTCTTCCCGTTCAATATATTTATCACATTCAGCCGTTACGTATTGAATTAAAATTTGACCATCCATTCCCATCTCCTTCGCGGTGAGCACAGCAGCTGATCTAAATTTTGCCAGCTCCGCCATACTTTTTAGACAATATAATAATATACAAGCTAAATCTCTAACCAGTAAATACACTAAGTACTTCTTATGACTATAGTCTAACTAATTCTAACTAACCAGTTAACTAATTAATTATTACTGGCTGTGAAGATTCACCAACTTTTATCTACAGGGACACTTTTAATTTTAAAGGGAATTTTACAATTTATTTCCCTACTTTTATTTCTCCCACCAGGAGATCCTAATATTACTGTTGGGCTAATTATCCCTGGACAAGACCCCAATTTATGTAGTGGTGTTGATGGTATTTTATGATGGTGATATTACTAAATGTAATTGTATGAGGCCAGCTGTGAAGGCTCCTGAGATAAAATGTAGTTGTGAATTGTCAGAAGGCCTTTCTTGCTACCACTACGACCTCACACTTAATTTTTTTTAATGAATGTGGCTACGTAAAGTGTCTAGGGTTATGATATGTAGTGTGGTGTAATAGGTTATAGATATACCCACAGATATTTAACAAGACTAATAATATTAATAAATGTTAAAATACACTGAACTAACTCACGTGTGTAAAATTTTTTGATAAAATTATATTACATTTATTTTGTTCTGGATCAATTTTTTAGGTTGACCAGACTTAAAAAGATTTAGAGATTATGAAAGAAATGCATGGAATATTATATCATAAATGCAATAGTGTACATATATATGTACTATACTAGTTAGTTTTATTAAAATGTTCTAGTAGTCATCTACTTGGGAGGATATTTAATGTTTGTGCTGTTGGGGTGGCCTCATCACACCTGTCTATATTGACTACACAGTGTCCAGAAAATGGTGGGAATTTTATGGGGGTATTAGTAACTAAAGGGCTTTGGTGAAAGTCCAGCAGACCAGAGGCTCACTCATCTCGTCGTTGTAGCTCTGGTGCTGAAAACTGATGGTCCCACCTCTCCGTGCTGGCGGGCAATAATGGTGGTCTCTGTCACAAGTACTGCACAGATACACTCGAGTAAAGTCACCAACTGAATAGTCACTGCTTTGTTGACAACAGAAACTCGCAGCTCTGCAATCAAAGTATGGGCCATGTGTCAAAATCTATTCTCTACCCACGTCTGGACACAACACTGACACAACAACCACATCATACAGACAGGTCAGATCTCTCTGACCAAACAGCACATTTACCATGGTGGTTTTACATCAGATAGATCCTCCCAGACTATAGATTCTGAAAAATATTTATTAGTTGTCTGCCCTAAAAGAGGATAGGTAATATGTTTCATTATTCTCAACACTTGATCTGTCTTGCATAATCCTTGCTGGAGTTTATGTACATTGTTGGTCCCTAGACCCTGACTTGGGCGGGGGGTCTAGAGCAAATCCCTACTTGTTTGTAAGGCTAGATTTCGATATGGCAGTATCAAATCACTCGAACATGAAACAATATTCAAAATATACAAAGAAATAATTTCAATCTTACCAGATTATGAATAAATAACACAGAATTGCTAGCAAAACTCAGCTGAGCTGCTGGCTATAGTATGGCGTCCCTAAATTTATTACACTTTCTTTCATATGGAAATCACCACACTTTAAAATCTGTGTCTATCACTGAACAACTATTGAAGAATGGCCCCACTTTCGCGTCTGAGCGCTAATGATATGATTGTCTGTGGCCAATCACTGCCTAGGTTTATTTTAATTTCAAATTTCCTACCATAAAGTCATTTCAGTCATGCTTCAGTCAAGTATGGATGGTTATCTGTTAGTCTGTCCGTCTCTACTTGTGTTTCTACAAAATGTACTAGATTTTTGAACCAACCTTTCTCTCCCCTCCAAAATTTTGTCGTTAAAAGTTATATTTAGACACAGCTACCACCCAAAAACCCTCTCCTCCATACTAAGTAAATTTGAACACCTGCGTTTCGAGGTCGTGTTTTTTTGTGCAATTAGCGACACTTTTAGATTCAATACAGTCTGTCTATGATGTGAACAACACTGTCTTTTGTCATTATCTTCAATATTATCTATCCGTCTGTAAAATTAAGACCATATTAGTTCACTGCTCAGAATAGGCCATCCGGCCAGCTAATTTTTATATTCCTAACATTAATATTAAGAAAAAAGTACTTTTTAAATTTTGTAATATTCCAAACATCTGCGTTTTAGCCGCTGAATTCAAATCAAGGGCTTGGTATTGCAAAAGCGTCCAATAAATGACTGTGGCGTATTATATCTAAGGTCCCTTCTGTCGAGTTGCTTACTTTTTATGTCAACTTGGGAAACGTGACTTTTCTCCGTTTCCCCCCCCCCCCCCAATTGCGTCTCCCTAGCCTCTCTAGCCCCACGCAATCCCTCCAGTCATATTTTTTTTTCCTTTTTGATCCGCCGTTCCCCTCCTGTTTAGCAAGTCAATTATTATGGAGGATGATGACCCGCGGTCTAGGCGATCATGTACTATTCGCAGCCTACGCATTATGTTTTTATCCTTAAATGTTATCTTTGGAGATATTTTACCGTTGTATCTCTGTCAATTTCACTACAAGGACTACCTTGTAAAACTATCAATGGTTTTCTCAGTATGTATTCTATCGAACGCCAACGTCATGTTACGTCTTCTCCGCTTGAATTTGTCTGGTTCTTACCTTCAGTTTCACGAATAGTTTGGTTTTAATGACAATCTTTATTGAACACGGACAACTCCATCAGTGGTCCGATCTCTTCCCTTTCTTCTTAAGACAAGTGTGTCCTACGTGTGTATACAGGAATCACACATTCTATAAATATGTTTGTGGTGGGTAGGTTTCTAATTTTAAAATTTTGCCAGGGCATCGGCATTATGGCCTACTTTTTACAATTTCCAACTGCTATGAGATTTTTAACGTGCGCAACTTGCACACGGACCTCCTATTTTTTCGCCCTTATCCGAGAATGCTAGGGATCCGATCGCACCACTCATGAGACCAGGGGGAGAATTCTTCTTCCTTCTTCCTCGTTCGTCCTGAAAAGGACGTTGGTTGCGTTGTGCCCGTTTACAGCGAAGCTGCGATATTTGCGCCTTTCGGCCGACACGTCCGACTTCCGCACGGCATTTTTTGGGACCGGGTTTGCCTTCCCTCTTCGATCCCTACTCACTCAGCCAGACTGCAGTGATGCAGCCTGTTTCCAGGACCACCACGTGGAGGTGGAGTAGGGTCTTGGTCAGCTCTGGTTCGCTGTCCCTGACGCAAGCAGTCAAGCTATGGGTCGCTGACCGCATTCTCTATTGTTGCGTCTTTGGGTCCTAGAGGGAAGAATGACATCATTAAGACCACTAGTTCTGAAAAAAAAATGTTCCATAAATTATATTCCTTCTACTAGGAATCGAACCTGGTACCTTTAGAATTCGAGTCTGACGCCATATCTCTTAGCCAATCTGATCCACAGAATATATTTAACTAATGATAAAATAGAAAATAAAATTAGGGTTTGACTGCAGCTTCCTCTGCTTCCCTTCCCAACTCTTCGACATAGTTCCCCTGGATTTGACTTGATAGTTTTATCATCTCCATTTTGCAGATGACTTGCCTCTTCTGTCCCATACCTGCAATCAGAAGGGTTTTTTTTGGGTTTTTTTCGTACGCCCGCTATTACTCGAGGCGAAATCTCGAGGTTAGTATGTCTAACCTGAGACTGATTTTACGTGAGTATCCCTTTTGTCTTGCACAGAAACAGGTGTCCCTCGCCATTCAGGCAGATACTCGCCGATTTCGGAGGTACCCATTAGAGCTGGGTCGGCTCAGGAGCCGCCAGTCCCTGGTCGACGACACTACTTCAAATGTACTCGCCAGGGCTCGAATTAATCCATTCCAAATCCCGGTCGATGAAAATCTTCAAATGTGCTCGCCCGGGTTTGATCCTGGGTCACCCGGTCGACAGCGCAGTGTGGTAACCACTACGCTAGCGCGGCTCACGCAATCAGAAGTAAGACAGAATGAAGATACTCGATGTGTGCGTCTGAAAATACACAGGGAAAACACGAAGACAATGAGAATAAATGCAAGAAATGATAACAAGGTTGAACTTGAAGACGTGAAGAGAATTTGCTTTGATGGCACGTGACAGGAAGACTTGGCATGTATTTGTTGAATGCCTTTGCTCCTATGGTATTGATTGATTGCTTGAAAATTTCAGTTTCTCTTCTAGAATCTGCAATGACATATTTAGATATTAGGAATTAAAAGATTCTGGTTTGTTTACTGCTATCGCTACATAATTCTTTAGACTCGCGAAAGATAAATTATGTAACAGAAAATGTAATGGTTTCGAATTGTTATCGTATATCTCATTGACAAACATTCTAAACTTTGCGGAAGCGAAACTGTTCAATATTGTTACTCTAGTATTTCGCATTTGGTTAGAATGATTTACCTTACGAAGTGTCTGCGTACTCTCTTTTACTTGGGTTACATCTTTTATGGCTCTGTAGGACAGTAGACATTAACGAATGCAGTGAACACTGACTGGTCAGACAACGTCTCGTGACACACAGAAACACAGCTATCTCCTAGCGGACACATCAAGTCACATTGTTGTGTGACAAAGTCGGCATCACTTCGTGTTTTTCTTACTTTTCAACAGGATTAATTATTTCACGTTTTCCGTCTACTCGTGCCACATTGTGAAGAGCTAACGTTTTACTTCTTAAGACAAGTGTGTCTAACAGGCTACTGTGGCAAAATGTTGTTGTTGAATTTCTGGGTTGAAACGTAGGATCGTGGGCCGTGTTCTTCTGTGCCATCCAAACAAGTCGCCACCGTCGTTAGGGTCAGAATTAAAAAGGAGGGTAAAGGGATCCCGTTACACGCCTATTGAGGCATATTGGGAATATGGTGTTAGGCCCATATTTTCTTGACCATCGGCACACTAGGGGTGATGTGGTCAGCATCACGCCGGCCGCTTTAACCTTCCCAGAGTTGCTCTAGTACCCAATTGGTCAGAATTAAGGTAAGAGTTTATTCTTTCCTGAACCTAAACCTAACTCTTACCCTTAGTTACTGCGTGCCTGCATTCTTTTTTTAAGGCCGTATCGAACACGCGTTCCAGAGGTCTTCATTTCAACCTATTTCTGTAATATTATCTATCCATCTTCATTTTAGTCTTCATCTCATCATCTCAACCCGTAACCCGTCATGGGTCGTAGGGGTGCCATGGTGGAAGCATCAGCAGACAGGGTCCACCACTGCTCTCTATCCTCAGCAATGCGTACAAGTGTGGAAAAACCGTGCCCTGCCCATTCTTTGATGTTATCAGCCCAGGATTTTCTTTGCCTTCCTCTTCTCCGTTTACCTTCGACTGTTCCCTGGAGGATCATTTTCGAAAGGGAGTCATGACGAGTTACATGCCCAAACCAGGCAAGCTTTCGACGTTTCACTACTGACAAAAGTGGTTCTTGGGGGCCTGCATAGGTGTTTATCTTCTCCCTAACATAGACATTTGTTTTGTGCTCTTTATAGCAAATGCGCAAAATTCTTCTATAACATTTATGCTCGAAAGCCTGAATCCTTCGCTCCGTATCTGCAGTGAGTGTCCAGCTCTCACACCCATATAAGAGAATAGATAATACAAGTGATTTGTATAATTTGATCTTCACAGGAAAACTGATGTTACTTTTCCAGATCACATTCAGCCTTGTCATGGCAGCTGAGGCCATCTCAAGTCTTGTCTTGATTTCTTTACTTGATCTCCCATCACTACATATAGTGGACCCGAGATATTTAAAGGTGTTAACTTCTTCTAACGTTTGCCCATTTAACGTAATGTTGGTCGGAACATGTTTCTTATGGCTATTCACCAATATCTTGCTTTTTTCTATATTAATTTCCATCCCATATGTTCTTGTTACTTTCTCCAGTCTAGAGGTAAGGTCTTGAAGTTCTGATTCTGTTCCAGCTATCAGATCGATATCATCAGCAAAACGTAGATTGCAAAGAGGTCGGCCTCCAATTGATATGGTTGTTTTATAATCATAAAGAGCCTCCTGCATAATATGTTCTAGATATATATTAAAGAGCACTGGTGACAGGATACATCCCTGGCGAACTCCTACAGTTGTTTTGAAAAATTCTCCAATGTCGTTGCTTGCAAAAACAGCACTGCTTGCGTCCTTGTATAGTGCTTCAATGATATCTATGATGTTGGTATCAAAATTGAATTTTCTCATTATTTGCCATAAGCCTTCATGCCAGACTCGATCGAAGGCTTTTGTGAAATCGATGAAGGTATGGTATAAATCGTGTTGATGCTGGAGATGTTTTTCGATCAGTAATCTTCTTCTTCTTCTTCTTCTTCGTTCGTCCTGAAAAGGACGGTGGTTGCGTTGTGTCTGTTTACGCCTAAGCTGTGATATCTGCACCTTTCGGTCGACACATCCGACTTCTGCACGGCATTTTTTAGGACCGGGTTTGCCTTCCCATTTTGATCCACACTCGCTCAGCCAGACTGCACAGCTGCAGACTGTTTCCAGGACCACCACGTGGAGGTGGAGTGTGGTCTTGACCAGCTCTGGTTCGCTGGTCCTGACGCAGGCAGTCAAGCTATGAGTCGCTGACTGCGGTCTCTATTGCTGCGTCTTGAGGTCCCGATCAGTAATCTAATATTGAAGATTTGTTCTGAGGTACTTCTTTTTGGTCTAAAGCCAGCCTGTTCCTCGGACAAGATTTCTTCTGATTTATGTTTTATTCTGTTCAAAAGTATCCTTAACATCACTTTACTTGGATGACTAATAAGGCTAATGGTTCTGTAGTTCTTGCACATTTTTAGATTTCCTTTCTTTGGAAGCGGTATTACTAATGACTGCGTCCACTCTTTTGGCCACTTTTTTGTACTCCATATCTTCTGGCAAATTGTTGTCATGATTTTTACTATATCTGATCCTCCATATTTCAAGAGCTCTGCTGGGATATTATCCACACCCGGTGACTTCCCTCCTGTCAGCGAACATATAACCTCTTCCACTTCTTCCCGTAATATTGCTGCATTTCCGAGTTCCCTGTTTTCGCACTTAATGTTGTTTAATATGCTATAGTCAGTGTCGAATTTACAGTTATATAATTCTTTACAATATTCTGTCCACCTTCTCATTACAGCTGTTTTTTCATTGAGCAGAGCCCCATTGCTATCTTATATGACAGTTACCCTGGGCTGTTGGGGTTTTGATAGTCTTCTTAATGTGTCAAAAGCTGCCTTGCTGTTACCTTTTATTAGCCCCGTATTAATGGACTCACACTGATCAGCTACCCATTTTTCTTTGGCCTGTTTCATTTTCTTTCTAATATTTTTATTCACCATACTGTATTGCCATGCTGTTTCAGGAACCTCTTTCTTAACCTTTTTCATTTCCCGCCGTGTATCACATAACTTCAGAATGTCATCTGTAACCCATGGTTTGTTTATTTTCTTTCTTTTACCAAGTATTTCTGTTGCTGATTCAATGAGCACGTCTTTCATGTTCTCTGTGATTGAGTTGATATCATCCTCCAAAAAGTTGAGAGCTGCGAATTTTCCTCAAACAGTTGCCTCAAAGATTCCCGCGATTTCTGGATCTTTCAGTTTGTCTAAATTGAATCTTAACTGAGAACATCTGTTTTGATTATAGTTCTTTTTGAGTTTAAGCTTGAGCTTCATCAATACCATGTCGTGATCACTACCAATGTCGGCGCCAGGAAAAGTCCTAGTCTTGGCTTTATTAATACTGGACTTGAATCTTTTGGATACAAGAATAAAATCAATTTGGCCATGTATCTCAGTTTTCGGGGCATGCCACGTTGTTCTTCTTGATAACTTATGAGGAAATAGTGTATTTGCAAGGGTTAGTTTATAGTTGCTGGCAAATTCTAGTAACCTTAGTCCTCGATCGTTGGTTTCTCCTGTCCCAAATTTCCCCACTGTGCCAGCCCACTGACCGTATGCATCTGGCCCTATTTTAGCATTCCAATCACCTAACACGATGAGAAGATCTTTCTTTGGAATTTTCTTAATTATCTCATCCAGATTTTCATAAAATGTATCAATTGCCTCATCCTCATAGTCAGTAGTCTTCACTATGCCCTAAAACCAGATCTTTTATTGGTGTAGACGAGTAGTCGTAACTGATCGGGTTATATTATCATACTATGGGAAAACCACTTCCTTTTCTGTCTTTCTGATTTTTCTGATGTCATAGTTTCTTATTCTGTCTCATCTAGTATCATAAATGGCTCTTCTGCAAATATATTCGAGAGGTTTCTTAGTATGGAATATAAATTAAATTATAAACAAATTTGTTTATAGTGTGCAAATTCGTGTTCTTAGATTGGAACTATTCGGAATCTGTACTAATTTGATGAACTTCTTGGTCAGTGGCGGCACGTTACCTACATGTGAGTAATCTTTATACATTATTGTCATCATCATCATCATTATCACCATCATAATCAACATCATCATCGCCATCGTTGTCGTTATTATTTTCATTATCATCATCATCACATTATCGGCAAACTCTTGTTCTCCCTCTGAAAGTGAGCAATACTTTTGCCGGTTGAAATGAAGACCAGTGCTAAGTGTTCTTCGATACCATACAAATAGGTCGCCTGTGCCGTTAGAGTCAGGATTAAGGTTAGGGTTTAGGAATATGTTTAGGATTCCTAGCCATAACGCTAACCCTTACCCTTTTTGACTGCGTCTCTGAATTCTTTCTTTAAGGACGTACCGAACATACTCTCTGCTGTTCTTCACTCCAACCACTTTGGCCGTGTATTAGTAACTGACTACGGGAATGCTCCTCTGAAAACACTCAGCTAGTTTTTTTTTTTTTCTCGTGGTTCTTTCGACGTTTTCTCGTCTCTTCTGCTTGCCGTGAGAGCTTCTTTTCGCCCAATCTGACGTGGCACCATAAGGAGCATCGCCACCTAGTGCGATCGGCAGCTTCATCCTCCCAGGCTGCTGGATTTATATCCAGTGTCCTCATGTCTCTCTTGCACACATCTTTGAACCTCAGCTGGGGTCGCCCAACTGTTCTTTTGCCATCTGCCAGTTGTCCGTAGAAGATATCTTTCGGGATGCGATCATCTTTCATGCGGCGGACATGACCGAGCCAGCGTAGTCTACGCTGTCTAAGCAGTGTATTCATGCTTTGAAGACCAGCACGTGAAAAAATTTTGACATTTGTCACTTTGGCCTTACTTCTGCTTAAACAATCATCATCTCTACCCATCGACCCTAAGGAGCATAGACGTTCAACCAAATTATTTCAAGTTCTCCTGTCCTGTACCATCATCTCAAGATCTTTCTGTGTTTTCTTCATTCTTTTCATTTCTGCCTCCAGTTCTCTTCTCTGTTTTTCGGTCTTCCACTACCTCTCTTACCTCGTGGTTTCCAAAACAAGACTGTAACGTAATGCTATCAACATGTTTCGTCAGTGAGTGTCCTATCCATCGCCAGCGCCTTTTTCTCATCTCTTGTTCCACTGGCAATTGTTTAGTTCTTGTCATCAGTTCCACATTGGTGACCATACATACCATTACAATCCTTCTATTCTACGCAAGGTGCTTGCATTTATGAAAGTCTGCACATTCTTTGTTGTTGTTCTCCGCGTTTCATAGCCATACAATAAGACTAACGTGACATTTGAGTTGAAGATTCCGATTTTTGTGCTAGCATTTATTTTTTCATTATTTTTGTCCATATATTTCCTAGTGCAATGAAAGCTACTCTTGCCTGTTGTATTGTTACTGCCTTTCGAATTTGTATTTTGGTATCACTGCGGGAGGATAGATGGTATTAATGAAATCCCTATAATATAAATGGGTACTTGCTTAGAATATAAAATGGTTTGAAATGGTTCAAGGTCACCAGTGAGGATAAATATTACACACATAAAGGTAAGTTTCCGGCACTCGTGTGAAATACAGAAGTAGAAAACCAGACAACACAAAAGCAACAGTGGTGCCTAGTTGGCAGGGAGGATAGTGCGATTCGCTTCCGTTGCTAGGCGGTTGTGCCGTTCGAAAGGTCCTGAGTTTGATTTCCGGAAAAGCCGCTCACTTTTGTTGTTTTTTTCTGTTGTCTGGTTTTCAACTTCTTTATTTCTCACGAGTGCTTGAAACATACCTTTATTTGTATTATTTATTGAATGTGGAACTTTATTACAAGAATCAGACAGGTGCATGAGGAACATGAGATGAGAAGAAGACGTTGGCTAGAATACACGTTGAAGAAATCTATTGGTAGCATGACACGGCAGTCCTCGTTCTGGGATCCATAGGGCATGAAAGATAAAGGAAAACCTAAAAGCGCATAGAAACGAGAGATGGATACAGAAATAAAATGGATAAAATGACATTGAAAAACCTTTAGCACAAAACAGGAGGACTTCGCATGAAATTGTTGACGGCCCACGCTCCTTGGTCAGTAGAATGGTGATGATGGTCAGTCCTCTTTCCTTTCTAACTACAGTTTGCTTTGATAGGAAACTTTCTGATTTAAACGCACTCTGACGAACTGGTCAAGTTATTTCATTTTTGCCTTTCTAGGTATTGATTGATTCTAGTAATACTATCTGCAGTATGAATCATTTACCATAACTTTGAATCTAAGCTTTATAGCGTTCTTTTCGCTTGTTTCATTATATCTTCTTTAGGGACGCATATTCTTAACTTAAACATGGTATACGGCCGCAATAAGTGTTAAAGTTTCCCTGAGATTTCTTTATAAATATCTATTTTGTATCTTTACATCTGGGTATTTCAATGTAGAAAATGGGACATTACTACAAATATTATACGCTTATTGACATATTTATTGAATGATCTCCCTTGCTAGTCAGCTTGAGACTATTGTCTTTCCGCCAATGTTACTGGTGTCGGCCAAATACCCTTCCTGTCTTCCACATATGTTCGGCATCTTTGAAGCAGATGTTCAGCAGTCATTTTATCAGTGCCACAGTCACACTCATCGGTAGTTCCTATCTATAGCTTGTTGAATAAATAGATGGTATCTCAATCTATTGTGGCCCGAGCGGAGTCTGAAGATTACCACTTGTTCACTTCTGTTGAGCTGGAAGTGTGAATCATTTTGTGTATGACCTGGATGCTTTGCAATTTTCTATTTCATCTCTAATCTGTTTGTTAACACTTTGTACCACAAAAAACAATGCTACAGCATATGTACGTGGAAGTGAACCTATGTCAGTGTAGTTAATTACATCCACACACTTCCAGAGATTCCCCCTGTGATTAAACTTGTTAGGAACCCAGCATTGCACACTAAGCTTAAAGAAGTCACTTGAGCACCAGGCATAATTCTTTGGCTTTGACCTCGTTGACTGCATGCAGAAGGATCTCAATATGGACCAAGTGATTGGCAGGAGGAGCTGAGAAGTGGCTCTGTGCAGGACGTGACCATTCCTTGGGAGAGCCCAGAAGCAGAGTACAGTATTTTAGCTCTGCATTGTTGGAGAGCCACCTTGGATGGCGGGGGAAAGCACATAATGCCACACACTTCTTACTCCTAGCTTGGGACGAGATGTGACGATCCTTTAAAAACAAACCAAGCTGGAGAAACTAGAGCTCACGACTTCAACTTAGCACGTTTAGGAGTGGCAGAACTTCTTCTTCTTTGATCCTTAGCCGCCGACCGTCAAAGCAGTCAGTGGCCATCACGCCTAGTGGCGTCTTGTAGGGCAACAACAAATTGATTCCACTTTGCTCGGTCGGCGTCCATCCTTCGTACAGTGCCCCAACTCTGATTCATTCTTTGCATCTCAGCCTCCACAGTCCTCCGCCAGGTTGTTTTTGGTCGGCCTCTCTTTCGTTTTCCTTCAGATGTCCAAAGCATAGCTGTTCTTGTGATGGCATTGGGGTCTCTTCTGAGTACATGGCCAACCCAGCTCCAGCGTCTGCCAGCTATGATGGTGTGCATGTCCTCTTGCTTGCTCCGAGTAAGCAGATATTGGTTGGTGATGGTATTCGGCCAAAAGATTCGGTAAATTTTTCTTAGGCATGTTGTGTGAAAAGAGGACAGTTTCGACATTTTCTTCTCTGTAACTCTCCAGCATTCCGCACCATAGAGAAGCACAGAAAGCACACAGCTCTGATATAATCTTAATTTTGTGCTTGTGCTGTATTGAGAGGACTTCCAGATGTTGTTTAGGCTAAAAAGGCTGTTCTTGCCTTATTCATTCTGATGTTGATGTCTTTGCCTGCCCCGCCGTCTGGTGTTACTATGCATCCTAGGTATGTGAAGGTGTCTGTCTGTACCAATTGCTGATTCCTTACTGATATGGGCTCAGGGTTGCTCACATTGAGCGTCATGACCTCTGACCTCTTTAAATTGATGTTCAAGCCCACCTGCTGGCTGAACTTATTAAGTCTATCTATTTTTTCCTGGATGTGTTGATGTGAATGTGCTAGTAGTGCAATGTCATCTGCATATTCCAGATCTTCCAATGTAGAAAATGTAGTCCGTCTTATTCCCCTTGGACTGCCCTCTGTTGTCTGGCGCATCACCCAATCTATGACTGTTAAAAATAGAGTGGTTGATAAGTAGCATCGAATGGCAGAACAGCCACAGGAAAATCCTAGATCTACAGTGTAGATAATACCAAAGAGTCTTCAACTTGGTAGTGGCTGCTTAAGAGCGAGAAGCTCAGCAACCCTAGTTAAACAACAACAACAACAACAACAACAACAACCACCACCAGAGATGATATTCTTTAAGATTCTCGCAGAGGCTACCTGTTACTGGCGGCTCATTATCAGGGAAAAGTTGGGTCCATTTCAACCTGAAAAAAAAAAGAAGAAAAACAAAAAATTGAAAAAAAAACTCAATTTCTTGTTTTAATAGTGAGATATAGAAAACTCTCCGTAAATATATTGCAACAGCTAAGATTCTGCATTGAATCTTAATCAAGCTTTCTCTTCACCAATCTCTCGCTGCTATTCCGACACAGTCCTACTTCCTTAATACACGCGCCTCGTTTTCCGAACCTTTCTAAACTTGGGGATAGCACAGCCCATCCTCAATTGCGAATGAAATGTTTAGCGAAATTTACATTTCACAAACCTTGACCTCACAACGCTGAGGAAAATATGCTTCAATGAACATGCGCGGAAAGCCTTATAAGTGATAATAAGTACCAAATAAGGGAAGACTCTAAGCAGAAATATGTCTCCGACTATATAAGGAAAAGACGATGGTGGATGGTCATATATCGGTCATGTCCTACGAATGCAAAACAACAGAATACCACTACAGGCGCTCACTTGGGTTCCTGAGGGTAAAAGGAAAAAAGGAAGACCAAAAGAAACACTTAGAAGAACAATAATAAGAGAAGGAAGAACGTTGGGCCTAAATAATGTGCAAGAGTTAAGAGGAGTGGCGTCACAACGAACAACCTGGAGAGCACTGGTTTCTGCCTTATGCGCCGTGTTTGGCGCTTAAAGAATTTATTATTATTATTATTATTAAGTACCATCCCTGAAGAAACTAGAGTTGCATTTTTTTCAAATATGCGTTGTTACTGTGGATGCTGCTGTCATTTAGTTTTTACTAACAACATAGCACTTAGACTTAACCGTCAGTTGTACAATGAATTAATTAAGTAGATTTGTTTTAACTGAAAAACGCGTTCAGCACATTGATTTTCAAACCAAAAACAAAACAACAAAAATTGGAGGTAGAACATTTAGGACTTCGTTGTTGTGTGCCATAAAGTCCAATAGGAAAAAGCCTATAGCAAACTGACATTTCATGTGGGCCCTTTCAAGTCATTATAAAGTTCTTATGAATTGTAATTTTTCAACATTTGAACATATAACAATCAACTCTTAAGGAAACAATGTTGCTTTCCTATGTCTGACGCAAGGAATTTTATTTCGTTTTGAGTTTTCACATAGTTTTAAAGTTAATTGTTGGCTCCTTGCAAGTTTTTGTTCCTTAAGTATGATAGTGTTTTACTGGGAGGATGAAGCTGCCGATTGCATTAAAAAGCGATGCTCTCTACGGCGCCACCTAAGATTGCGCGAAAAGAAACTCTCAGCAAGCAGAACAGAGAAGACAACATCGAAAGGAACACCAGGAAAATACGCCACTGAGGGTTGTCACCTCAGGGGTGAATTTCAATGGACAGTTATGACTGAAGGGGCTATTATTATTATTATCATACTTAGTTTTAATGGAAATTGAATGACGATTTAAATTAAAATTAGAACGGAACAGAACAAACACGTAGTTCAAATGTACTGGTCTTCAGTCACAAGCGCTTGAGAAAATCGACCCTGAATACTGGCCGCTCGTCCCCCAGAGTTAAATATTTGTACTTGCTATTGTAATCTTGATGAAGAAAAACCCTATACTGTGTTTGCTGTACATGCTTTTATCATCGTAAACCCTTGATTTCTTACATGGTATTGTGCTCCTGCGTGCCTATGAACTCATATAAGTACAAAATTATTGATAGAAATCCCAACCAGTCCAAAATAAAAAAAATTATCATTCGTGCTGCCAACGCCCACCTGGAACCCCGTTATGTTTTACTCAGTTATCTCATGCATGCACTGAAGAGGTTGACAGATTGACAAAGGTAGGTGGAAAGCTACATCAGCCTGGTGCAAGAATAACTTTCGAGGAGGCAAAGAGTATTATCAGAAGCAGATACAGAAACAAATGGTATGCAAAGCATCCAGATCATACACAAAATAATGCATACCACCAGCTCAACAGAAGAAAACAATTGGTAATCTTTAGACTCCGCACGGGCCACAACAGATTGAGATACCATCTATTCAACAAGCTAAAGATAGGAACTACCGACCAGTGTAACTGTGGCACTGATAAAATGACTGCTGAACATCTGCTTCAAAGTTGGCCAACATATGTGGAGCACAGAAAGCACATATGGCCGACACCAGTACCATTCGTAGAAAAGCTCTACGGAGATGCAAATAGCCTCCAACTGACTACTGCTTTCTTTGAAAACATTCTAGTGGACGTCTGAGAGTGGACGTCTGAGAGTGTACGGAGAAGAAGAAGAAACCAAAGCATCTTTTGATGCCCCGTGTAGTTCCTGTCAGTGGCGTAATAAGAAGGGTGCCAGGGAGAGGGTGGCATCAAACACTTTTATGATAGTGCTAACTGTTAAAAATATTCATGCAACTTGTTTCTTTATAGAATAGGGATACCAAAGGTATGATCCGCCCCCAGCTGCCAAATACTTTAAGTACGCCTCTTGTTCCCTGGGGTATTTTATGAGACAAAGAAAGAACATGAGCAATGCACTCTCGTGCATGTCGTACAAGGCAACTAATATGTGAGGTTGTGCATCGGGCTAGAACCTCAACATGTAAAATAAATTGCCACAGAAACCATAGCTACATGAGTGTGTGAATGTTTGGTGCAGGCTTCTTGGAAGGGGATTAACTAGAGTGGTGACTCCATGTTCCCTATGGAGCGACAAGTAAAATAACGATAATCCTATATATGAAATCCCAGCTTCTTCTGTCAGTGCGTAACGCTAAGGGATGCAACTTTGGTTGAAAGTTAGACATTAATTGTATTGTTTCCCTTATATGGACTCTCCCGAAAATAGTAACACTTACCAAAGAAGAATGCGCAAATGACGGTGTGCACAAAAATATATTTATAGAATGTGTGATCCCGTATACACACATTGGGATCATCGCTGCTGCTACGTAGTTCGTGTACTGTGGTGATGCACAGTGGTTTTTAAAAAAATACTTTTGAATAAGTAACATTGTCGTTAGGTATTGGTGCTTTTGAATTTAACTCCCGTCTTTTGACGGGCTTTTACACTAGTAATAATGATAATAATGCATTGGAAATACAGAATAAGACAGAAAGAAAGAAATGTCATGGCAAAGAATTTAACTAACAAACAAAAAATGAAGTACACAAAAATTATGACAAAAGAATGAAATAATATTAATGATTGACTTGTGATGGGTTTTTTTTCCTCCCTTTTTTTGTCATTATGTTTAGCTTTATAGCCCTTTTTTCAATATAAAATGTTGCCTCGTTTTGGTGAGGCGCGCCCGTGCAACCTAGACACAGGGTCCGTTGTTTATATTAGCGAGCATGTTCAAATGTAAAAAACCTTGTGGTCTGGTTAATCCTCTATCACCCAATTTTTATACTCGGGAAAGATACTACAGCTCATGACTCCAACTCAACAAGTTTGGGAATTGGAGAAAAGACACAAGAAAATCATAGATCCACATTTTAAACCAGGGGTTGACAGCCAGTCGATCCTGTCTACCTGTAGATCCTAGTGAATGGTTTGGTAGACCTTTAGGCGACTGCAAAAGAGGTCGGGGGAAAAAGACTTTTTAAGCTAGGGGACATTTCGATCTAGACCTCTCCCGCCAAGATTTTTTTAAAAGTCGCGGTTCCCCTGGGATAGAAGGTACTTTTTCCACATTCTCAATGAAATATCTCGAGCTGGCTACTAAAATATATTCGTGAAATGCATGAGATAGGAACGTGATCTGTTCTTTGCAATGTTCATCATCACCCACCCGCTAAAAATTATACACACACATATACTTATATATGGTAGATCTTTAGAGAACTCAGTGTTACTAAAGTAGATCCCAAAAGCTCCAGAATTGCCTACCCCTGGTGTATATAATACCAAGGAGTCTTCAACTTGGCATTGGCTGCAAAAGATCAACCAGCTCAACAGCGCTAGTTAAACAACAACAACTACTACAATAGGAGGTCCTGTGTGCAAGTTGCGCGCGTTAAAAATTCCATGGCAGTTGGAAGAGTAGGCCACAAGGTCGCAGCCCTGGCAAACTTTAAAATTATAATCCTACCCACCAAATATATTTAAAGAATGTGTGATTCCTAAATACACACATCGGGATTCTCGCCGGTGCTACGGAGTTCGTGCACTGTGCTGAGATCCTCCTTGTGTGATCTAAGGGAGGAGATCGGAGCACTGATGGGGTTATCCGTGTGGAATGAAAATAATCCTTAAACCAAACCAAACCAGATAACTTAATTTTAGAGGCAGACAATACGAAACTTTATATCTGGAGTCTCAGAGGCAAAATAGACAGGCTGAGAGTTTTTTTTTTTGCATTTAAAAGAAAGATTCCCCTGTAGCTAGAGCTCACAGCCAGCATTGACGACGATCAATTTCCATTCAGAACTAGTACTTGTAAGGGTTACATTGATGGTGATCTGTTCAGAACTAGTACTTGTAAGGGTTACATTGATGGTGATCTGTTCAGAACTAGTACTTGTAAGGGTTACATTGATGGTGATCTGTTCAGAACTAGTACTTGTAAGGGTTACATTGATGGTGATCTGTTCAGAACTAGTACGTGTAAGGGTTACATTGATGGTGATAGTACGTGTATCATGATTCAGAACTAGTACGTGTAAGGGTTACATTGATGGTGGTCTGTTCAGAACTAGTACGTGTAAGGGTTACATTGATGGTGGTCTGTTCAGAACTAGTACTTGTAAGGGTTACATTGATGGTGATCTGTTCAGAACTAGTACGTGTAAGGGTTACATTGATGGTGATCTGTTCAGAACTAGTACGTGTAAGGGTTACATTGATGGTGGTCTGTTCAGAACTAGTACGTGTAAGGGTTACATTGATGGTGGTCTGTTCAGAACTAGTACGTGTAAGGGTTACATTGATGGTGGTCTGTTCAGAACTAGTACGTGTAAGGGTTACATTGATGGTGATCTGTTCAGAACTAGTACGTGTAAGGGTTACATTGATGGTGGTCTGTTCAGAACTAGTACGTGATGGTGATCTGTTCAGAACTAGTACGTGTAAGGGTTACATTGATGGTGATCTGTTCAGAACTAGTACGTGTAAGGGTTACATTGATGGTGATCTGTTCAGAACTAGTACGTGTAAGGGTTACATTGATGGTGATCTGTTCAGAACTAGTACGTGTAAGAGTTAAATTGATGGTGATCTGTTCAGAACTAGTACTTGTAAGGGTTACATTGATGGTGATCTGTTCAGAACTAGTACGTGTAAGGGTTAAATTGATAAGGGTTACATTGATGGTGATCTGTTCAGAACTAGTACGTGTAAGGGTTACATTGATGGTGATCTGTTCAGAACTAGTACGTGTAAGGGTTACATTGATGGTGATCTGTTCAGAACTAGTACATGTAAGGGTTACATTGATGGTGATCTGTTCAGAACTAGTACGTGTAAGGGTTACATTGATGGTGGTCTGTTCAGAACTAGTACGTGTAAGGGTTACATTGATGGTGGTCTGTTCAGAACTAGTACGTGTAAGGGTTACATTGATGGTGATCTGTTCAGAACTAGTACGTGTAAGGGTTACATACGTGAAGGGTTGATTGATGGTGATCTGTTCAGAACTAGTACGTAAGGGTTAAGATGGTTGTTCATTACATTGATGGTGATCTGTTCAGAACTAGTACGTGTAAGGGTTACATTGATTGTGATCTGTTCTGTACTAGTAGATGTAGGGGTTACATTGATGGAGAATTTTTCAGAACTAGTACGTGTAAGGGTTACATTGATGGTGATCTGTTCAGAACTAGTACGTGTAAGGGTTACATTGATGGTGATCTGTTCAGAACTAGTACGTGTAAGGGTTACATTGATGGTGATCTGTTCAGAACTAGTACTTGTAAGGGTTACATTGATGGTGATCTGTTCAGAACTAGTACATGTGATCTGTTCAGGTACGTGTAAGGGTTACATTGATGGTAATCTGTTCAGAACTAGTACGTGTAAGGGTTACATTGATGGTGATCTGTTCAGAACTAGTACTTGTAAGGGTTACATTGATGGTGATCTGTTCAGAACTAGTACGTGTTAGGGTTACATTGAGTGGGTTTTGGTGAGAGCTAGTACGTGTAAGGGTTACATTGATGGTGATCTGTTCAGAACTAGTACGTGTAAGGGTTACATTGATGGTGATCTGTTCAGAACTAGTACGTGTAAGGGTTACATTGATGGTGATCTGTTCAGAACTAGTACGTGTAAGGGTTACATTGATGGTGATCTGTTCAGAACTAGTACGTGTGTTCAGAACTAGTACGTGTACATTGATGGTGATCTGTTCAGTACGTGTAAGGGTTACATTGATGTGATCTGTTCAGAACTAGTACGTGTAAGGGTTACATTGATGGTGATCTGTGATGGTGATCTGTTCAGAACTAGTACGTGTAAGGGTTACATTGATGGTGATCTGTTCAGAACTAGTACGTGTAAGGGTTACATTGATGGTGATCTGTTCAGAACTAGTACGTGTAAGGGTTACATTGATGGTGATCTGTTCAGAACTAGTACGTGTAAGGGTTACATTGATGGTGATCTGTGATAGTACGTGTTTACAATTGAGAAGAACTAGTACTTGTAAGGGTTACATTGATGGTGATCTGTTCAGAACTAGTACGTGTAAGGGTTACATTGATGGTGATCTGTTCAGAACTAGATTGATGGTGATCTGTTCAGAACTAGTACATGTAAGGGTTACATTGATGGTGATCTGTTCAGAACTAGTACATGTAAGGGTTACATTGATGGTGATCTGTTCAGAACTAGTACTTGTAAGGGTTACATTGATGGTGATCTGTTCAGAACTAGTACGTGTAAGGGTTACATTGATGGTGATCTGTTCAGAACTAGTACGTGTAAGGGTTACATTGATGGTGATCTGTTCAGAACTAGTACGTGTAAGGGTTACATTGATGGTGATCTGTTCAGAACTAGTACGTGTAAGGGTTACATTGATGGTGATCTGTTCAGAACTAGTACGTGTAAGGGTTACATTGATGGTGATCTGTTCAGAACTAGTACGTGTAAGGGTTACTTTAGCATTATTTTCCTTTGCGCTTCTTGTGGAGCATGTAACCATGACTACAAGTGGTTCCCAAGCAGGAAACCTGCACCAAGCAGTCTTGCTCTTCCGGTAGTGGTTTCTGTGGCACATTGCTTTTGTGATGAGGCTGCCAACCTCATACACAACCTCATATTAGTTGTCTTGCACTAATGCCTGATGGTGCATTCGTCCTATTCTTTACTTTCATAAGAAAAGAGAGATTGCCCGTAGGTAGCACTCCTCGATGGCTATCCTTTTCAGTACAAGTCCTTTTAAGAGCTACACCACGCGAGCTGATAGAAACTAGTTGTCCATTTCATGGCTTAGTATTTATCAACGCTGCAAGTGCTAGCTAGCAGTATGTTTCAAGGCTTCACCTAGCTTTTCACAGCTTAGTATTTATCAACACTGCACTTGAGCTGACAGAGTTCATTTATTTTTGAATGGCAAATGCGTTCCCACATAAACCGACTGACATTGTTCCATGTTGAAGGTTACATGCCTCGCTACAAGAAGACAACACCTCAACGACAATTTGTTTTTAAATAGGAGGGAGGGGGCAATCAACAATTGTAAAAGGCGAAAGATTTATTCGTTGTGAATAGAGACAAGAGTTAGAAGGCAATGTTCCCTCTAATTTTTTTAACGCCTGTGTGCGACAAAATATTTTCAAGTTTTGCCATCTTTGTCCAGTTGACAATAACTTTGTGCTAAATTGAGTGTATTAATTTTTCAATGGACGACCGTCTTTGTTTAAATATGTTTTATGTATGTATGTATATGTGTGACAAAACGGTTGTACATGTACATTTGAGCCCCTCTCTCACTCCTTCATCCGCTTTTTATTTGGCATATTTTATGCACCTTCATTCATTGTTTTGCTGTGACCACTCCCAGACTTGTTTACGTTTCGCCAGGTGAACCGTAAAAATACCTGGGTAATTTGACCGGTCAGCGAATAATACGTTTATCCCCTTAGGCGTCTGGCCACCTTTGATAGAGTCGATCTCTATTGATACAATATAGTCGCTCACGAGCGATGAAAAGAAAAGCCATATAGTCTGTCTGAGTGAGCAGTCTGGGGTGCGCGAAGACACAGGTGATAATTAGATAATCGTTTCCGCTGGTCCATCCCTGTATCAATATTACCGATAATCTGTCTGGGGAGTCAATACTGGTGAGAAAGCATCTAGACAGGAAATAAGAAAGAGGTCACGCGCTGGAATTTTAAAATGAAATTTTTGTTAAACACGCTGGGGTATTATGATTTAAACACCCCAACCCAGATAGTGCTAAAGAGCTTTCGATTGGTTTGATTAGAGAGCTGTCTTTCCATTGACTTTCATTGGAAAATTCGTCGGAAGTGTAATCTGGGATTTTGAACTGAGAATTGGAAGTATAATCTAGCGAAATTGGGAATCACAGATCAGGCTGCATCGCCACTTCAAGCCAGCAATTCACCAGAGCCAGAAAGAGAAGGAGCGGACCAAGGATTCCAAGATTATAAGTGCCCGATCGAAGTATTTGGGCAACTTTAAAACTAAAAAGTAAACCCGCATTTTTAAATACAGAGACTGGAAACTTAATGGACCAAGATCGACATATTTGGGCACCTTTGAAAATTACAAGTAAACCCGCATATTTAAATGCTTCTTCTTCGTTCGCCCTCAGATGTCAACTTGAATAAGATTAAAGAAAGCAGTGGTCAGCCTGAGGCTGTTGATATCTCCGTAGATTTTTTTCCAGGAATGGTACTGGTGATGGCCATATGCGTTTTCTCTGTTCCTCATATGTTGGGCACCTTTGAAGCAGATATTCGGCAGTCATTTTATCGGTGCCACAGTCACAATCATCAGTAGTTCCTATCTTTAATTTGTTGAATAGATGGTATCTCACTCTGTTATGACCCGTGCGAAGTCTGAAGATTACCACTTGTTCACTTTTGCTGAGCTAGTAATACGGATCAATTTTTTTTATGGCCTGGATGCTCTGCTTCCCACTTGTGCCTGTATCTGCGTTTGATAAAACTCTTGGCCTTCTCATAAGTTATATTTGTGTCAAGTTGAGGAAGCTTTCCCCCTTCCTTTGCCAATCTGTCATCTTCTTCATTACCAGTAATGTTGCAGTGAGAAGGGATCCACTGTATCACGACTCTTTTGTATTGCTGACATAGTCTGTGAAGCGTTACTCTTAGGTCATCCAGCTCAGCATTACTTTGACTTTTAGCGTTGTAACTACTGACAGCGCATCAGAGAAGATAGCTACTGGTCTCTCTGAGCTTTCTTCTGTCATTAGAATTTCTGATGCAGTTTTTAAGGCCTCTGCCTCTGCTCTGAAGTTACTTGAAAATTCCCCTGTTGCGACTGCTATCTTTTTTTTGTGTGCCATTGCTTAAGCTCAGGAAGACTCCTCCACCCCCATCTTCTGTTGCATTAGTTGTTGATCCATCTGTGTATGCATGGATCCAGGTGTTGCTTGGGTAATGTGTTTCTATATATTTTGTGGTTAGGACTCTCATTTATTTCTGTTTCATTTTGGCTGTTCTTTCTCTCAATACCAGGAACGTTTTCTATCATTTCAGGGAGCACTGTTGTTTCCAAGTTGATAGCTTGCATGCAGTACATATGGGCGTAGCTGTTGATATTGCGTTTATGGGGTCTGCTCTCATCTTTGTTTTGACTGTCTCTACAAAGTTGCTTCGCTTCAGTCTTCCCCTTCCAAGTCCGTTTATTCTCTGGTGCATTGGGTGGTCTATAAGCCTCCTGAATTTCTCGGCTTGTTGCTGGGCTCTGCTATCTCTTCTATCCTCCATAGGCTGGAGGTGAGTAATCTTTTCCAACTCTTCAATTGATGTTGACTTCATGTCCCCTTTTATGATTCTCAATGCTTGGTTTTGGGTTCTGTTTAATTTGTCAGTTCGACTTAGCTGCCGTTGACATGCTGCAATGCCATATTCTAAGACTGGTCTCACTCGCTCAGCATATAGCTTCTTTAGTACTCTCTCGTCTGCTCCCCAATCCATGCCAGCAAGTTTTTTAATGATTGCCATTCTCTGCCTTGCTCTTGTCCTGTATATTTCAATCTGGGTTTTCCAAGTCAAGCGCCGATCAAAGGTAATGCCTAGGTAGTTTGGATTTTCATCCAGATGTAGATTTTTCCCATTTAGCACCAATTTGGAGCTCTGTGGTTTGTTTGAGAGAGAAAACACTGTGTATGATGTTTTCCTTCAATTATCTTCACTAGCCATGCCTTGGCCCACTCCTTCAATGATGTTAGGGTTTGCTGCATCCGAATGCTTGCCGTAGTGATATATTCCTCTGAGATCCACAGAGCTAAGTCGTCTGCAAAGGAGGCATTGTGGGTTCTTCTTGGAATATTCTCTGATATATCATTTATATATGCGAGGAACAACGTGGGTGACAGGACTCCCCCTTGGGGAACACCCTGCTCCAACACCATCTTCCTACTTGTCCGTCCTTGTAGTTGGACTCTGGCAGTTCTATTCTCAAGATAGTGTCTGATCCATTTGAACATTCTCCCACACACTTCACTTCTTTGCAGCTTGACTTTCAGTCCATCTTTCCACACTTTGTCAAATGCTTTTTCGAAATCCACCCAAACCACCAGTGTGTGCTTTTTTTCTTGGAAAGCATCCTCAATTTTCTGAGTTATATAAATGATCTGATCTTCAGTGGATCTGTGTTTTCTGAATCCTGCTTGCTGTGGGGCTAAGAGATGTTTTTCCTCCAGAGGCCACATCAGTCGGGTATTAATTATGCGCGCCATCAATTTTTCATATTTAAATACACAGACTGGAAACTTAAAGGACGAGAATCGAAGTATTTGGGCAACTTTAAAACTTAAAAAAGTAAACCTGCATTTTTTAAATACAAAGACTGGAGACCTAAGGAATCAGATCACCCGTCATAAAAGGAATACAAAATTTCCAGACGAAGTGATTCGAAAGCATCCTAAGTGCTGTGTCCATTCTAAACTGTGTCAGGAGATTGTGTTTCCAAAAGTTACTTTGGGGTAAGTGTAAACATTTATTTTACATACGTGAATTTGACATACTTTCTTTGCTAAGTGGTTATAAATGAGGCTGGCAACCGCAACATATAAAAAATAGTATATTCATAAACCACTACAGCAAGCGCTGATATTACTTTTATGCTAATTCGCGTAGACACGCGAAAGCAGCAGCAACCGCAGACTCCGACTGGAGCAGTGATGAGTGATGATTACATCACATGTGCCTCAAGTGTATCATATCATTTTGTGAGATATAAGTACCTTGTTAATTGTAATTCAGGCAAATCATTGCTTTCGCGCTGTCAAAGCACATATTTTCCCAGTTTTATACCCAGAAGAATATTGGTGACTTAATCATCTTCCCTGACTAACACTGTGTATACTCAAGAATATAATTTTTCAGAGAGGCTAACATTAGTGGGTTGACAGCGAGACAATGCGCCTGTTAATTTGCAGCCCACAAATGTACTTAGCAGAGGCATTTGTTCTCTTTATTTTGTCTAAAGATTGTGGAACAAAGCTATCAGACTGTTCGTGATATGAAGCTGAAAGACGAAAGTTCTACACTAAAAGCAGGGAATCAACACTAACCGCCTAAATTGGACAAGCTGTATGAAGAAGTACCTTCATCACAGAAGAATTGACGAAACCACGGCTGTAATAGTCATCGATTCTAAGCTAATTGTTTACTAAAAGGCAACAGCAAAGAACATTAACATTCCTCTATCCAGTCTCTTTGAAGATACAACTTTCATCTAAAATTCACCATTATTTCATCTCTATTTTAACCTGTTAAAACTCACTGATTATTAAATTTGTTACATGTTATTTCAAAACATAACAATCATAGTTGGTTCAGTTATTATACGTATGAAAGCAAACGTATGACCAAGACTCTTATATATATATATATATATACACATCTAAACATATATTTACATATATAGAGCTAATTCTTAGAAAAGAATTTCGTTGGATTTACACCAGCTGGGGGCTTGAACGGGTTAAAACCATTGCTTAATTCTTCACAAAAGGCGACGGATCAGATACAAGTTAACAATTGCTCTGCCCTATGCAGCATTGTTCTTGACTTCTGAAAATATCTTGTGGAAACTACTTTGAGATAGAAGCGTCATTACCCTTCTATCTACAACTCTGCCAAGAGTAATCTTGTGCGAAGGTAGACACATTTGATGACCCACTTTAGATACTCTTGCGTTTTGGCCACTGGTGGACCACTACTGCAGAGCTAAGGGGAGGCAATCCGTTACAATATGTATGTATGTTAATTCAATTGTTTGTGCGCGGTTCAGTTTGATTTATGCGTTTATTTCATAACCTGCGCACGCGCGTGCAAGCACACAGCTTAGATGGAGCATGAAAAGGGAGCCTCCGACCAAAGTTCATTGTTAATAGTAACTAGATATTTTAAAACTTTCAATGAAATGTGATGGTCTGTTGATAACATCCTACCTCACCCATTGTCAATAGAATCTTCCAGTGTCCTAATTCTCAGAATGCGCGGTCTGAGTTCTACAGCTGGTGAAGTCAAACAAGCGTCGCCGGTGGTTTAGAGCTATTCTGGAGAATCCAGAAAAAGAAACCATCTGTTAACCCAGCTCAACTGTTCCAGGAGTACTAACTAAAGCTTTTGTTTTTTACTGCAAGATGCCGGAATCCGTAAGTTCTGTTTTATTTTCTGCATCCTTTTGCTTAGCAAATTATAAATACTCGTATTTATTGTCACCGCAAGCTTTTCTCCTGTCTGTCCGATCGATCAATCGGAGTTTCCTATTCATAATGCTCTTTCAACCAATCATATGCAGTCTTACAATCAACATATGTAATGGCCTATTTTTTTCGGAAAAAAACAACAACATTGGTTGTTAACAGTTCAGAGTCTCGTGTTTGTAAAGTAATCAACGTTTTTAAAATTAATATTGCTTACCGAAAAGGTGATGAATACATGCACAACCTGTATGCATTAACATTATCAACGTATTATGTGTGTTTTCCCGGAAACATGTGTCCAGATATCTGGTTTTCACTCTGTGAATCTGTCTGTCTGTCCGTTTACCTGGGGTAGGACAGAACGTGCTCCCATCGTTTCGTTCGTTTTGTCATGCATTGTTTTTCCACTACACTTTTCGCAATCGTTCATTCCACCAAAATGTTTTGTAATCATCATTATCGCCCCCCCCCCCCCCCCCTTTTCCGACCCTTTCATCTCCCCCAAGGAGCATAGACTTTCAACCAACTTGTGCCAGGTCACCCTGCCCCGTGGTATCGGCTGCAGACAGTGGCGAAACACACTATAGGGCTCCCGGGAACAAATTAAGTTGGGCCCTACTCTTATATAGTTGGCTCAACAACTATAATCAGTGTACCGTAGATCTCTATCAAAATGTAAACTACGTACTTATTCATCATCATCATAAGCATAATCTTTCAACACATTTATCTCATGGCCTGTGCCATCCGCTCAAAGTCTCCTTTATCCCTTTCTATTCTCTCTCTAGAAACTGGGATATGCAATTACTTTAACACAGGAACACATTTTCATCTCTCTTCTCCGAGTACCTTTCCGTCTACCCCTGCTTCTGTCGACCTGGGCATTCCAGAACAAGGACTGCCTTGTAATGTTGTCAACAGGTTTCCTGAATGTAAGTCATGTCCATTGCCAGCGTCTTCTTCTCGTCTCTTGTTCCACTGGCGCTTTTCCACATTAGTGATTTTGTCGTACCACTTAAATCCTTCTATTCAACGCAATCACCTTTTTATTAAACTTTGTAACTTTTTGTTTGTTTTATTTGTATGTTGTTCATCGTGTTTCACAGCCATACGATAGAATTGTCTTGACATTTCACATGAACATTTTTTTTTTTACTTGATTTCTTTTGATTTCATTTGTTTGGTTTGAAGGGTAATATCACTGCGCACTGATAATTCCGTCAGTGCTTCGATCTCCTCTCTTAGATCACACAAGGATCTCAGCATAGTGCACGAATTCCCTAGCACCGGCGAGAATCCCAATATTTATAGGAATCACACATTCTATAAATATTTTTGGGGTGGGTAGGTTTCTTAATTTTTAAATTTTGCCAGACAGTGGCCGTGTGGCCTACTCTTTACGATTTCCAACTGCCGAGAGACTTTTAACGTGCGCAGCGTACACATGGGACCTCCTATTTTTTCGCCGTTATCCGAGAAGGCTAGGCATCCGATCTCACTACCCAGGAGACCAGAGGGGAGTGTGACATCATTAGGACCTCTGGTTCTGAAAAAAAAAAAATAATAATAATTCCATAAATTACATTCCCTCTACTGGGAATCAAACCCGGTACCTTTATAATTCGAGGCGGATGCCATACATCTTAGCCACTCCGACCCCCTTTTGATGTCCTTATGATTTGCCAGTGTAAAGAAAGCTGCTGTTGCCATGTGTATATTTATTTTGAAATCGCTGTGCAGCAAGATTGTGTATGTCGCTGCCTAGACAGTATATGTGCGATTCTGCATCTAGTTGTGGTGTTTATACAAGTGCAATTTTGTTATCATTTCTTGCATTAATTCTCATTATTTTTAACTTTTCCCTGTGTAGTTTCAGATCTGCCTACTTGATGTGATCTCTCATCCAGTATTTTCATTTTGTCTTGTATCTGGTTACAGTTTCGGAACAGAATGAGGGCAGACATTTTAATTCCAACATGTGACACACATCAGGGAGTGTTTTCTCTGATTTTTATAGTTTTATGTTTCCCACTTAATTCTTACTTTCTTTCCCTTCCGTTTTTTGTTTGTCTGTCCCTGACGAAGGCCTTGTGGCCGCAACATAGGTTTTTTTTATTGACCTTTCTCCTAGTAAGACGTATTACACTTTGTTTGTTTGTTTTTTGTATTTTTCTTTTAAACAGAACAAGAGTCAAGTGACCGGCAAAATCTGATCACCAAGCTGTGTAGTGAACATTCCAGTGAATTCCGTTACTAATGTCGATGTATTTATAACCCAGTTTATGGTTGTTAAGAAGAGAAATTGTGACAAGAGGCATCCTAGTCGCACGTCAATGCTTATCTCCTGTAATATCTCATTGAAAAGTTTTTATTTCATATTTATCACCTGTATTGTTGTAAATATTTATATGTTTTTAATATTCTATAACATACATTGAGAGTTTTACCGCATTCTACCCATTTATTACGTCTGCTTGCATGTTTTGTTTTGTGTTTGTTTGTTTGTTTGTTTTTTAAATGTAGGAAGTCCCATTTCAGACAATGCCGTAAGAGAACGGACGATGAACTTTATTTGCAAAGTGTTGAGAATTAGTGAACTGTTAGAGACTTCACTGTACTAGGTTCGTATTTATGAGTTGGGGTGACCTTTCCCTTTCTCGCTGCCTTTGCTTTCCCTAACTCACGAGCAGAGTCAGGTAACTATTCACAGCTGGACAGACTAGAGTTTGAAATGACCAGGTTTTGAACCCGGAATACGGTACCTTTGCCGCGAGAGGCGATCGATCTAACCACTTGCCAGTCGGGCTTTGCGATTAGTTATAAAAGGATTTTATTCTATTAAGTGTTAACACTTTCCTGTAGTTGTAGTCACGTCTTCTTCTTCTTCATCTTCTTCTTCTACTTCTTCTTCATCTTCTTCTTCTTCTACTACTTCATCTTCTACTGCTTCATCTACTGCTGCTTTTTTCTTGTTCATGTATTTCATTTCTTTCTTCTTCTTATTCTTTCTTTCTTTCTTTCTTTCTTCCTTTCTTTCTTTCTTTCTTTCTTTCTTTCTTTCTTTCTTTCTTTCTTTCTTTCTTTCTTTCTTTCTTCTTCTTCATCTTCTGCTTCCTCTTCTTATCTTTTTCTTGTTCCTGTCTTTCTGCTTCTTGTTATCCTTTCTTTCTCTCTTTCTTCTTCATCTTCCTTTCTCTTCTTCTTATTCTTCTTTCTTTTTCTCTTTCTTTCTTCTTCGTTCACTCTCAGATAACCACATCTATCTCTCTCATAAAGCTGCCAGTCCGTCTCAGGCTTCTCTCGTCACCATAAACTAGGTTTGGAGAACGCCATACTGTCACCCTGTCCCTCACATGGAGGCGACAGTATTGGAGGACGTTTTCGTCTGTTTGTTTGTCCTCCCCCAACATGGACACATATCTGTCTGTCTGATTGTCAGTTTGTTAAAGAGATGCTATTTGATTTAGAAACCAGCATTCGCGTGAAAAATAGATACTTATTTGACTTATTTGATACTTATAGATCATATTTGACTTATTTTATACTTATACAAGGTAGATGGGCACAGCGGATTGATCAACCGCTTGCTTGTCACATTGATTACGGAAACAACAATTAATATTCTGTTGTACCAATAAACGCCTTTAGGCGTAACGGAACAACGGATAATTTCTTGTTGCCCTAAGACGCCGCAAGGCGTAATGGCCACTGACTGCTTGGTCGGTCTTTGGCTAAGGATGGAAGAAGAAGAAGAAGACAAGGTAGATCATATTTGACTTATTTGATACTTATAGATCATATTTGACTTATTTGATACTTATAGATCATATTTGACTTATTTGATACTTATAGATCATATTTGACTTATTTGATACTTATAGATCATATTTGACTTATTTGATACTTATAGATCATATTCGACTTATTTTATACTTATAGATCATATTTGACTTATTTTATACTTATAGATCATATTTGACTTATTTGATACTTATAGATCATATTCGACTTATTTGATACTTATAGATCATATTTGACTTATTTGATACTTATAGATCATATTTGACTTATTTGATACTTATAGATCATATTTGACTTATTTGATACCTATAGATCTTATTTGACTTATTTGATACTTATAGATCATATTCGACTTATTTTATACTTATAGATCATATTTGACTTATTTGATACTTATAGATCATATTTGACTTATTTGATACTTATAGATCATATTTGACTTATTTGATACCTATAGATCTTATTTGACTTATTTGATACTTATAGATCATATTCGACTTATTTGATACTTATAGATCATATTTGACTTATTTGATACTTATAGATCATATTTGACTTATTTGATACTTATAGATCATATTTGACTTATTTGATACTTATAGATCATATTTGACTTATTTGATACTTATAGATCATATTCGACTTATTTTATACTTATAGATCATATTTGACTTATTTTATACTTATAGATCATATTTGACTTATTTGATACTTATAGATCATATTCGACTTATTTGATACTTATAGATCATATTTGACTTATTTGATACTTATAGATCATATTTGACTTATTTGATACTTATAGATCATATTTGACTTATTTGATACCTATAGATCTTATTTGACTTATTTGATACTTATAGATCATATTCGACTTATTTTATACTTATAGATCATATTTGACTTATTTGATACTTATAGATCATATTTGACTTATTTGATACTTATAGATCATATTTGACTTATTTGATACCTATAGATCTTATTTGACTTATTTGATACTTATAGATCATATTCGACTTATTTATACTTATAGATCATATTTGACTTATTTGATACTTATAGATCATATTTGACTTATTTGATACTTATAGATCATATTTGACTTATTTGATACTTATAGATCATATTTGACTTATTTGATACTTATAGATCATATTCGACTTATTTTATACTTATAGATCATATTTGACTTATTTTATACTTATAGATCATATTTGACTTATTTGATACTTATAGATCATATTCGACTTATTTGATACTTATAGATCATATTTGACTTATTTGATACTTATAGATCATATTTGACTTATTTGATACTTATAGATCATATTTGACTTATTTGATACCTATAGATCTTATTTGACTTATTTGATACTTATAGATCATATTCGACTTATTTTATACTTATAGATCATATTTGACTTATTTGATACTTATAGATCATATTTGACTTATTTGATACTTATAGATCATATTTGACTTATTTGATACCTATAGATCTTATTTGACTTATTTGATACTTATAGATCATATTCGACTTATTTGATACTTATAGATCATATTTGACTTATTTTATACTTATAGATCATATTTGACTTATTTGATACTTATAGATCATATTTGACTTATTTGATACTTATAGATCATATTTGACTTATTTGATACTTATAGATCATATTCGACTTATGTTATACTTATAGATCATATTTGACTTATTTTATACTTATAGATCATATTTGACTTATTTGATACTTATAGATCATATTCGACTTATTTGATACTTATAGATCATATTTGACTTATTTGATACTTATAGATCATATTTGACTTATTTGATACTTATAGATCATATTTGACTTATTTGATACCTATAGATCTTATTTGACTTATTTGATACTTATAGATCATATTCGACTTATTTTATACTTATAGATCATATTTGACTTATTTGATACTTATAGATCATATTTGACTTATTTGATACTTATAGATCATATTTGACTTATTTGATACCTATAGATCTTATTTGACTTATTTGATACTTATAGATCATATTCGACTTATTTTATACTTATAGATCATATTTGACTTATTTGATACTTATAGATCATATTTGACTTATTTGATACTTATAGATCATATTTGACTTATTTGATACTTATAGATCATATTTGACTTATTTGATACTTATAGATCATATTCGACTTATGTTATACTTATAGATCATATTTGACTTATTTTATACTTATAGATCATATTTGACTTATTTGATACTTATAGATCATATTCGACTTATTTGATACTTATAGATCATATTTGACTTATTTGATACTTATAGATCATATTTGACTTATTTGATACTTATAGATCATATTTGACTTATTTGATACCTATAGATCTTATTTGACTTATTTGATACTTATAGATCATATTCGACTTATTTTATACTTATAGATCATATTTGACTTATTTGATACTTATAGATCATATTTGACTTATTTGATACTTATAGATCATAATTTGACTTATTTGATACCTATAGATCTTATTTGACTTATTTGATACTTATAGATCATATTCGACTTATTTTATACTTATAGATCATATTTGACTTATTTTGATACTTAAGAACATATTTGACTTATTTGATACTTATAGATCATATTTGACTTATTTGATACCTATAGATCTTATTTGACTTATTTGATACTTATAGATCATATTCGACTTATTTGATACTTATAGATCATATTTGACTTATTTGATACTTATAGATCATATTTGACTTATTTGATACTTATAGATCATATTTGACTTATTTGATACTTATAGATCATATTTGACTTATTTGATACTTATAGATCATATTCGACTTATTTTATACTTATAGATCATATTTGACTTATTTTATACTTATAGATCATATTTGACTTATTTGATACTTATAGATCATATTCGACTTATTTGATACTTATAGATCATATTTGACTTATTTGATACTTATAGATCATATTTGACTTATTTGATACTTATAGATCATATTTGACTTATTTGATACTTATAGATCATTTGACTTATTTGATACTTATAGATCATATTCGACTTATTTTATACTTATAGATCATATTTGACTTATTTTATACTTATAGATCATATTTGACTTATTTGATACTTATAGATCATATTTGACTTATTTGATACTTATAGATCATATTTGACTTATTTGATAATGCCTACTTATAGATCATATTTGACAGGCATTCTGCGCAGTTGTGTGTGAGAATTTTGTGTCGTCTAGGTCGAATCTGGTTTTCGATGACCTATTGATTTTCAGCGCGCGCCCGGCCTTCACCCCGTTTTCTGTTTCCTCAATGTCGTTTCCAGAGCAGTCAAGGACGAACGAGAGAGAAAAGAGAGCGAGGGAGGAAAGATAGACAGTGGGTGTGTGTATTGAGATATAGAAAAGGTGATACTTCCGTGGGTGTGTGTATTGAGATATAGAAAAGGTGATACTTCCGTAGGTGTGTGTATTGAGATATAGAAAAGGTGATACTTCCGTGGGTGAGTGTATTGAGATATAGAAAAGGTGATACTTCCGTGGG
>JAMPIV010003224.1:12500-17500 GCA_024509875.1 Oreohelix idahoensis | reverse complement strand
TGGTGGGGGGGGGGGTTTTTTGGGGGGTTTTTGGGGGGGGGGGGGGGTGTGGGGGGGGGGGGGGGTGTGGGGTGGGGGGTGGTGGGGGGGGGGGGGGGGGGGGGGGGGGGTGGGGTTTGTTGGGGGTTTGGGGGTGGGGGTTTTTTTTTGTTTTTTGGGGGGGGGGGGGGGGGGGGGGGGGGTTGGGGGGGGGTTGGGGGGTCGCGCGGGGGGGGGTTGGGGTTGGGGGGGGGGGGGTGGGTTTGGGGGTTGGGGGGGGGGGGTTTTGGGGTTTTGGGGGGGGGGGGGGTGGGGGTTGGGGGGGGGGGGGGGGGGGGGGGGGGGGTGGGGTGTGTTTGGGGTGGGGGTTGGTTGGGGGGGGGGGGGGGTTTGGGGGGGTGGTGGTGGTTTTTTGGTTTTTTTGGGGGGGTTGGGGGGGGGGGGGGGGGGTTTGGGGGGGGGGGGGGGTTTTTTGTTGGGGGGGGGGGGTTGTGGGTTTGGGTGGGGGGGGGGTTTTTGGGGTTGGGTGGTTGGGGGGGGGTGTTTTGGGGGGGGGGGGGTGGGGGGGGGGGGGGGTCGGGGTGGGGTGGGGGGGGGGGTGGGGGGGTTGTGGGGGTGCGGGGGGGGGGGGGGGGGTGTGGGGGGTGGGGGTGGGTTGGGGTTGGGGTTGTTTTTTTGTTGGGGGTTTGGGGGTGGGGGGTTTGGGGGGTGTGGGTGGGGGGGGTGGGGGGGGTGGGGGTGGTTTTTGTTGGTGGGGGGGGGGGGGGGGGGGGGGGGTGGGGTGGTGGGGGGGGTTGGGGGGGGGGGTGGTGGGGGGGGTTTGGGGGGGGGGTTTTTTGGGGGGGGGGGGTTTGTGGTGTGGTTGGGGGGGGGGGGGTGTGGGGGGTTGGTTGGGGGGGGGGGGGTTTGGGTTGTGGTTTTTGGGGGGGGGGTTTTTTTGGTGGGGTTTTTGGGGGGGGTTGTTTTGGGGGGGTTTTGGGGGGGGGGGGGGGGGGGGGGGGGGGTTGGGGTGGGGGGGGGGGTTTTGGGGGGGGGGGGGGGTGTGGGGGGGGGGGGGGGGGGGGGGGGGGGGTTGGGGTTTTTGGGGTTTTTTTGGGGGGGGGGGGGGGGGGTTGGGGGGGGGGTTTGGTGTTTTGGGGGGGTTGGGGGTGGGGGTGGGGTTTTTTGTTGGGGTTTGGGGGGGGGGGTGGGTTTTGGGGGGGGGAGGGGGGGGGGGGGGTTTGGGGGGGGGGGGGGGGGGGGGGGTGGGGGTGTGGGGTTGTTTGGGGGTTTGGTTTGGGGGTTTTGGGTTGGTTGTTGTTTTGGTTTGGGTGTTGGGGGTGGGGGTTTTTTTTTGGGGGGGGTTGGGGGGGGGGTTGGGGGGGGGGTTTGGGGGGTTTGGGGGGGGGGGGGGGGTTGGTGGGGGGGGGGGTTTTTTGGGGGTTTGTTTTTTGTGGTTTTTTTGGTTTTGTTGGTTTTGTTGGGGGGGGGGGGGGGTTTGGGGTTTTTGTGGGGGGGGGGGGGGGGGGGTGGGTTGGGGTTGTTGGGGTTTGGGGGGGGTTTTGGGGGGGGGGGTGGGTTTTGGGGGGGTTTGGGTGGTTGGGTGGGGTGGTTGGGGGGTTTGGGTGGGGGGGGGGGGGGTTTGGTGGGGTGTTTGGGGGGGGGTGGGGGGGGGGGGGGGGGGGGGGGTGGGGGTTGGGGTGTTGGGGGGGGGGGGGTTTTGGGGTTATTAGGTGGGGGGGGGTTGGGGTGGGGGGGGGGGGGGGGGGGGGGGGGGTTGGGGTTGGGGGGTGGGGGTGGGGGGTGGGGTTTGGGGTGTGGGTTGGGTGTGGGGTGGGGGGGGGGGGGGGGTTTTTTGGGGGGGGGGGGTTGTGGGGGTTTGGGGGGTTGTTGGGTGGGGGGGGGGTTGTTGTGGTTGTGGGGGTGGGGTTGATTTTGGGGGGGGGTGGTTGTGGGGGGGTGGGGGGGGGGGGTGGGGGGGGGGGGGTTTTGGGTGGGGTTTTGTTGGGGGTTTTGGGGGGGGGGGGTGGGGGGGTTTGTTGGGGGGGGGGGGGGGGTGGTGTGGGGGGGGGGGGGGTGGGTTTGGGGGGGTTTTGGGGTTTTTTGGGGTTGGGTTGGGGTTTTTTTGTGTTGGGGGTTTGGGGGTTGTTTGTTGTTTTGGGTGTTGGGGGGTTTTGGGGGGGGTGGGGGGGGGGTTTTTTTTGTGGGGTTTGTTTTTTGGGGGGTGTTTGGTGTTGGTGGGTGGGGGGGGGGGGGGTTGGGGGGGGGGGGGTGGTGTTTGGGGGGGGGGGGTTTGTTTTGGGGGGGGTGGGGTGGTTTGGGGGTTTGGGTTGGTGGGTTGGTTTGGGGGGGGTTGTGGGGGGTTTTTGGGGTGGTTTGGGGGTTGGGTTGTTGTTTGTTGTGTGTGGGGGGGGGGGGGGTTGGGGTAGGGTGGGTTTTTTGGGGGGGGTTGGGGGGGGGGTTTGTGGGGGTTGTTTGGGGTTTGGGGGGGTTTTGGGGGGGGGGGTTTTTTTGTGGGGGGGGTTTGGGGGGGGGGGGTTTGGGGTTTGTGTGGGGGGGGTTGGGGGTTTTTTGGGTTGTGGGGGGGGTTTTGGGGGGGGGGGGGGGTGTGGGGGTTTTTTGTTTTTTGTGTGGGGTGGGGGGGGGGGGGTTTTGGTGTTTTTTGTGGTGGTTGGTTTTTTTTGGTTGGGTTGTGGGGGTTGGTTTTGGGGGTTGGGGTTTTTGGGGTTTTTTGGGGGTTGGTTTTGGGTTGGGGGGGGGGGTTTGGTGGGTGTGGGTTTTTGTTTTGTTTTTGGGGGGGGTGATTGGGGTGGGGGGTTTTTGGTTGGTTTTGGGGGTTTTTTTTTTTTTTTTTTGGGGGGGGTGGTGGGGGGTTTTTGGGGGGGGGGGGCGGGGGTTGGTGTGTGGGTGGGGGGGTTGGTTTGGGGGGGTGGTTTTGGTTGTTTTTTTGGGGTGGTGGGGGGGGGTGGGGGGGGGTGTTGGGTGGGGGTTTTGTAGGGGGGGGTGGGGGGTTTGTTTTTTTGTGGTTTGTTTTTGGTGGGGGGGGTTGGGGTGTTTTGGGTGTGTTTGTGGGGGGGGGGTTTGGTTGTTTTTGGGGGTTTGTGTTGTTGGTGTGGGTTTTTTTTTGGTTTTTGTTTGGGGTTGGGTTTGGTTGGTTGGGGTTTTGTTTTGGGTTTTGGTTTTGGTTGGGGGGTTTGGGGTTGGGTGGGGGTTTTGGGGGGGGGGGGGGTTGTGGGTGGTTTTGTTTTTGTGTTTTGTGGGGTTTTTGGGGGGGGGTGGTGGTGGGGGGGTTTTGGTTGGGTTTGTGTTGGGGTGTTGTTTTTTGTTGGGTGTGGTTGTTGGGTGGGTTGGGGTGGTGTGGGGGGGGGGGTTTGGTGTGGGGGGGGTGATTTTTTTGTTTTTGGTGGGGTGGTTGTGGGGGTTTGTTTGTGGGGGGTGGGTGGGGGGGTGGGGTGTTTGTGTTGGGGGGGATGGGTGGTTGTTGGGTGGTTTTTGTTGTGTTGGGGGTGTGGGGGTGTGGTTGTGTTTGGTTTGAGGGTGGTGGGGGGGTTGTTTTTTTAGTTGGTTTTGTTTGGTTTGTGTTTGTGGGTGTTGGGGGGGGTTGTTGGGGTGGTGGGGGGGGGGGGTTTTTGGTGGGGGTTATGGGTGGTGGGTGTTTGGGTGGTGGGTTGTTTTTGGGGGGGTGTGGGGGTGGGGTTGGGGTTTGTTTTTGTGGGTTTGGGTGGGTGGGGGTGGGGGTTTTTGGGGTGTGGGTGTTGGGTTGTGGGTGTTGGGGTGGTTGGGGGGGTTGGGTTGGGTGATTTTTTTGTGTTGTTATTGGGGGTTTTGTTGTTTTGGGGATTGGTTTTTTTTTGGTGGGATTTTGTGTGTTTTGTTTTTTTTTGGGGGTTTGGTTTTGGGTTTTATTGGTGGGGTTTGGATGTTTTGTGGGGGTGGGTTGTGGGGTTTTGGGGTGTGGTGGGTTGTGTGTTGGGGGGTTTTTATGTATTGGGTTTGTTGTGGGGAGGGGGTGGGGTGGGGGTTTTTTGGGGGGGGGGGGAATTAATTTTGGGGGGGTTTTTTGGGGGGGTTGGTTTGTTGGGGTGTTGGTTGGTGGGTGGTGTGGGGGGTTGGGGTTTGGGGGGTGGTGTTGGGGGTTGGTGGGGGGGGGGGGGTTGTGGTGGGGGTTGGGTTGTTGGGGGGTGGTTGGTTTGTGGTAAAATTGGGGGGGGGGGATTGGGGTATAGTTTGGGGGGGTGGGTGTGGGGTTTGGTTGTGGTTGGGGGGGTTTGGTGGGGGGTTTTTGTGTATGTGGGGGGGGTTGTTGGTGGGGTGTGGGTGGGTTTTTGGGGGGGTTGGGTGGGGTGGGGGTGGGGGGTGGTGGGTTGTGGTTGTGTTGTTGGGGTTGGTGGTGTGGGGGGGGTGTGGTTTTTTGGTGGGGGTGGGTTGGGGTGGGTTTGTGTGTGGTGTTGTTGGGGGTGGGTTGGGGTTGGTGGGTTGGGGGGGGGTTGTTGGGGGTGTTGGTTGGGGTTTGGGTGGGGTTGGGGGGGTGGGGTTTGTTTTATAGGGGATTGTTGGTGGGGTTATGGTTGTGTTTTTATGTGTTGTTTGTTTTTTTTAGGTGGGTGGGGGGTGTGTTTGTGTTTTTGTTGGTTGTATGGGGTTGTGGTGGGTGTTGGGTTGGGGGTTTTGGGTTTGGGGGGTTGGGGGGGTGGGGGTTTGGTGTTTTTGGGGGGTTGGGGTGTGGGGGTTGGTTTGGATTTGTGGTTTGGTGTGTGTTTTGGGGTGTTTTAGTTTGGGGTTTTGGGGGGGGGTGGGGGGTTGGTGGTGTGGTGGGTGGGGGGGTTGTGGTTGTTTTTGTGGGTGGGGGGGTTTGGGGGGGGTGGGGTTGGGTTTTTGTTGTGGGGGGGGGGGGGGGGGTGGTGGGTTGGTTGGGGGGTATGTGTGGTGGGGTTTTGGGTGTTTGGTGGGGGTTGGTTGGGTTGTTGGGGTGGGGGTGTGTGGGTGGGGGGTTTTGGTTGGTGGGGTTTTGGTGGGTGTTTTTTGTTGGGGTGGGGGTGGGT
>JAMPIV010003224.1:0-5000 GCA_024509875.1 Oreohelix idahoensis | reverse complement strand
TTTTTTTGGGTTTTTGTTTTTTGGGTTGGGAGTTATTATAGGTTAAGGGTGGATGGGGGGGTTTGGGGGTGATGGTATGGGTTGGGGATGGGATGGGGGGTTTTAGAGTTTTTTTTGTTGGAGGTTAGGGTATTGTAGTTGGGTATGTTGATTTTGAGTAGTATGGTTAATGTGTAGGTGAGTTTTGGGGTTTGGTTTTTATATGGGTAATTTAGTTATAATTTTGGATTTGAAAGGGGGGAAGTTGGGGGGGGTTTGTATATTGGGGATTGAATGGGTTTTGTGGGGGGAGATGATGGGGGTAAGGATTGGGGAGTGGGGATTAAGGGAATGAGGAGAGGGATGTAGGGGGGGTTTTTATTTGTATGTGTTTGAGGGATTTTGGGGGATTTTTAGTTTTATTAGATTATGGGGTAATTGAGGATTAGAGGTAGTTTTGTGATGGGGGTTGGTTGGTGAGAATGGGTTTTGGTGGGAATGGTTTTGTTTGGTGATTTTTAGGATTGTGGGGGATGGTGAGGTGGGGAAAATTTAATGTTGTTTGGGGGGAAATTTGTTGGGTGGGGTTTTGGTGTAAATTTTAGGGGTTTTAGTATAATGGTATGGGTTGTTATTTGGGAAAATTTGGGGTGTGGAGTTTATGTTTTAGGGTTTGGGGAAATTTGGGTAGTGGGTGGTAAGGAGGTATAGTTTGGTTTCGTTTGTGAATGAATTTTGTTGGGGGGGGGGGGAGGTGGGGGGGTGTTTTGATTATGTATTACGTTAGGGGTTGGGTGTTTGGGGGGGTAGAAATTGTGTGGGAAGGGGGGTTTATTTGGGGGGGTGGGGGGGATATGGTTTGGAAGGGGGGGTTATGGGTGATGTTGTGGGTGGGTTGGGGGGGGTTTTTTGGGATTTGGGAGTAGGGGTTAGATAATATTTTGGGTGGGGGGGATTGAGATTAGGAGAGTTTTAGGTGTTGGTGTGAGGGGTGGAGTTTGTAGAATGGTTTTAGGAGGTATAGGGGTAGGGTAATTTTTGTATGGAGTTAGGGGTTGGGGGGGGAGATGTTGAAATATGTAGGGTTGAGTTTAATATGGGGGGAATTGTTTTGGGTTTTGATATATGGTGGAAGTTGATTTTTAGATTGTTTTTGTTTTAGAATAGATTTAGGTAGGGTGAATTAATGGGTAATAGGTATTGGGTTATTTTGGGTATGAAAGGTTTGAATGGGTAGTTTTGGGTGGAGATTTTGGGAATGTTTTTGGTTGATGGTTTTGTGGTGGGTAGTATTTTAGTTTTTTTTTGGATTAGAGGATTTTAGAAATTTTGTGATTTAGAATTTGGTTTAGATTGGGAAGTGAATGGATTGTTTTTATTGGGGAATGAGAGGGAGATTTTTTATGGTGAAGAGGGTTATCTTTGGTAAGATTATGGTTGTGAAAGGGGTGGAGAAGTGAGGTGATGGATAGGGTGTTGTTAAGGGTATGGTTGAAAAATTTAGGAATTGGATGTATGGAGGGAATGGTGATTTGGGAGTTTTGGATGTTGTTGGATTTTAGGTTTGGGGGTATTTATGTTTGGAGGGGGGTAGTGGTGATTAGTGATTAGATGAATGATTATGGGTGATTGTGTTTTTTAGTTGTAGATTTGGGGGGTTATGTTGGAAATAAGGGGGGATTTGAGATAAATTGGATTATAAGATGGAAATAAAGTTGGGGGGTTTAGTTAAGTAGGTTATTGGAGGGATGGTAATTGATTGGGTTAAATATAGTATTATGGGGTTTATTGATTGGGGATGTTTCTTTTTAGGGGGGGTAAGTTGGGATTTTGGGTTTAGATTGATTAGGAGAAAATGTAGGTATTTAAATGTATGGGTTTTATGGGGTAATTGTTGTAATTGTTAGTGGGTATATGGGGATGAAGATTAATTGTTGATAATATTTTATTGGATATTGTTTTAGGAAGGTAAACTAGGTGGTTTGGGATTTGTGGTTGTAATTGTAATGGATGGTAGGTGAATAGTTTTGTTAGGGGTTTGAAGGATAATGTGGGGATTGAGAAAGTTGGTTAGTGTTTAGGGGAGGCTGGGATTATGGGGGAGTAGAGATGTAGTTGGTGTATGGTGGAAGATATCTGAGATTATTTGAAAAAGCCTTAAGGGGTATATAGGATTGTATGAGAAATGGATATTGATTAAATGGGAGGGGGGGATTGGATGGTAGATATTGAGTTTAGGTGGGGGGGGGGGTATATATGAGTTTGCGTTGGTAAGGGGTCATGTATGAGAGGGGATGTAAGTGTAGTTTTTGTGTGTGTAGGGATTGTTTAGGGGACGGGGTTATAGGAATGTGAAGTGTTTTATTGTTTGGAGAGTATGAGTAGTTTAGGGTTTTTATGGATTGGAGTGATAATATAGATTGGAGGAGGAGTGAAGATGGGTGTGGATCGGTAGATTGGTGGGGTAAAGGGTATATGGGGTATGGGTTGGTGGGATTGTGTTAGGGAATGGTATGTTTTTATGATGTTAATTGGAAAGAGTGACTGGTGAAAAGGTAGAAAATTGAGTGTTAAGATGGGAATTAAGGGTGGGTGAGAGGAGGGGTATTGGTATGGAGTGGAATGGGTTTTTTAGGGGAAGGGTAGGATGGGTTTGGGATATAGTTTATTGGGGGATGGTTTGTTTTTGTATTGTAGGTTGAGGGTGTTTAGGGCGGGAATTGCCTTAATTAGAGTTGAATGATAGGGGGATTGGGGATTTGAAAGGGGGGGGTATATTATTATTAAGTGAGGGATTTTGTAAAGTAAGGTAATATTATGGGATTGATGGAAATTTGGAAGTAAAAGGGTTATATGTAGATGATAAAAATGGGATATATGGAATGTTACGGTTGTTTATGTTAGGTGGGTATTTAAAGGATGGATATTGAAAGGTTGGGGGTGGGATGAATTGTAGGGGTTGGGTTAGAATTAGAGGAGAAGGTGTATTGGGTTTTATGTTTGGACGAGGGTTGATGGTGGTAGAGAGTGGTATTTATGAAGTTGGTTTGGGGTTTTTGGGAAGTTGGGAGTTGAATGATTGGTTTTTGGGTAATTAGTTATTGGTGGTTAGGGGGGGGGATGTTAGATGGGGGGGAGGTGTTTGGGTTTGAAGGGGTTGTGGGGGTAATGGTGGGTGGGGGTGGATAGGAATGATTTGGTTGGGGTTATTAGTATGGTTAGGGGGGGGGGGGATGGAGGGATTAAGTTATGGGTGTTGTAGTGAATGGAATGGGGGGGGATAGGATGGGAGGGGGGAAGGGAAAGGTTAGGAATTTGGGAGTGGGGAGGAGAGGTGAATTGGTAGGGTATTTGTAATTAGGTTTGGGGTGGGGGGTATTTTGATTAGGTGAGTGGTTAATTGGCGTTGGTGTGGGGGGTTAATAAAATTTATGATTTGGGGGATAGTATTGAGGGAGTAAACGGGGATAGTAGAAGAAGGTGATTTTATGGGATGGGGGTGGTGGAGGGGGATGGATATTGTCACTCGGGGTAAGATTTGAATAAAGACAGCTTAAGAATTGCATTGCATACAGGTGCCTGGGAACGGTTTGATGATGGTGCCATGGAGAGTTGAGACCAGCTACTCAATTACTTGCACGAAATCCCCAACAGAATCCTGTTAAATGATGTCAATGGAGCCGTAGCCGCAACTCAATATACTCTCCGACAGCAACGGATTTCAGTTGTTGGACCAACATGAAATGACAGTGTTTGGCCATATCATAATTACTTTATTAAATAGATCCGTCATAAATATTACATAATATAACATTAATTGAACTTTACATTTCATCATCACCAGAAGGAACACAGTACAAACAGAACTCAAACAGGGAAATATTAGGCTATCTAACAAGTTGCGCTAAAAAACAAGACAAATTTTTAGTAGATGCTATGTGATGTGCTCGTAAGTATTTAGGAGTTTTTTTGGTGCCTAGTGCTTAGTGAGATTGACTAACGGCAATGTGTGGCATGTTACGTATGGTCGATCGAATACACCATCTATCATTTGACAAGAGAGTGACGTATGCAACTAAGTAATGACTAAACACGGGAACTTGGTCCTGTTCACACACCGAGAGTATATAGTACCTCCATATCCCGTACGCTAAAGGCTGATGCCGCTATCGCGGGAGAAAGTGAGAATAGATCACACCAGCTATGCGTCAGGTGCGAGAGAAATAGTTTATCCTAGTGCTTAGATAGGATTGAGTACTTACTACAGTCATAGCATTCCTAAGTACAGGCTCTGAGCCCCGTAGGTGCTGCTTTTTGGTCATAGTTACGTACATAAAGATTCAGAGCAGTCTCACCGATATAGTAAGAAGTAAGAAGGTCAAGTAGATCCCGAATAGTACACGGAAGTTTCGGCTGTGCATAGTTTGATTACTGGGTATTTGTTTGCTAAAGGCTGACGTTGGTAACCGGGGCGGGGTTCAAGTTTTCAACTCTAGTCACGCTAGAACCTATGTTTTCCCGTAGCCTCCTATAGCCCGCCAGAAAACTATTTCAAGAATTCATTTAGCACGTCTTGTCATGTTTTTGCTGGTGGTATGCGTCCTTCATACCAAAGTAACCTCGTATGCTGATATTGCTAATAATAAGTCATTGAATTCTCTTCTCCAAGATTGGGACATCAGCAACTGAGCCCCAGTTGTTATTATCAGACATCGAGACTCACGATCAGTTAAAGGTAAAACGAGATATTTCAAGAGAGATAGTTTGAAAATTTTCGTACATTACCACCTTAGATCGCCTGTTAACTGGCCCTCGTTCTACTAGCTTTTCTATCATAAAGCTAGACTGTAGACTAGTTGCATAAGAAAAAGAGGAGCGATTCACTTTTGTTTTTTAAAAGAAGTGAACGGAAAGAAAGGATACCATTCTCTACACAGTGTTAGAATCGGGTAGATTCACTGCTCTAAGAACAGGCGGATCAGACGCAGGATTTAGAAGAGGTTTTCGGTTGCATAATGTAA
>JAMPIV010003223.1:0-320147 GCA_024509875.1 Oreohelix idahoensis | reverse complement strand
ACTCTACACTACTACTTCATACATACACCATCCTGCGTCGGCTGAAGTGACCAAGTTTAGGGCCTGCTTCCCCTGGAGCCTTTGCCTTCCCTAACTCAGGACTAGGGTGAGTTACCCATTTACAGCTGGGTAGACTGGAGCATGCCTGATCTCAACAACACACCACTCTTCCTTACAGAGCAGACAGACTGATACTTTACAGTGGTGTACTACAGGTGTAGTAAGAAATAACGTCTTTACACTAACTAGACTATTTCCCAGTATTATTCAAGCCTGCCTGGAGGCATATGTTCGTGGTTGATTTCCGAAGAAAGGTAATTCCTCTTGTATTGAACTTTATGCTATCATCTAGAAGTTCGTCATTTTGTGGCTCCTTGCTCGCCTGTGTGATTCAAAATGGAGAGGTACTTTGACTAGGATTTTCGCCACCGGTATCTTTATACCTGAACTAGTTATATATATATATGGGTCGCTCTAGAACAACAAGACTATTGTCTGTGTTCCAGGATTCGTTATATCAGAGATCACGTCCAAGTCAGATGGTTAGACTTAGGAAGGTTATAAGGGTCGGTTTGACCTGTATTCCATGTATGCTATTCACGTGCAGACAGTAAACGGACTTATTGTACACATCTGATCTGCTAGCATCAGGAAGGGAGCATTTATTATTGTCTATGAACATTGATGATCTGCAGCTGACACTGTTGCAGAAGTTATATGTATGAACCTTAGGCACCCAGATCTGTGCTATATATATATATATATATATATATATATATATATATATATATATATATATATATATATATATATATATATATATATATATATATATATATATATATATATATATATATATATATATATATAGATATATATATATATATATATATACAGCTTCATGAACCAGAACTTTATGATATCGAATATACAGAAGCTATCTGTTTACAATAGAACTATTGAGTATTGAATCCTACATGACTATCAGCTAATATGATTTTGAATGCTTCATTCGTTAAACTATGTTGGTGATGACAAAATATAATGACTCTTTTGTGGCGTGCAATAAATGGTATAAAACATAAAGCGAAGTTACCATTTTTTATGACTCTACACATCATGTTGCCTGTGTTGTACCCTGTGAACTATTCTACTGCAACATACACAGCAACACTATAAACCAGAGAAGACACCTACATCTTGCACTTTTATACCAGGTGTCGATAGGGGTGGTGATTTGTCGTCAGCCTAAATCCACTTTTGGTGGTCAGACCCTTTGGCTTATCATTCCAGTTAAATCCACCCTTATCAGACATATTCATAAGAGGATTTTGTGTCATCGACAATATTATCAGCAGTTATGAGATCATGAAGTAAGGACATAGGACCTCGCGGTTTCGCTCCGAAGACAAGTTCAAAAGGAGAAAATCCTGTATGTTCGTTGGCGACCTCTCTATATGCAAAGAGAGCCACGGGTAAAACCCTGTCCCAATCCTGAGGATGATCCTCAGTTATCTTACCTAGTAGGTTTTTCAGAGTTCTATTCAGACGTTCCACCATCCCATTGGACATAGGATGATAAATACTACTCAGAGATCTCTCTATCTTTAGAGTCGACATCACTTGAGACATGGTATCCGATATAAGTTGGCTACCATGGTCCGATAATATTTCTGCTGGAAATCCCAGACGAGAAAATATTAACCAAAGAGCATCTGCAATATCAGCAGTAGTAATGCTCTTTAGAAGAACAGCCTCTGGCCAACGTGTGCACATATCCACACACGTCAAAATAAATTGGTGTCCTCTAGCAGACTTTATCTTAAATGGACCAATGATGTCTATCGCCATTTTTTGAAATGGTCGAATGGGAATGTCTGCAGCCTGAATAGGTGCAGCATGGCGTGGACCTCTGGATTTAACCTCTTGACATACTTTACAAGATCGACAATAGATTCGTATGTCCTTATTCACAGCAGGCCAAAAGAAAGATGCAAGAACTCTAGATTTAGTACCGGAAAAACCCATATGTCCAGCACACTGAGAATCATGAGCGTGCTGTAAGATTTTAACTCTCATTTTTTTAGGCACAAGAATTTGCGAATGAATGGATTTAGCGGAGTCTTGTACCATACGTACAAGTACGCCATTCCTCATCGTAATCCAAGATTTACGATTTGTATCCTTATTCGGATCACCTTTTGTTGCCAGAGTAAAGAATTTCTTCAGAGTAGGATCATCTTCCTGCTGTTTTATAAAGGAAACATGCAAAATCTCCAAGAGATCACCTTGGTTCTGGTCATCATTATCTCCAGAAGGCGAAGATTGCGGCATGTTTAGAGCTTGAGCTCTAGTGACTACAGCATTTGCAGTATGCATATTATCACTTTCCCACTCGGCAATTTGTTGCGGAGTGCATTCTTTCGCACCATGAATGCGACCGACGAAAAGATCAGCGATCGGATTCGGCAGCAGACATGCGTGCACATCTCCTGTAAAGAAGGGAGTAGAGATGTTGATAATGGCAGTGGAGTACTTCTCCAATGTGCCACCAAATGTTATGCATTTGATTATCTTGCCAGTGGCTCGAGAAGAATCTATAAGTGACTGTCTCACTCCAATGGTTGTGCACCCGGAATCGAAAAGAATTGAGACCGGAGTACCATCTACTAGACCTCTATTCAAGACAAGAGCACCTCTTCCATCATGCGCGACTGACGCAGGAAGAGCAGGAAGAGGATGACCACAGCTTAAAGTCGAAACTGTGGTTGGCTCGAATAATGTTTTGCATTGGGAACACTGAAATGCTCTGTCAAAATCGAAAGCAGAACATCCCACACTATTAGAATCTTTCTTATCATTGGTTTCATTACCGGCTTCGTGAAACTCTTGTTGTGCAGAGTTAGCCTGGTAATGAGATTTACCATGTCTTTTGTGTTGTGATCTACCTCGGTTATTGTTGCCTCTGTAATTATTATTCCCTCTGTTATAACCCCTATTTGGGTTTGAATCACAATATTCATGATCATAATCATCATGCTCATTATAATGAGTATTCCTGTAATGTTGGTTTTGTTGTTTCCATGAAGAACTTGGGTAGTTCCTATGGTTACTCCCTTTTCGGAAATTTCTATAATTATGGGCACCCCTCGCGTATCGAGGACTGTCAGCCCGATTCCAGTTCTTCGAAGAAGAACCCTGATTTGAGTGGTTACCTTGGTTTTGATACTTATTCCAATTAACCTTTTTATCAAATTTATTTTTAGCTCCTTGGAATTTGTGTGAGTAATTATGATTATATTCTGTTGCTGAAGCAACTGGCATACCCTCTTTAATGTTAGTGTTACTAAGAATCATGTCAGGGTGTGCCGTGGCATACTGGTCACAATATTCTTCCATTTGCTTTAATGTACTAGGTTTACGCTCATGTAAAAACTCTAGGAATGGTTTATTTACCGAAGACATGACCTTGTCTCTTAGCAATAAATCCGTAAGACCATCAAATGTTTTCTCTATTTTGGATAATTCAATCCATCGTGAGAGTGTAAGTCGTGCTTTTGAAATAAAATCTGAGAATTCTACACCTACCTCAGGTCTCATTGTTTTAAACAAAAGACGATAACCTTCTTCTGACAGCTGATATCTCTTTATCAAAGCTGCCCTAATAGCATCATAATTATCCTTGTCGGCCTCTTCAACCAAACATAACTTAGTCAGAGACTTCCCTTTTAGATTTTCAGACAACTGATTCACATACTGTGATTTGTCAACATTATGAGCTCGACAAGCACGTTCAAATCTAGAAAGCCAAAATGTTATATCATCACTGGCAGAGTTGAACGCTGGCACCTTAACCTTATAAATAAAGGGTTTACCATTACCACCAGATGCCTGATTAACATTACTCATACTTGTCAATTTCAATTTCTCTAATTCAAACTCATGTTCTCTTATTGCTTTTCTCTCTTCAGCTTCCCTATCTAATCTTTTCTGTTCAGCAGCAGCAGCAGCTTCTAATTTTTTCTGTTCTGCCAGAAATCTCCTTTTCTCCACCTGCATCTGCAATTTCTTTTGTTCAGCAGCAGCATCAGCTTCTTTTTCTAATCTTTTCTCTTCAGCCAGAGCTTTTCTCTCTTCTGCAGCAGCAGCAGCTTTTCTCTCTTCAGCAGCAGCAGCAGCTTTTCTCTCTTCAGCAGCAGCAGCAGCTTTTCTCTCTTCAGCAGCAGCTTCTAATTTTTTTTCTTCTATTTGAAATTTTCTCTCCTCAGCAGCAGCTTTTTTCTCCTCAGCAGCAGCTTTTTTCTCCTCATCTTGCATCTGCAATCTGAAATTCTCAGCATCTATCTTCTTTTGTTCAACTTCTGCTTTCCATTTATTCTCATCTTTTTGTTTTTTCATTTTAATGCAATAGCAAATTGAGCAGTTGTCCATTCTTCTAACTCTTTCCCAGTCTTATCAAGGGATTTCCCTTGTGCAATAAAGTAATCTAATGTAGACATCTTGTCTTATTAAATCAGAAACCTGAAAAAGTAAATAAATTACCCTATCCCACTTTAATGGGAGACAAGTCTATACTATAGACTTAGTCTTAATGAAAAACTTGTATGGTTACTTGAGTACCTGTGGAAAACAATATCTGTATATCCCAAACACTGTGGGAGACAAGCCTTACAAAGGTCTTGTATACTTCTTTAATGTAATCAATGATCACTTGAGTACCTGTGGAAAATAATATTTTCTATCCCAATCACTGTGGGAGACAAACCTCACAAAGGTCTTGTACACTTTCTTAGTGTAATCAATGATCATAAGTACTGGTCTGTACTATAATATAAATATATTCAAATATACCTTATATATCATTTGTCAACCAAAGACATTAACAAGGACCAACAAGAAAAGACAATATGAAAACAATTGCAGGAATCAAATTAAATCAAATAGAAAAAATCAAAAAATAATGATCACCGAATCTGTGATGATAACCGCAATGAAATCAACAAGACAAATAACGCCACAGTGTATAAACATAAGGGTGTAAAGAACTTAAATGAAAGGAAAGATGAGACCTACAATTATACAAACAAATCAAACAAAACTAAAGAACATAGAAATATTACAAAAACAACAAGAAGACAGTCATCACAGCTAACAGAAATAGCAGCAAATTGTTGCTAACAAATTTCCAATTAGGATAATTTGTACCTATAGTACACTAGTAAAAGACCAACGTCACTCGGTATACCTTGTACTAGTCACACAGAATATAAACTAACTTACCACACAACAAATAACATATAAACATAAATACATGTAAACCTTAATAGCATAAATGCATACATAATATGATTAAATAGAATGTATTGTGGATAGAATGTGATGCTGGTATAGTGTTGTAACAATAACCTGCCACTTTTAATGAACAATTAAATAATAGATTTGTTTTCTACACTATTACAATGTTCAATTTTTTTTCGAGCATATGAAGATCCAACGATGAAATATGCACTTTATGTTCAACAACACTATGATTCTTCTGTACAGGATCACCAATCACTTCTCTCTTCTGTATGATGAGAAATGTCAACAGTACTGCTCCTGATATTTTCTACACTTGATACAACTGTCCTGTGTAATACCGTCTGTACAGCGAAAAACTGTCAACAAGCGCTGACCTAGATACAGCATTCGATCGGTAATACAGGTCAAGCTGACATCGACTGCCCCGTTGTAACTTGTACACTGGTGTGCATGCGTGTCGTATGTGGCGTCAGGGATGGTCTGGTTATCATAACCCCATTAATCTGGTTCACCACTGTAGAGTGTCAGGGATGTTATATGTGCCTGGCCTTGCCACTACTGTAGAATAAACGTGTTGTTGTGTATAGGCCACTGTTGAATGTCCGGATGCGGGTGTTATGTTTTGGGTCATGCACTGATCATCACTGAAGAAAGTCTTCTTCGGTTACCTCTGCATCCTCGAATGAACCTGTCATGTAGACCTTGAGTGGGAGTGTCAAGTAACGCGAATGGTGTAGTAGTTCGGTGTAACAGACCTCTTGATAATAACTCTCACCCACTCTCATGTAATGCAATGACGACTTGAACTGCCTCTGACATTTCAATAGTTTAATGAAGGCACGCAAACTGGACAGCACGGATACAGTCATGGACACATGTTGACATACATTCATTGGTTATTTGAATCGTGGATGATACATTCATGTAGTAGTGAAATATCATTCAACCCAAGGTAGCATTCACTGTTCTGGTGACTAATCGCCGTATCCTCTACTGACTGAACGCGTCAATGAGGATCGGTAAACATACAAAAGTCATTGGCCGAACCTTCATTTCATAGCTAAGTTCTTAAGCTGAAATATGTCCAATGTTTGTATAACACTCATAAACCACGATAGTGGGTTTTCACCTCATAACAAGATCTCGATACCACTGCCCGATAGTAGGATACATAATCTGTTCTCTTGACAGTGATCAAAAAATGTGATGACAGGAATATAACATGGCCGCCTTCCTGAGTTGTCGCTCACTCACTCGTAGGAAGGTAGATATAAGCCAAAGTTAATTTATAATGTGCATATAAATAATTTCCTAAAGTTTTCCATACAGCTCTACAGTAATCAAGTTAATTCACGTAGACATAACTGCTGTAGGAAAGCCTGTCATCTTCGTCGATACAAAACACAACCCTAGCGATACGAAGCACAATGTTCCATCTAGGTCTAATCGACTCGAGATCATCAAAATTAGGGTCTGGCATAACTGGAGTCCGAATCACACATATGAGGAGGATCTCTGACAAATAGACTCTTGCAGAGACACAAACTTCTCCTAGAAAAACATCTATGAATCACTGTTAAACCTTAAACAGTGCCAGCCCTGGAAAAAGCACTCAGCCATTTTTAGCGACATTATCGGAACTCTTTACAACCCAGCAGGACTACGAAAACCTGCGCTAGATTCTGGCAGAAAGAATATAGTCCGACCTGAACATACAAAGGTATACAATATACGACTGAATCTACTTGCACTAGACAAGTAGTACACATGAATTCAGGCCATAAACATAACAAGCAAAATTAATCTATTTTCTGGCCCGAACAAATAAGAACGGACATGAATACAATATCCATGCGCCGGATCAATATCAAAAACGATCACTCATATAATCAAAAGTGTAAATCAATCATGAATTATCTAGCTTTACCAGAGGAAGCATTTCCATACACAAATGAATGCAAATATATATATTTTCCATATTAAATAGCCATATCGTATTTTTGTAATATGTGCGTCAAAATATGCACGCAACAGCTACCCTTTGGCATTCTGAGCAGGATTTGACATATCTTTTTATATCTTCCGTTATCCCTGGCCAGATGTAATGACAAGCTATACGCTGTCCTGTATCGCTGATCCCCATATGACCACTGAAGGGGATAGCATGTCCTAACTCCATCACCTTTTCCCTATATGAAGTGGGAAGTACCAGCTGTCCATGACCATTTGAACCAGTTCCAGCCTTCCTATACATTAATTTGTTCTTCATTTTAAAATCTCCTTTGTTTGGAGGGGTTTGGCTTTTTGGGAGTTTCCTGAAACACGGCTTTAGTGACCTATCCTCAGCCTGTGCTCTCCTCATCTCCTCGGGATGAGTATTTATTGGGTTTTCTTCCTCCTTCCTTGACTGTGACCTGGTCTGTACTGTTGCCATGATCACTGGTCTTTTGGGATTTCCCAAAAACACATATCTACACCCCAATATCAGAGGGTAGATTGGTTCGTTTATCACTGCTGCTCTAATCATTCTCTCCACATAGCGAGTTTTTACATTGATTCTTGCAATGGGAAGTGTCATGGTAGCTACTTCCTTGGTTGCTCCTTGTATCTCCACTGTTTCTGTGGTATATTGATCTGGGTGCACCAGGTGAGAACTCACGACTGAGTCAAAATCCAATCCAGTATCATAAAGGCAACAATACACTTTAACTCACTATAAAAAAATGAATAAGACGGTGGTTAAAGTTTTCTTTTAAAATTTGAATGTTGTTTTCTTTATACAATTTAATCTGCCTGTCCCGCCAACTTCTTTTGGACAGGTCTTTGAAAATGAGGAAATATATTTACATATAATGCTGTAACTAAAAGTATGGACTCTTGGTCCTATGAATATATGTTAATATAGAGTTCCTGTAGGTGTATTCACAGACTAAAAATTTAATAGTTGCTAGTGATTGTCATTTGTTATGAGGAGCTGTTGTTTTCATCAAGCCCCATATAATTCAATGTTATTTTGATAGGTACTAGTTTCTTAAGATGAAATGTCAGAGGTCCCAGCTGATAACTTGTCACCTGGGATTCTTGATCGGTCGAATATAAGTCAGTATATCAATGTAGGGACAATGTAGATCAGCACCCACACGTAAGCTCCTTCAGGCTATCAGCTGACAGCTTAAACTTTATAATGGAGACTTTACACCCACTTATCAGGTTTCCTGTCACCGGATGGTAACAGGAAATAAAAACTCTGCAATAAAAAGACACCCTGGCCTTTTCCACCTGATCACAACTTCTTATCCCTATATATACATGACAGTATGGGGTCAGCCTCTTGTGCATTCATGTGCATCAGCCCCTAATTTATGACTCACACCCTTCTGTGACCACACCACAGGTCCCTGTGGCAGATACGCCACTGTACTTTTACATAGTTTGCTTCAATGCAATAACGTGGAGTAACCACATCTTCTTTTATATGATTTTTTTCTTTTCTTTTCTAACTTATAAACGCTCTAGGCATGTTGAAAAGTGTTCATAGAACACAGAGGCTTCCTAATATTTCCAATACAAAATATTAATACAAAATCATAATAATATGCAACAGTCAAATACAGTTCAATGTGAGGACTCAATAATGTTTGCTTCCGGCATGTCCTTCACTTTTCCACAGCAGTATCTGACTTTTTCAATTTTAATCAAGCATGTAAATACATAAAGCATTCTTACCACTAGTTCAAAGAAATATGTCACAAATAACGTTGACTGGCAAAGAATATGGCCTCAGTTTTGCTCTGCCCCGTCCAGATAGTGAATTAGTATTTAATTTTACAAGTTATCACATCTGATCTCAACGTAGTTGTTTGAATAAAATTTTCTAGTCAAATGGCCTCGAGACCACTATGCCTCTTGCCAATATCTATTAGAGCCGACCAATGAAAGCAGGCACTACTACAACCTTTTTAAATTTAGTTTGAAAAAACAAAACAATTCCAAACAAACTATGTGCCTCGTAGTCCATTGGTCAGTCTGCGTTAGTTATACCAATAGAAAAAGATGTTTCGTTTTAGTTACACTTTTCCTATTTCTCCCCTTTTACTCCTATACTCTTATACCAACTACTAGAATTTGAATTTCTACAATGCCTCTTTTTTTTTTTTTTACTAGCGTCCCCCCTAACGTTATGTGTAACGAGCAAGAACAACAGTCTGTCCGGTCAAGCGTTTGTAGACATTTAGTATTTTCTCAATAACTTGGATAATACTTGGACTACCATATTTTTTAAAACATATTTTTGCTCAGGGGACTCTAAGCTATACTACCATATGATTTTTATGGTCAGTTTCAGTATGGTTTAGATTTTCAATTTTATCACTGTCAATCGTCAAAATTAACTTTTTACACAAGTCGGCCATCTTCCCTCCCTGTCTCTAACATTTTCCTCACTATTCAAATAAACCAACTAGTTTGAGTGACGTCAGAATATTACCGCTAGGAGGAAATGAAATTTTGTCTGTGTATTCGCCTCTGCTGGCTTTGCCCACAGCGTGTATATATTAAAGAGACCGCGTGCAGAGCGAAGAGGGGTTTTTCAAAACTTTGGTAGTGTTTTGCGTTAATTATTACAATCGCCTCATTCTTACTACTGTGAAATTTCCGAATTATTACAAATGTTAGTGTTAAAGTTAACATATTACGTTAATTCAAATGCCAGTTTGGTCTCACAGTTCTGGCAAGTCGTTAATTACAAGCTTTTCCTCCGTTTCGTGCAGCAGATCGGCGAGATGTTAAAATGTTTATTGTACGTTTTCGAAACCGAAACTAAAGCGTGTTAGATTTTTACAGCGGGTCATTTTTTTAGCATTCCCACTGCACAAAAGGCAGCGCCCTACTGGCGTTGAAGATGAAACCAGTCAGACACCTGAGGGCTGGTGTATTTATTCATCATAGGACTAAAATCTTACTGAAATAAGCGATTATCTCACAGATTTTACTACACACCTTCCTTCCTAAAACATGCATCCATTGCAGGTTACAATCTGTGAGATAACTTAGCGCTAATAAAGTCCTACGTTTTCTTCTGATTTTCATCACAAGGATGTCTACTCAAAAAATCTACACCGACGTTCTGAGGGCCGGGAATATATTCAATCAGAAATGAGTATGGCTGTAATAATAATGACCATCTTAATAATCTGGAATTTTCATCCTTGGCTTGTGACAGGAATACGAGAGGTGAATGATCTGTTTGGACCACAAATGTCCTGCCATATAGATAAATCTGAAATTTTTTTACAGCCCATATTAACGCCAAACTTTCTTTCTCTTTTGTTGAATAATTTTTTTCCGCCTTGTTCAACTTGCGGCTTGCATAAGCGACTGGGTTCAATTGCCCATCTTGTGTGCAGGACCTTTGCAACAATGTAGCGCCCAGGCTCACATTGCTTGCGTCACTTCTCACGACAAATTCTTGATTCAAGTCAGGCAATTGCAATACTGGCCTGCTTGTGAGTTTTTCTTTTAACTCCTGGTAAGCCATTTCACACTGTGCGGACCAATTTATTGTATCAGGTTGTCCCTTTCGAGTTAAATCCGTCAGAGGAGCACATATAGAGTTAAAATGTTTAATTTACTTTTGGTAGAAACCACACAACGACACATAAGATCGCACATCTTTCTTTGTTTGTGGCCTAGGTGCTCTTTTCAGTTTCTCCAGATTCTTGGGGTCAGGGGTCATGCTACCCTCATGTACGGTATGTCCCAAGAATTCCAACTCTTTACACCCAATACAACATTTTGTTGGTCAGCAGTCAAGTTAGCCTCGCTGAGTCTATCAAACAGCATATTCAAAGAGTTAACATGTTCCTCAAAAGTTTCAGTAGCAATGAGGATATCATCCATGAAATTCGAGATACATGGATTTTTCAGGGGATCCAACAATTTCGCATCATCCTAGAAAACACACTCGGGGCATTTTTCAACCCAAACGGTAGCATGTTGAACTCATAATGACCTTCCGATGTGCTAAATGCTAAGTAAGGTCGAACCTCAGGCTTTACTGGAATTTGATAATAACCTTTGCTGAGATCCACCTTGGAAAAATATTTTGGCTTGTTCAGCCTGGCAAAAAGTTGAGTAGTATCAGGTAATGGATCCACCTGATCTTCTGTGACAGCATTCAGTTTCCTGTAATCGATGCACAGTCTATGTTCTCCCGATGGTTTCCGCAACAAAACCACACAGGAACTATAAGGAGACTCACTGTGAGAAATAATCCCGTCTTGTAACAAATAATCTATCTCCTCTTTCAAAGCTTTTTCCTTAGCGAACGGAATAGAATAAGGCCTCATACAGATGGGTGTTGGGTCTAGTAGTTTCATATCATATTCCAACAAATTTGTGTGCCCTAGCTTATCCGTTAATACTTCTGTATGTTTCTCCAGGACCTTTTGAATCCTCTCTCTCTCTCTTTCCTTGTGTCAGGTGAGTACTGATCTTCACCTGTTCAAACGTTTCACTGGGCTTCAGTGGATATTCAACTGAGGTGAGAGGTTCATTTTTCATTTCGGTGGCAATTGACAAGGCCATTAAGTGTGTTCCTTCCTTTCACATATTGGTATGATGAGGTAACAGTCTCTTCTGCCTTCTCATCTGTCCACGTCCTTAACAAGGCTTCTAGTGGACCTTTTATTGGCCTCCCAAATAACAGGGTTGCGGGAGCCATCCCGGTTGAATTATGTGGAACTTCCCGATAAGCAAACAATGCAGCGGGCAAATATTGGTCCCACGTATCAGGTTTCTCATGTGCCAGCTTTATCAGGATAGAAATGAGAGTCCCATTGAACCTCTCTACCTAGCCGTTCCCTTTGGGGTGATACAGAATACAATGAAAGTGCTTGGCTTGAAATAACCTAAAAACTTCTTCTGTTAGTTTCCCCTTGAACTGAGAGCCGTTATCAGTCAAGATTTGATGCGGGAATCCTAACCTTGTGAATATAGTAAGTAATGCCTCTGCCATATGTTTCAAATCGATTGACGACAGGGCTACCGTCTCTCCCCACATAGAACAAGTGTCCACCAGAGTAAGGATGTAACTGTTCCTCCTCTTGGTCCGAGTGAGAGGTCCCATAATATCCACTGCAACTCTCTCAAAAGGTGTTCCCACTATGGGCATTTCCCGTAGAGTTGCTGGAGCAGTCCAATGCTTCGGAGCTACTCTCTGATATTCTGGACAGGATTTTACATATCTCTTTATGTCTTCCGTTATCCCTGGCCAGAAATAATGACAAGCTATACGCTGTCCGGTTGCGCTGATCCCCATGTGACCACTAAAGGGAACTGCATGTCCTAATTCCAACACTCTCTCCCGATATGAAGTTGGAAGTACCAGTTGGCTGTGACCATTTGTTCCATTTCCGGTCTTCCTGTACAACATTTTGTTCTTCATATAATAATCCCCTTTGCTTGGAGGTGTGTGGCATTTAGGTAATTTCTTAAAGCAAGGCTTGAGTTACTATCTTCAGCCTGTGCCTTCCTCATCTCCTCTGGATGAGTATTTATCGGCTCATCTTCTTCCTTTCTGGATTGTGAACGGGTCTGGGCTGCTGCCAGAACCACAGGTCTCTTGGGATTTCACAAGAAGACATAACGACATCCCAATATCCGAGGGTAAATGGGTGCGTCTATCACTGCTGCTCTGATTATTCCTTCCACATACCGAGTTTTCACTGTTATCCTTGCAATGGGAAGTTTCATGAGTGGTAGGTCCTTGGTCGCCCCTTGAATCTCCACTGTTTCTGTGGTATACTGATCCGGGTTCACCAAGTGCGTACTCACAACGGAATCGAAATCCAAACCGGTATCGTAAAGGCACCTAATTGTGACTCCATTACATACCACGTCCTCACATACTGGGGGATGATAAGGTTCCTGCTGTCCAGTAGGTTTTACCTTTTCTTCCTTGTTCCCCAACTTCATCGCAGCACATCCAGAAGGTTTCCTTGTACAAAATTTGGTGTCATGACCCTCTCTCTTAAACCTGGTTCATCAGATAATAGCAACCTTGGTAACTATAGGCCCATTTCGCTTATATCATCGCTGTCCAAACCACTGGAAAAACACATACACAAAACAGCAATGGAACACCTAGCTAATAATGACCTGCTTGTTGATAGTCAGTCAGGGTTTAGACCAAAGCATTCATGCGACACAGCCTTAACAAAAATGATAGAGAACTGGCATCTAAACATCAATAACGATAACTTATGTGGAGCAATCTATGTAGACTTTAAAAAAGCATTCAATATGATAGATCACTCTATTTTAATCAGAAAATTAGAAACAATGAAAGTAAATCTTAAGCTGGTGAAGTTAATTAAATCATTCCTGACAGACAGACAACAAGTGGTGTCTTACAATAATTCTTTGTCCAACCCAACTGTTGTCGATATCGGTGTTCCTCAGGGTTCCATCCTCGGCCCTCTTCTCTTTGCCGTATACATTAATGATCTTCCTCTGTACATCAAACACTCATCCTGTGACCTGTTTGCCGATGACTGTACTGTTTACACTAGTGACAAAAGTTGCGCCACACTAGAACTATCTTTACAAACTGATACACATAATATTATTAAGTGGAGCAACGAGAATCGAATGCAAATAAATATTAGTAAAACGAAATGTATGTTAATATCAACCAGACAAAAAACTACAAAACTCGCAGAAAACAACACTTCAGCTCTACATTGGAACATCACTAATTGAAAACGTAAATGAACATAAAACTCTAGGTCTAACTGTTGACCAGCACCTAAGTTGGAACTCATATGTAAGTGCACTCACAAAGCTAACGGCACAAAAAGTTTACCAATTAGCCAAAATCAAACACTTCCTGGATGAGGAGGCAAGGAAAATGTTCTACACATCTCACATACAAACATACCTAGACTATTGTTCCACAATCTGGGATGGTTGTTCCATATCCAACACAAAAAGGCTTCATTCACTTCAAAAACGTGCAGTGCGCCTAGTTGCTGATAAACACCAAACACATTGTGCAGATTTATATAACTATCTTAAAATATTACCCCTTAGAAAGCGCTTCCTATTTAACAAAGCTAAATTCGCTCACAAAATCTTGTCACAGAATGCTCCAACGTATCTGTGGCCTCTTTTAAAATTCAATGAAAAACGTAGTAACCGCTTAAACCAGTTACAGGTACCCAAGCCCAGGCTAGATTTGTTCAAGAAGAGCTTGGCTTACTCAGCTGCTCATCTTTGGAACAATCTTCCACATGATCTTAAAAAACATGCACAGTCCCTACTCATATAATCGTAGACTGTTCAAATACATTATGAGTGCCAATTATATGCCGCCCTAAGGGATTATATTTCGAATTATTATCTAATATACTGTATGGAGGGTCTAATGATCTAGTTTTTCATTTTAATATATCTTACTTCTTAATGGTTATCAAATACTGTAAATGTATGCTTTTATACTACTTATAATGTTGCATCGCCATTAAACTAACACCTTAAGTATGGAGAATGTCTGAATAACTAGCAATAAAAGATGAATAAGAGGAAGGGCAAAATGTAAGACGGGCCTATATGCACGATTCTTATCTATCAGTCAATACCCTTTACCTCCCTAAGGAGCATAGGTCATAACGCTGGATCTCGTATAGTGGAGGCGTAAACAATTCACTCCCTGTGGCAGTATCTGTTTGGGACTCAAAGCTGCTCACCTGTGGGAACATTTTCCGCATGTGCTGACAACACACTAAGTCCCAGGTCATTCAGCAGCGGATTCCCAAAATGTCACGAGTTTTTATTATATACCACCATAAACTATCTATCTATCTATCTATCTATCTATCTATCTATCTATCTATCTATCTATCTATCTATCTATCTATCTATCTATCTATCTATCTATCTATCTATCTATCTATCCATCTATCTATCTAATCTATGTATTAATGTTTATTTTTTTTTTATATTTATTTTTTTTTACATTCATTATTATTATTATTATTCTTTTTTAATGTTAAAAACGTACTTTAATTATGATGATTATTGCAAATGTAATATTACTTTTATAATGATAAATGCCTTAATTATGCTTAAAGTAAATGTGAGGATGAAAGGATATAGTATATATGATGAGAGAGAGAGGAAGGGCAGAATGTCAGACGGGCCTGCGTGCCCAATTCTTAACCCTTTGAAAATAAAGTTCGTTCGTTCGTTCGTTCATTTACACTAGTATCTATTTTGATAAAGGGGTTTTCTTTCCTCATATTTCCTGTCATTGAACTGTAAGTTTTTATGTTTATTATCATTGCGTGGCCTATCAAAATTTGGCTTAAACTTGTTACCCTGATCTTTATTATCAAACCTATTTGAGTTTTGTGGGGCCCTATAATTATCTACATGCTTCTTTTTGATGCCAGCTACCTCTGCCTGGGCTGCCTGATACCTCTCAGCGACCTTAAGTAACTCACCCAGCCTTTCTGCACCCTGTTCCATGAGAAACTTTCTCAAGTCTGGAGAAATGGACTCTCTCAATTGCTCAATAAGGATCATTTCTTTAAGATCTTGGGTTTTCCCCAGAGCAGTCCATTTCTCCAAGTAAGTCTCCAACCGTGCAGAGAACTGGTGATAAGTCTCACCCGACAGTAGCTTGGCATTTCTAAACTTTTTCCTGTAAAATTCACCATGATTTTCGTATCATAACAACAGAGCCTGCTTTAACATGTCATAATTGTCTTGGTCATCCCTGCTCATTTTTGAAAAAAAATTCATAAGCTGTTCCCCGAAGACCTTGGGATAACTTCAAGCTCCATCTTTCTTTTTCTAGCCCATAAGTTGTAGCTAATACCTCATACCTACTTAGATATGATTCAATGTCATCATCTCTCTCAACAAAATAATCTAAATGAAACCTCATAGCTGAGTTGGAGGCCCCTTGACTAGCAGTCGTATCAGAGGTAGAGGGGCTGTGACCATTTTCAGGAGCATGGCCTTGCAACTCCAACTCCCTTAGTCGCAACTCATGCTCCCTCTGCACCCTTTTATCTTCTGCTTCCCTTTCGGCAGCCAATCTCTTTTCTTCTGCTTCCCTTTCTAATCTTTTATCTGCTGCTTCCCTTTCGGCAGCCAATCTCTTTTCTTCTGCTTCCCTTTGCAGTCGTTTTTCTTCTGCCTCCCTTTCTAATCATTTCTCTTCAAACTGGAGCCTCTTGATCTCAGCCTCTCTATCAGCCTCTAAGGCCCTAGCCTCCTTCTCAGCCTCAATCTGTAAACGTTTCATTTCTCTGGCATCTTCTAACTGCATTCTCCTCTCTTCAGCTAACCTATGTTCTTCTCTAGCAATAAACTTATCACATTCTGAGGTGACATAGTCAATCAAAACTTGACCTTCCATATTCATGTCTCTCGCAGTCTGCACAGCAGCAGAGCGAAACTTGGCCAAATCCGCCATACTAAAATGTTCTAAATCAATTTCTAAAACAAGTACAATTCTTAATTAATTAATCCAGGCAGTGACACTTCATCAGTTCCCAAATCTTGGGCAATATTAATAATGGGGATTCCCTGGGTAAATAGAAATATTGTTATAGCTAAAACCCAGACCAGGACCCCAATATATGTAGTACTAGAAGTTCCTATCCCGGACGAGCCCCCAATTTATGTAGCAAATGTAATTTTTGCTGGGGAGGTTAAGATGTTATACCTAACAAGAAAGATAGTTGTGTCTGTGGTAACTGTGTGAGGTCAAGCACATGTAGGTCCCTGACTATAAAAAGAATGATGATGATGATGATGATATATTGATCAGGTAACCTAACGCTACCTCCCTAGATCTCACACAGTCCGTATTTTGATTCTAGTGGCTGGTGTATGATGTCTCTAGTGTCTAGGGATGAAATGAAGATGATGGTACATCAACACAATACACTTTAACTCACTATAAAAAAATGAATAAGACGGTGGTTAAAGTTTTCTTTTAAAATTTGAATGTTGTTTTCTTTATACAATTTAATCTGCCTGTCCCACCAACTTCTTTTGGACAGGTCTTTGAAAATGAGGAAATATATTTACATATAATGCTGTAACTAAAAATATGGACTCTTGGTCCTATGAATATATGTTAATATAGAGTTCCTGTAGGTGTATTCACAGACTAAAAATTTAATAGTTGCTAGTGATTGTCATTTGTTATGAGGAGCTGTTGTTTTCATCAAGCCACATATAATTCAATGTTATTTTGATAGGTACTAGTTTCTTAAGATGAAATGTCAGAGGTCCCAGCTGATAACTTGTCACCTGGGATTCTTGATCGGTCGAATATAAGTCAGTATATCAATGTAGGGACAATGTAGATCAGCACCCACACGTAAGCTCCTTCAGGCTATCAGCTGACAGCTTAAACTTTATAATGGAGACTTTACACCCACTCATCAGGTTTCTTGTCACCGGATGGTAACAGGAAATAAAAACTCTGCAATAAAAAGACACCCTGGCCTTTTCCACCTGATCACAACTTCTTATCCCTATATATACATGACAGTATGGGGTCAGCCTCTTGTGCATTCATGTGCATCAGCCCCTAATTTATGACTCACACCCTTCTGTGACCACACCACAGGTCCCTATGGCAGATACGCCACTGTACTTTTACATAGTTTGCTTCAATGCAATAACGTGGAGTAACCACATCTTCTTTTATATGATTTTTTTCTTTTCTTTTCTTTTCTAACTTATAAACGCTCTAGGCATGTTGAAAAGTGTTCATAGAACACAGAGGCTTCCTAATATTTCCAATACAAAATATTAATACAAAATCATAATAATATGCAACAGTCAAATACAGTTCAATGTGAGGACTCAATAATGTTTGCTTCCGGCATGTCCTTCACTTTTCCACCGCAGTATCTGACTTTTTCAATTTTAATCAAGCATGTAAATACATAAAGCATTCTTACCACTAGTTCAAAGAAATATGTCACAAATAACGTTGACTGGCAAAGAATATGGCCTCAGTTTTGCTCTGCCCCGTCCAGATAGTGAATTAGTATTTAATTTTACAAGTTATCACATCTGATCTCAACGTAGTTGTTTGAATAAAATTTTCTAGTCAAATAGCCACGAGACCACTATGCCTCTTGCCAATATCTATTAGAGCCGACCAATGAAAGCAGGCACTACTACAACCTTTTTTAAGTTAGTTTGAAAAAACAAAACAATTCCAAACAAACTATGTGCCTCGTAGTCCATTGGTCAGTCTGCGTTAGTTATACCAATAGAAAAAGATGTTTCGTTTTAGTTACACTTTTCCTATTTCTCCCCTTTTACTCCTATACTCTTATACCAACTACTAGAATTTGAATTTCTACAATGCCTCTTTTTTTTTTTTTTTACTAGCGTCCCCCCTAACGTTATGTGTAACGAGCAAGAACAACAGTCTGTCCGGTCAAGCGTTCATAAACATTTAGTATTTTCTCAATAACTTGGATAATACTTGGACTACCATATTTTTTGAAACATATTTTTGCTCAGGGGACTCTAAGCTATACTACCATATGATTTTTATGGTCAGTTTCAGTATGGTTTAGATTTTCAATTTTATCACTGTCAATCGTCAAAATTAACTTTTTACACAAGTCGGCCATCTTCCCTCCCTGTCTCTAACATTTTCCTCACTATTCAAATAAACCAACTAGTTTGAGTGACGTCAGAATATTACCGCTAGGAGGAAATGAAATTTTGTCTGTGTGTTTCCTCTGCTGGCTTTGCCCACAGCGTGTATATATTAAAGTAAAGCGTGTTAGATTTTTACGGCGGGTCATTTTTTTAGCACTCACACTGCACAAAAGGCAGCGCCCTACTGGCGTTGAAGATGAAACCAGTCAGACACCTGAGGGCTGGTGTATTTATTCATCATAGGACTAAAATCTTACTGAAATAAGCGATTATCTCACAGATTTTACTACACACCTTCCTTCCTAAAACATGCATCCATTGCAGGTTACAATCTGTGAGATAACTTAGCGCAAATAAAGTCCTACGTTTTTTTCTGATTTTCATCACAAGGATGTCTACTCAAAACATCTGCACCGACGTTCTGAGGGCCGGGAATATATTCAATCAGAAATGAGTAATAATAATAATAATAATAGCCCCTTCAGTCATAACTGACTATGGGAATGCGCCCCTGAGGTGGCAGAGCTCAGCTGCTTATTTTCCTGGTGCTCCTTTCGACGTTTTCTCCTCACCTCTGCTTCCTCTGTGAGCCTCTCTTCGCCCAATCTGAGGTGGCGCCGTAAATAGCATCGCCATTTAGTGCGATCGGCAGCTTCATCCTCCCATTTTGCTGGATCCATGTCCAGCGCCCTCATATCTCTCTTGCACACATCTTTGAACCTCAGCTGTGGTCGCCCATCTGTTCTCTTGCCATCTGCTAATTGTCCGTAGAAGATATCTTTTGGGATGCGACCATCTTCCATGCGGCGAACATGGCTAAGCCAGCGAAGTCTGCGCTGTCTAAGCAGCGTATACATACTTTGAAGGCCAGCACGTGACAAAACCTCGACATTTGTCACTTTATCTTTCCACGAGATGCCGAGGATGCGGCGTAGACACCGCAAATGGAAGGTATTGAGCCTTCTTTCTTGCTTAGCATAGGTCGTCCAGGTCTCGCTGCCATATAGGAGTGTGCTGGTGACGCAGGCATTATATACCGCAGCTTTGGTCTTCATTGTGAGTTTAGAGTTTTCCCAAAAACGCGATGTGAGGCGGGCAAAGGTAGCTGCAGCTTTGCCAATGCGGCTGTCGATTTCTGTATCCAGTGAGAGTTTGTCATTGATGGTAGACCCTAGGTATGTGAAGTGGTGCACCACTGCCAATTCATAGTTATCGATAGTGATAACTGGTGCAGCACCCACATCCTGACTCAGCACATTCGTTTTCTTTAGACTTATTGTGAGGCCAAAGTCCTTGCATGCTTTAGTGAAGCGATTCATCAAGCTCTGAAGATCCTGTTGGCTTTGAGTGACGACTGCAGCATCATCAGCGAACAACAAGTCTCTTATAGTGACCCTTCTGATTTTTGTTTTTGCCCTCAGCCTTGAAAGATTAAACAGACGGCAATCTGATCTAGTGTGAAGGCATATTCCTTCAGTTGCATCTCTGAATGCATGTTTCAAGAGTAAGGCAAAGAAGATTCCGAAGAGGGTCGGAGCCAGAACACAGCCTTGTTTAACACCACTTCGTATATCAAAGGGCTGTGACGTGCTTCCAGCATATTGGACTGTTCCCTTCATGTCGTCATGGAATGACTTTATCATTTCCAGCATTTTAGAAGGGCAGCCTATTTTCAGGAGGATTTTAAAGAGTCCATCCCTACTAACCAAGTCGAATGCTTTTGTGAGGTCTATAAAGGCGATATATAATGGTCTTTTCTGCTCTCTTGATTTTTCCTGAAGCTGGCGGAGAGAGAAGATCATGTCTGTTGTTGATCTGCCAGCTCGGAATCCACACTGTGACTCTGGATATATGCGCTCAGCTAACCTGTGTAGCCGCATTAAGATGACTTTGGCAAAAACCTTACCAACAATACTAAGAAGAGAGATGCCTCTGTAGTTATTGCAATCACTTCTGTCTCCTTTATTTTTATACAGTGTTACAATCTTGGCATCTCGCATGTCTTGAGGAATAGTTGTCTCTTCCCAGCACTGGCACAGCATCCTATGCAGGGGATGTAATAGCGTGCTCTTACAGCATTTGATTAAATCAGGAGGAATCCCATCACTGCCTGGTGCTTTGCCAGAGGCCAAGCTATCAATGGCCTTACTGAGTTCCTCTAATGTTGGTTCGGCATCCAGCTCCTCCATAGGTGGCAGACTATTGACAGCATCAAGGGCTGCAGGCGTAACGGTATTGTCTCTAGCGTAAAGCTCAGAGTAGTGCTCGACCCACCTCTCCATCTGCTTACCCTTATCAGTTAGCTTCTCTCCGCTGATGGTTTTTAGCGGTGCCGTCTTACTTTTATGTTGGCCAAATGCTTTATTTATATCGTCATACATTTGTCTAATGTTGCCTGTTTGCGCTGCGATCTGGATGCTCTCACTGAGCTGGAGCCAATAGTCATGTGCACAGCGTCTAGCAGTTTGTTGAACTTTGCTTCTCGTAGCCCTCAGGATCTGTAAGGTTCTGGCACTCGGTGAACGTTTGTATTCATTCATGGCACTGAGTATGAAATGAGTATGGCTGTAATAATAATGACCATCTTAATAATCTGAAATTTTCATGCTTGGCTTGTGAGAGGAATACGAGAGGTGAATGATCTGTTTGGACCACAAATGTCCTGCCATATAGATAAATCTGAAATTTGTTTATAGCCCATATTAACGCCAAACATTCTTTCTCTTTTGTTGAATAATTTTTTTCCGCCTTGTTCAACTTGCGGCTTGCATAAGCGACTGGGTTCAATTCCCCATCTTGTGAGGAGGACCTTTGCAACAATGTAGCGCCCAGGCCCACATTGCTTGCGTCACTTCTCACGACAAATTCTTGATTCAAGTCAGGCAATTGCAATACTGGCCTGCTTGTGAGTTTTTCTTTTAACTCCTGGTAAGCCATTTCACACTGTGCGGACCAATTTATTGTATCAGGTTGTCCCTTTCGAGTTAAATCCGTCAGAGGAGTACATATAGAGTTAAAATGTTTAATGTACTTTTGGTAGAAACCACACAACGACACAAAAGATCGCACATCTTTCTTTGTTTGTGGCCTAAATGCTCTTTTCAGTTTCTCCAGATTCTTGGGGTCAGGGGTCATGCTACCCTGATGTACGGTATGTCCCAAGAATTCCAACTCTTTACACCCAATACAACATTTTGTTGGTCTAGCAGTCAAGTTAGCCTCGCTGAGTCTATCAAACATCATATTCAAAGAGTTAACATGTTCCTCAAAAGTTTCAGTAGCAATGAGGATATCATCCATGAAATTCGAGATACATGGATTTTTCAGGGGATCCAACAATTTTCGCATCATCCTAGAAAACACACTCGGGGCATTTTTCAACCCAAACGGTAGCATGTTGAACTCATAATGACCTTCCGAGGTGCTAAATGCTAAGTAAGGTCGAACCTCAGGCTTTACTGGAATTTGATACTAGCCTTTGCTAAGATCCACCTATGAAAAATATTTTGGCTTGTTCAGCCTGGCAAAAAGTTGAGTAGTATCAGGTAATGGATCCACCTGATCTTCTGTGACAGCATTCAGTTTCCTGTAATCGATGCACAGTCTATGTTCTCCCAATGGTTTCCGCAACAAAACCACACAGGAACTATAAGGAGACTCACTGTGAGAAATAATCCCTTCTTGTAACAAATAATCTATCTCCTCTTTCAAAGCTTTTTCCTTAGCGAACGGAATAGAATAAGGCCTCATACAGATGGGTATTGGGTCTAGTAGTTTCATATCATATTCCAACAAATTTGTGTGCCCTAGCTTATCCGTTAATACGTCTGTATGTTTCTCCAGGACCTTTTGAATCCTCTCTCTCTCTCTCCTTGTGTCAGGTGAGTACTGATTGTTGCTGTCATTTACGACGAAGTCATATGTCAAGTTATTTGCTTAAGTTTTTTCATAAGAATAATTGTGTCTTTACCTTGCGATTTCAGGTTGATTAGGGGTTGTCTTCCCTGTTCGTTCATCCTTTGGGGTTTGTCCTGTATGAAGATAGGGTCAAAGGTAAACAGTTCGGGCGTGTGCCCATGCGCAGGTTTTAAGCGCCAAGTTGAGTTACTTCCGTCAGGCCGGGATGTAAGCTGGCTTCTGAGGGACATGAGGTCCATTGTGTTTTCGGGGAAAATCTTCGAAGTGACTGCGTTGGCAGGTCTCCCCAGTGAATCTATGTGCGTCGGAATGACGACAGAGTTCCTTATTATGTTCTGAGGATTCGGTTCCAGGTAATACCGACTTTTTCCATTATTACGCTTTCGGTGGCAGAACATGTTAGAAGATTACCTAGTCTGTGAACTACAGCTCACCGGTCCTACATTTCAGAACTTATATTTGTGTGCTCAAGGTAGCCATCCAAGACTATTAGTCTTTATATTATCCAGAAGTCCAGTGACGAAGATATATTGTGGGAACCGCAGATTGGCGGTATTTATGTCTGCATAAGCATTACTGCAGGGTTGATGTTAACCTGCTCAGAAGAAGTACACAGATGACGCCATAACGAGGCCTGTGTTAAGGCTAATATATTACAGCCTGATAAAGTGCAATTGGCGGGGAATGCCAAGTTGTACCAGTATGTCAAAGTTATGAAGGTATCTGACGCGGTTAGTCAGGATACCAAAGCGGCATTATGAACTGTCATTATTGAAGAACATTGCTATTGACCATGTACGAATATTGGAATGTTTACCAGCCCTTTTTGAATGCCTGATGTATACCTAACGATTTCCGGTCAGCATGACCTTGTTTACACTGACTGTTCCTGTTGATGCTATGTGTGTTATCGTCAATAAATGTTTTGAAACGTGCCAGCAGTGTTCAAGTATCCTTGACTACTGCATGTGAGTGTATTGGTTGCATTACACCACAGATACGAGCCTAAACACATTCGCGCCTTCATTCGCACCCACACTCAGTTCATCATACGCCAGCACTACACACCTAACAACATGTATACTGTCTTGGGCCAGTGATCACCTCAACAAGAGAAACAGACAGTTACATTTCTGGTGGACCAGATCTGTCGGTTTAAGCTGGACAGAGCGAGAAATTAACATTTCCGTGGACTTTGTGCTACATGTTTTGAGAAACAAGGTGGACAGATAAAGAGAATAACACACATACTCTACACTTTCAAGTTTTGGCTACACAGGACAGAAATAGGTCATCAACTGTTGACCCAGATAAACAGTGCTAGCATTTATGTTATAATGCTGCATAAACAACAACATGACAAGTACTGAAGTTAGCATCGAGGCATTTGCTACGTGGACCACAGTTGCATACGAGTCGAGTCCCTTTTTGTGAACGGTACCGCTGGTCGTTCACACGTCTCAGTCAACAACAGACTTTTCTACGTCCGAGCATTCAAGTTACATTGTTCGAGGTCAAGTGTTTGTAAACAGTACGATAAATTGTCAACATTCGATGTGCAAGACTCAAGTTTCGAGAAGGTCATAGTAACTTGATGTTCTTGAAGACCACTTCATGCTACAGTGGATCTGTCAATCAGTGCGCGCTTGACATTTTGTTTCTGTGTTCGCAAGGAGCAAGATAGTTACTGTAACATCATGTGTGACTAAGCTTTTTTTTTTGCAACACATTCAATTGCTATTTATGTTACTTGTACTATTGTTGTGTATTTTTCTTGTGTTTTTCAGCGGGCTGGTTAGGTAAGGTGACTCCTTTAGATAAATACCACGTAATAGAGGTTATCTATTGAGAGCGTGTCGTTAGGGACTGCAAATTTCCTTAATTGGGATTTGCTAGCGACAATTGTTGCTGTTTACGTTTAGCTGTCACAACATGAGTTAGTGTTGTTTTCGTTATTTTTTCATTCTTTGATTTTCGATTTGTTTTGTTTGTATCTGTTCTTCTCTTCTTCCTTCCGTTTATTTCTTTACACCTTTTTGTTTATAACAGTGTTGTTATTTGTCTTGTTTACTTTTCGCGGTCATCAGTACACATTTGTATAACATTTTCTTTACTTTTTGCTATATTGTTTATTTGACTTCCGCGAACGTTTTCGGTCATTGTTCTGTATCTTTGTCTTTGTATTTATGATTGTACTACATTATTGTCATACACAGTCTACATACATATACTTGGTCATGTATTATTATTATTATTGATAAGGTACACTCTTCATATAGAGATTGTTAATAAAATATTATTATATAAGATATTTATACAAGTTCTTTGCTAAAAGACTTGTTGTCCAAAGATTGAGACAGAGTGGAATACATATGAAAGTTCTTTATAAAAAAGACTTGTGATTGAGATATAAAGGTATTATTTTCCACAGGTACTTAAGTGATTATTTGTTATATTATAAACAAGATAACCATACAAGATCTTTGACTAAGACTAAGAGAGGGAAATAAAGTGAAGTGAGTATACAAGTCTAATAGGACAGACTTGTCTCCCATTGAAGTGGGATAAGGTAATTTATTTAATTTTTTCAGGTTTCTGATCTCATTAGACAGAATTTCTAATTTGGATTTCTTCATCCAGCAAGGGTTAACCCTTGGTAAGTCTGGTAAAGAATTGGAAGAATATTCATCTGCTCAATTCGCCATTGCATTAAAGTCAGAAGAAAAGAAACAAAAAGAGGAAATTAAATTGAAAGCAGAAGCTGAACTAAAGAAGCTAGAAGCTGAGAATAGAAGATTAGAACTTGAAGAAAAAAGGTATCAAAGAGAGGCTGAGGAGAGAAAAGCTCAAGCTGCTGCTGAGGAGAGAAAAGCTCAAGCTGCTGCTGAGGAGAGAAAAGCTCAAGCTGCTGCTGAGGAGAGAAAACTTCAAGCTGAGGCCGAAGAGAGAAAAGCAAAAATGGAACATGAGGAAAGAAAACAGAAAATGGAACTTGAGGAAAGACTCGCAACTTTGGAGTTAGAGAAATTGAAAGTGGCGAGTACGGGTGCTCAGCAAACAACTTCGAGTACGACAAAGGAGTTTGTTAGTAGGATTAAATTACCTCATTTCAATCCTTTAAAGGATGACGTAGCAGATTATCTAGATAGATTCCAATTTTTGTGCGAGTTAGCAATTCTAAAGTGAAAGAGGGTTGCCACTTTTGCAAAGGTTATCACAATAAAAACTACCCAAGCTTGTCTGCTCGGGATAACCATTCGCGACATCAAGAATATAACGATGGTGAATATACAAACCGGGATTCAAACCGGAATGATAATTACAATAGACAATATGATAACAATTACAGAGGAAATGATAATCGCGGTAGACCTAGACATAACAAAAGAAGACCTTTCCAACAGGCAAACTCTGCACAACAAGAGTTTGATGGAGCCTGTAATCAAGTAAATGATAGTGGTAACTCAAAGGCTATCACTGGTTGTGCTTTCGATTTTGGGAGAGCAACTGAATGCCCCCAATGCTTAACATTGTTCGACTCATCGACTGTATCTACCCTAAGTTGTGGTCACCCTCTTCCTGCTCTACCTGCTACAGTTGCGCATGATGGGAGAGGATCTCTCATCTTGCATAACGGTTTAGTGAATGATAGGCTGGTCTCAGTACTTTTCGATTCGGGATGTACTACCGTCGGGGTTAGGGAGTCTCTGATAGATCCTTGCTGTGCCACTGGAAAAGCGATCAAATGTGTTACATTTGGTGGTAATATGGAAAGTTATCCTACTGCTATTATTAGGATTGACACTCCCTTCTTCACAGGAGATGTCCATGCATGTCTTCTTCCTAATCCTAATGCGGATCTTATAATCGGTCGTATTCATGGGGTTAAGGAATGCACCCCGCAACAAATTTCTATTTGGGAAGAACAAAACATTCAAACGGTCAATGCAGTGGTGACAAGAGCTCAAGCTCTTAATTCCCCAACTTCATCTGATGATAGTAATGGAGTTGATAGCCAAGACGAGCACTCGGTGATTTCCCATGATTCGTTTGTTAAACGTCAAGAAGAGGATCCTTCTTTGAAGAAATTCTTCCTTCTCGCAAAGAAAGGGGATCCCAATCAGAATACGAATCACAAATCGTATATCACTATGAGGAATGGTATATTGGTACGAATGGTACAACACTCGGACAAGTCTATGCACTCGCAAATTCTTGTGCCTAAGTGTATGAGAACCTTAATTCTTCAGCATGCACACGATTCTCAGTGTGCTGGACACATGGGTTTTTCCAGAACTAAAACTAGAGTCCTTGCGTCTTTCTTTTGGCCATTTGTTAATAAAGACATACGAATTTATTGCCGATCTTGCAAAATTTGTCAAGAGGTCAAGTCTAGAGGTCCAAGACATGCTGCACCTATTCAGGCTGCAGATATTCCTATTCGGCCGTTTCAGAAAATGGCTATAGACATTATTGGCCCGTTTAAGATTAAGTCAGCCAGAGGACACCAATTTATCCTCACTTGCGTTGACATGTGCACGCGTTGGCCAGAGGCTATTTTTCTGAAGAGCATATCAACTGTCGATATCGCTGACGCTCTTTGGCTCATATTTTCTCGTCTGGGATTCCCCGGAGAAATATTGTCAGACCACGGCAGTCAATTAATTTCGGACACTATGTCTCAGGTAATGGCTATGCTAGACATTAAAAGGTCTCTCAGTAGTATTTATCATCCAATGTCCAATGGATTGGTTGAACGTCTTAATTGGACACTAAAGAACTTACTTGGCAAGATAACGGAGGATCATCCTGATGATTGGGACAGGGTCCTACCTGCAGCTCTCTTTGCCTATAGAGGGTTCCCAACGAGCATACAGGGTTTTCTCCTTTCGAACTTGTCTTTGGCACGCAACCGCGCTGTCCGATGTCCTTGTTACACGATTTGATAACTTCCGATAATATTGACGATGATACACAATCGTCATATGAATATGTCATTGCTCTTAGGGAGAAAATTATCGAATCGTGCAGATTAGCAACTTCATCTTCCGAATTTGCGAAAGAAAAGGCTAGGCGATTTGCTAAAAAGAAAAGACGCCTACGTCAACTTTGTCCTGGAGACAAAGCGTTTGTCTTACTTCCCTCAAGAGAGAACAGACTTCTCATTTCATGGAAAGGTCCATACACTATAGTCTCGAAAATTTCAGATGTCGACTATATTGTCGATGTGGATGGAAGGCATAAAACCTTCCATATAAATATGCTAACAGAGTTTATTGAACGTCCAGACTATTTGCAGCCTATTTTCCAGGCGACGGACGACTCTCCAGTCCAACATGGTCACATCTCATCCCTGTCCGTTATACAGGATGAGGAAACTATTTTTTCTGACGTTAACTTACCTCTTCCTGCGATTCCACTTAATTCTACGGAATCATGGAAAAACGTTACCGTCTCTTCGAATTTGTCTCTTGAGGAACAGCGTCAAGTATCTTCTACGCTACAATCATTTCAGGATGTCCTTACCGACATTCCTGGACACACACGTGTCATTGAACATGACATTATACTTACTGATCGTAATCCGATCACAGTAAGACCATACCCTATACCTATTCATTTTCAAGCACAAGTCGAGAAAGAATTGGATGAAATGATTCAACTGCAAATAATTGAACCATCCACTTCAGCTTATTCTTCGTCGATAGTTATTGTTCGAAAGAAAGACAATAACATACGTCTTTGCGTTGACTACCGAAAATTAAATCAAGTTACGAAGTTCGATGCTGAACCTATACCTTGATTAGATGATCTACTTATTAGACTTTCTAAAGCTAAATTCTTTACTAAACTAGACTTGTCGAAAGGTTACTGGCAAGTCCCTTTGACGGAACATGCCAAACCTCTGACTGCTTTTTCGACACCTAGAGGTCTGTTTCAATGGAATTTTATGTCTTTCGGGCTTATGAACGCCCCAGCGACTTTAGTGCGCATGATGCGACGAATTCTATCAGATCGTGCAGATGTCATCGCATATTTAGACGACATCTGTCTTTTCAGCGATACTTGGGAAGAACACTATTTGGGTCTAAAAGAATTGCTATCTACTTTACGTGAGCATAGTTTGACTGCAAAACCCTCTAAAGCTTTTGTTGGGTTTAGTGAAATTTCTTTCCTAGGTCATCGGGTTGGTCATGGTCTGTTGAAGACAGAGGACCAAAACATTTCGAAGATATTAAATATCTCGGTTCCGAAGACAAAAAAGCAAGTGCGTAGTCTCTTGGGATTAATACAATTCTATGGAAGATTCATTGAGAATCTGTCCTCCATTATGGCACCACTTTCATCGTTATTGAAAAAAGGTTCTCCTAATATGGTGCGTTGGTCCCAAGAATGCCAATCTTCATTGGATCAGGTTAAGAATTTGTTCTCATCTCATCCTATCTTAAGACTACCAACGATTGATAAGACTTGTTCTTCGTAGTGATGCCTCTTCCACTGGGATTGGAGCGGCACTAATGCAGGAGTATTCAGGAACTCTGCATCCTGTAATGTATATCTCTAGGAAGCTGAATGCGGCAGAAAGGAATTACTCGGTTTTAGACCGTGAATTATTGGCTATGGTTTGGTCCATTCTTAAGCTACAAAGGTTCCTTCTGGGCGCGCATTTCTTTATGGAAACCGACAAAAAAGCTCTTACGGCTATGCAAAGTAAGGATTTGAAGAGCTCGAGATCTACTCGTTATGCTATTGCTCTTCAGCCTTTCAATTTCACGGTGCGAGCTATCCGTGGTTCGGATAATGTGATGGCGGACATATTGTCTAGATGCCCATCATCATCATCATCAGTTGCCATCTCCACAACGAAGGTTGGCTGTAATGGATCTCCAACGTCTTCTGTCTCTTGTCTTGGTGGTGCACTCTGATAGACTCTTTCCTGTCCATCTCTTGATGTTATCTTCCCACTTATAGCGCTGTCTTCCCCTTGCACGTTTGCCTTCAACTCTCCCTTCTGTTATGGTCTTCTGCAAGGTGTTATGCCTTTTTATGTGGCCAAAGTGTTTTAGCTGCCGAACTTTGACCTCCCTCATTAGTTCTCTTTTCATACCTAGATTTTCTAGGACCTCCTTATTTGTTTTCATCTCTTTCCATGAGATACGCCCCATTCTTCTATATATCCACATTTCAAGAGCCTCAATTCTTTCTTCCAAACGCTTATTCATCGTCCATGTTTCTGCACCATACAGAAATGCAGAATATATATAACACTTTATGATTCTCAGTTTTAATTTGTGAGATAACTTTTTGGATGTCGGTATATTTTTCATGTTGTTGAATGTAGCTTTGGCCATTCCTATTCTCTAGATGCCCACATGATTCCAATTAAATCTTGTGTCCTAGTTTTTCTGATACACTTTCAGACTTAGGTCTGTCCTTAATATCCTAATATATTGTAATACAAATGTATTTGGATAATGTATAAAGAATTTAACAAATTTGATTTTGTCCATCCATCAGTGATATGTTGCTAATATAGCATTGTAATTCATGATATTTGTATATTGCAATAATTATAGTATTTAATAATGTTTGATATATGATTGGTTTTGCCAGCAACTTAGGTTTCTTTAATGATACCTCCTGAATTTGTTTTGCTTTGAGAAATATTTTCTCTTATGTTGGGAGATGATTTGTATCCTCTTCAGACGCTTTGTTTGTACGTCCATTGTACCTCATAGTAGGTTCATTCTTTCATGAGCGCATAATTGATGCTTGTGCTGTCTTGCTCATAGATATATTTTTTAAAAAAATGTATCATTTTTTTTACAGGGGGGGGGGGGTGTAGTAATATGTTGCTGTCATTTTCGACGGAGTCATATGTCAAGTTATTTGCTTATGTTTTTTCATAAGAATAATTGTGTCTTTACCTTGCAATGTCAGGTTGATTAGGGGTTGTCTTCCCTGTTCGTTCATCCTTTGGGGTTTGACCTGTATGAAGATAGGGTCAACGGTAAACAGTTCGGGCGTGTGCCCATGCGCAGGTTTTAAGCGCCAAGTTGAGTTACTTCCGTCAGGCCGGGATGTAAGCTGGCTTCTGAGGGACATGAGGTCCATTGAGTTTTCAGGGAAAATCTTCGAAGTGACTGCGTTGGCAGGTCTCCCCAGTGAATCTCTGTGCGTCGGAATGACGACAGAGTTCTTATTATGTTCTGAGGATTCGGTTCCAGGTAATACCGACTTTTTCCATTATTACGCTTTCGGTGGCAGAACATGTTAGAAGATTACCTAGTCTGTGAACTACAGCTCATCGGTCCTACATTTCAGAACTTATATTTGTGTGCTCAAGGTAGCCATCCAAGACTATTAGTCTTTATATTATCCAGAAGTCCAGTGACGAAGATATATTGTGGGAACCGCAGATTGGCGGTATTTATGTCTGCATAAGCATTACTGCAGGGTTGATGTTAACCTGCTCAGAAGAAGTACACAGATGACGCCATAACGAGGCCTGTGTTAAGGCTAATATATTACAGCCTGATAAAGTGCAATTGGCGGGGAATGCCAAGTTGTACCAGTATGTCAAAGTTATGAAGGTATCTGACGCGGTTAGTCAGGATACCAAAGCGGCATTATGAACTGTCATTATTGAAGAACATTGCTATTGACCATGTACGAATATTGGAATGTTTACCAGCTCTTTTTGAATGCCTGATGTATACCTAACGATTTCCGGTCAGCATGACCTTGTTTACACTGACTGTTCCTGTTGATGCTATGTGTGTTATCGTCAATAAATGTTTTGAAACGTGCCAGCAGTGTTCAAGTATCCTTGACTACTGCATGTGAGTGTATGGGTTGCATTACACCACAGATACGAGCCTAAACACATTCGCGCCTTCATTCGCACCCACACTCAGTTCATAATACGCCAGCACTACACACCTAACAACATGTATACTGTCTTGGGCCAGTGATCACCTCAGCAAGAGAAAAAGACAGTTACACTAATCTTCACCTGTTCAAACGTTTCACTGGGCTTCAGTGGATATTCAACTGAGGTGAGAGGTTCATTTTTCATTTCGGTGGCAATTGACAAGGCCATTAAGTGTGTTCCTTCCTGGATTTGTCTGTCCAGATATTTCTTCAAACGGTTCACATGATAGACTTTTTCCCTTCCCTTCTTGTCTATCTTATAATTTGTTCTGGATACCTTTTCCAAAACTGTATATGGACCTTGCCATCCGATCTGAAGTTTATTGTTGCTTCCTGGTAAAATAAGAAGCACCTTCTCCCCTACAGCAAGCTCCCTATCCTTCGCTTTTTTGTTATAATAAGCAGATGCTTTTTCCTGGCTTGTCTCAAATTTTCATTTGCCAGTTTCCAACTAGTTTTTAAACGAATGGTCAGTTCGTTCACATATTGGTATGATGAGGTAACAGTCTCTTCTGCCTTCTCATCTGTCCACGTCCTTAACAAGGCTTCTAGTGGACCTTTTATTGGCCTCCCAAATAACAGGGTTGCGGGAGCCATCCCGGTTGAATTATGTGGAACTTCCCGATAAGCAAACAATGCAGCGGGCAAATATTGGTCCCACGTATCAGGTTTCTCATGTGCCAGCTTTATCAGGATAGAAATGAGAGTCCCATTGAACCTCTCTACCTGGCCGTTCCCTTGGGGGTGATACGGACTACAATGAAAGTGCTTGGCTTGAAATAACCTAAAAACTTCTTCTGTTAGTTTCCCCTTGAACTGAGAGCCGTTATCAGTCAAGATTTGATGCGGGAATCCTAACCTTGTGAATATAGTAAGTAATGCCTCTGCCACATGTTTCGAATCGATTGACGACAGGGCTACCGCCTCTCCCCACATAGAACAAGTGTCCACCAGAGTAAGGATGTAACTGTTCCTCCTCTTGGTCCGTGTGAGAGGTCCCACAATATCCACTGCAACTCTCTCAAAAGGTGTTCCCACTATGGGCATTTCCCGTAGAGTTGCTGGAGCAGTCCAATGCTTCGGAGCTACTCTCTGATATTCTGGACAGGATTTTACATATCTCTTTGTGTCTTCCGTTATCCCTGGCCAGAAATAATGACAAGCTATATGCTGTCCGGTTGCGCTGATCCCCATGTGACCACTAAAGGGAACTGCATGTCCTAATTCCAACACTCTCTCCCGATATGAAGTTGGAAGTACCAGTTGGCTGTGACCATTTGTTCCATTTCCGGTCTTCCTGTACAACAATTTGTTCTTTATATAATAATCCCCTTTGCTTGGAGGTGTGTGGAGTGTACTATCTTCAGCCTGTGCCTTCCTCATCTCCTCTGGATGAGTATTTATCGGCTCATCTTCTTCCTTTCTGGATTGTGAACAGGTCTGGGCTGCTGCCAGAACCACAGGTCTCTTGGGTTTTCCCAAGAAGACATAACGACATCCCAATATCAGAGGGTAAATGGGTGCGTCTATCACTGCTGCTCTGATTATTCCTTCCTCATAGCGAGTTTTCACTGTTATCCTTGCAATGGGAAGTTTCATGAGTGGTAGGTCCTTGGTCGCCCCTTGAATCTCCACTGTTTCTGTGGTATACTGATCCGGGTTCACCAAGTGCGCACTCACAACGGAATCGAAATCCAAACCGGTATCGTAAAGGCACCTAATTGTGACTCCATTACATACCACGTCCTCACATACTGGGGGATGATAAGGTTCCTGCTGTCCAGTAGGTTTTACCTTTTCTTCCTTGTTCCCCAACTTCATCGCAGCACATCCAGAAGGTTTCCTTGTACAAAATTTGGTGTCATGACCCTCTCTCTTACACCATTTACAATAGTATCTATTTTGATAAAGGGGTTTTCTTTCCTCATATTTCCTGTCATTGAACTGTAAGTTTTTATGTTTATTATCATTGCGTGGCCTATCAAATTTTGGCTTAAACTTGTTACCCTGATCTTTATTATCAAACCTATTTGAGTTTTGTGGGGCCCTATAATTATCTACATGCTTCTTTTTGGTGCCAGCTACCTCTGCCTGATACCTCTCAGCGACCTTAAGTCTCAGCCTCGACCACCCTTAAGTAACTCACCCAGCTCTCTACTCATGCTCCCTCTGCAACCTTTTATCTTCTGCTTCCCTTTCGGCAGCCAATTTCTTTTCTTCTGCTTCCCTTTCTAATCTTTTATCTGCTGCTTCCCTTTCGGCAGCCAATCTCTTTTCTTCTGCTTCCCTTTGCAGTCGTTTTTCTTCTGCCTCCCTTTCTAATCTTTTCTCCTCAAACTGGAGCCTCTTGATCTCAGCTTCTCTATCAGCCTCTAAGGCCCTAGCCTCCTTATCAGCCTCAATCTGTAAACGTTTCATTTCTCTGGCATCTTCTAACTGCATTCTCCTCTCTTCAGCTAACCTATGTTCTTCCCTAGCAATAAACTTATCACATTCTGAGGTTACATAGTCAATCAAAACTTGACCTTCCATATTCATGTCTCTCGCAGTCTGCACAGCAGCAGAGCGAAACTTGGCCAAATCCGCCATACTAAAATGTTCTAAATCAATTTCTAAAACAAGTACAATTCTTAATTAATTAATCCAGGCAGTGACACTTCATCAGTTCCCAAATCTTGGGCAATATTAATAATGGGGATTCCCTGGGTAAATAGAAATATTGTTATAGCTAAAACCCAGACCAGGACCCCCATTCCTGTCCGACTTTCACGGAGACATTACTTTATATGAAAGTAATAAGTTGTTATATCTGACACACATTGTCGTATAAGTTTACAGATGTGTTGGTGAGTTTTATATTTTTTCATTACTAGCATGCGGACTAATATGTATATATTGCCATGTGAATATTAATATGTGAAAATGGCTAGTGGATGTCCAAGTCATTTAAGGCTGGCATCAGCGTATAGAATGATGATTTCATGAACCACCACTACAAGGACTGGTGACTGCTTTATCGCTAGTTTCTTAAAGAGAACTAAAAGCATAAGTGGTCTCAAGTTCCATATGGAGCAGGGAGGGAATGATGAAAGAAATGATGTACATTCTAAGTATGATATTTACATTTTCAACCCAGTGTAAATGTCTATGTAAACATATTCACTTTAAAATTAATGAAAAGTTTCAAACTGTTCATTAAGTGTAGATATAAATGAAAACATATTCAATTTATATTGTGAACACTTTTCAATCAGTGGAGATGTAAATGCAAACATATTCTATCTATACTATTAATCTTTTCATTTAAATGTAAAATAAAGATAAAGCTATTCAATTTAAATGCAAATGAAGTTTTCTTTCGAGGGATTAAGTTTAATTACCATCGATGGTAAGTTCTGAGGTAGATGGGATGGTGGAATAGAGAGAAGAGGACCCATAACTATGAGTTGGAAAACGCAATACTCAGGAGAGCGTTTTGTTTCTATTCTTTTACCATAGTTGTTGGTGGTACCAGTTTTTACATGTTTATCTCTGGAACAAGAAGGGAACAGTGGCCTGAGCTTTAAGACGAGGGACCACCTTCGTAGACACTCCCTGACATTTCTGGGAACGTGCTGCACCATAACAACCTTGACCAGCGACGAGAACCAAACCATCAGCGGGAGCAGAACCTACCATTGCCAGATAGGTTAAACGACTTCGGAAATATCTTATGAAAACTCCCTTGAGATAGAAGCATCATTATCCTTCTATCTAGCACTCTGTCAAGAGTAATCTTGTGCAAAGTAGACATCTTTGAAAGCCCATATTAGATACTCTTGAGTTTTGGCCACTGTTGGACCACTACTGCAAAGCAGGGGAGGCAATCGTGACAAGTTGCTTATGACCATCCCTCTCTTCTCCAGCTCTTCCTTCCATATTTGCAGGTTGGATTGAAGATGTGCCTCTCATTTAATAAGCAGGGCCAAATATCAGCTAATGCCAGCTCTGAAATACAGACATGTCTCATCTTCCAGTACATAACTGAATACTTTCTTGTCCTCTCCTTACATGCCTTGATGACATCGTCCATATGGAGTATGAAAAGATAAGGTGACAGTATATCATCTTGTCTTACACTAGTGGTGGTCCTGAACTCTTCTGACTTATGGTTTGCTGTCCTCACATAATTTCTGCACGACTGGTAGAAGCTCTGTATAGAATGAATCAGAGGTTCTGTCCTTGCCAGACAGTCCCAAAGTTTGCTAAAAGGGGACCTTGTCAAACTCCTTTTCCAGATCTCAAAAAACAAAGATGGATCTCATTCTTATACGCAAGGGCCTTTTCACTCAGTTGTCTGAGTGTGAAGATTAGGTCTTGAGTAATTCGGTTTGCTCGGAAGCCTGACTGGACCTCATCCATTTGTGGCTCAGTTAGACGTCTGAGTCTCTACACCGGCTGCCGACCTCATCACTGCAAACAACGTGACACATGAACCATCATTGTAGGAGTTGGTGGCTGCTTCGTGCGGGTTTCCTCACAAGGATCCAACTGCAGAGGTGGCACCAGGCTATATATAGAGCAGGGAGTGGATGATGATATCCTGGTGTATGTATTTATTATACAAACGCTTTAGTAAGCTTTATATGTATGGTTATGTATATGTCAACTGTCGCCATCCACTGTCCAAAAGCACTTTCATCCGACTCACTGGGTCTAAAATTAATGCTCAGGGAGGTTAAAAATTCTGAGGAAGATAGTGGTGGATGGAAGCGGAGGTCGCCTAATGCTCATTTCAGGAGACCCAATACTTAAGAGAGGCATTTGTTTCATCTTAGTTTGTGGTACTAATTGCCAGCAGTCGACGCTAGACACCAACATCAGATGGATCTTGAAGAAGCTTGACATCCTTTATAGTAATCCCAGCCATACTGCATGTGACGTACCACAGCCATCAGATTTGACTATTGAAGAGAAGGACTATTCCAAAGCACCCGTGGAAATCAATAGCGACTGACTGGCTCCAAAGTCAATCCAACAAGGCCTGCGTGATGTGGTGCTCCTTTGCTCAAAACTCCATTGTGAAAGCAGACCTCCCAGATATTACTCTCAATGGACAGAAAATTGAAAGGCAAGAAAAGCTGAAATACCTTGGAGTTACATTTGATAGCGGGCTCTCGTATAAGTAGCTTGTTGAGCACATCACACAGAAATGCAGGAGAGGTCTAGCAGCCCTGAAAATAATGGCCGCGGCGCGTCTGGAGCACAGATTACTATTTCTTCTTTATCAACAGCAAGTCATATCGGTCATTGAGTATGGGCTGGGAATACTCACGCTGTCAGTAACACAATGTGAACGACTAGAACGCATTCAAAATGAAGGGATGCGCATAGTCTTGGGCTTTACGCGAGATACCCCCATTGTGACAATGAGATACGTGCTTGGAGCGCTGTCGATTAAATCCAGATATGCGGTGGCCCAAGCAAAAGCCTTATATGCGAGTATCCACAGACAAACAGCACCCTCTGCATGGTAACATGGCTGACATTAAGGGAGCAAGAATAAAGAGAGGAATGTCATGGATGGCGCAGGCAGAGACAACTATCAAACAAGTGGCCACAGTTGACAATATATTCAAGGGGGAAGAATGGTGTATGTCAGATGAGAACTGGGATAACTACCAGCGAGTCATCATCAGCCTTGGGAGAGAGTGTAGAAATTGGGGGAATGGAATAGTAGAACTGGAAATTAATCAACTGATATATGATCATTCCGGGGATGGTGATGCCATTGTGCATACAGATGGGTCGGTGATCCGGGGTGAGAAATCCGGTTGGTGCTTCTCTGCTCGGGTACAGGACAGAATCGTCGCCGAACATAGCAGGGCTTACAAGATAACAACTTCCAGCATGAGAATGGAGGTCGTGGCTGTTACTGCAGCCTTAAGGTGGATAACTGAAACTTCATTAACAAAGGCTATCATTGTGTCCGACTCTCAATCCATGCTTCGGAAGGTTCAAAGTGATTGGTTGCGGCATGAATGGAAAACTTTCATAGAAGCTTCCAGTCTACAATAGCTGGTGTGGATATACTGTCCTGGTCATGCTGGGGTATGAGGTAATGAAAGAGCTGACAGACTAGCATCAAGAGCACCCAGAGTGGGGACACTGGATATGGATAAGGGAGATATACTGAGAACAATTAACGATCACTTGTTAAAGAATGACTGCAATAGATGAATCATAAAGGTTAAGACTTTTGGAATTTGGCATCAAACGTAAAGTTAGTAGAGATGGACCTATGAGAGGATGCATCCGTCGTGTTTACAACCAGCGAGCTAAAGGAACAGTTAGCATTCACACTCTTCGACATATACTGATGGAGATTGAGCACCTATGGGTTTGACCGGAGTGCAATGATGTCAGTTCTGCATAACAATAAAAATAGATTAATAGTTTCTGAATCACCTTCGGGTGGGGGGGGGGGGGGGGGGGGGGGGCGCTAAGAAAATGGGAGTCAATATTTCCTCACAGAAGGGGCGGGAGAATAATACGTTCCTGACAGCTTAGATGATCCCAGTTGTTATGCTTGCTTTTCTTTAAAATCCTGCGAGGCTCCATGCAGTAGACGCATCATTCTTCTATTGATATCTCTGCCAGGAGTAATCTTGAATGAATGTTGAAAGGCCCTCATTATTATACTCTTAGTGTGGCCATTGTTAGATCACGATTGCAAAGCAGGGGAGACAATACCGTCACAACTCTGTACCGGTGTTTGAATTATGGTGAATTTCCTAAAAAATGAATGGTACTCTTTACATTAACACACTACATAGAAAAAGGTAAGACAATATGGTAACTCAGCTGCGTGATAATATTAGACAAGTGCGTGGAGATTGGAAGGGACACTACTGTAACTACAGGGAAAATGTACAAGAAAACACTAATCACCAAAAACTAAAACCTTGAGCATCAGCAGAGCTACATAAATAAACAACCTTCCCATAATAGTAATATCTGAGGTAGCCTATCAAAGCTCCACCTGGGTAAACAATACAAATCAATATCAATATCAACAGTATCTGGTAGTAGTTTACAGTTTACACCTGGGGGGTCTCAACCTTTTTTTGTTCATGACCCCCTTCTGAGCCTCATTTGCCGCCGTGGTTCCCCCCCCCCCCCTTTCATGGTCGCTGTTTGCTGGAAGAAAAGTACTTTATCATCTTACTGTGCCCCCCTTCATAGTCGCTGTAAGCTGGACGAAAGGTGCTTTGCCATCTTACTGTGCCCCCCCCCCATAGTCGCTGTTAGCTGGACGAAAGGTACTTTACCATCTTACTGTGCCCCCCTCATAGTCGCTGTAAGCTGGACGAAAGGTACTTTACCATCTTACTGTGCCCTCCCCCCTCCCCATAGTCGCTGTTAGCTGGAAGAAAGGTACTTTACCATCTTACTGTGCCCCCCTCATAGTCGCTGTTAGCTGGAAGAAAGGTATTTTACCATCTTACTGTGCCCCCCTCATAGTCGCTGTAAGCTGGACGAAAGGTACTTTACCATCTTACTGTGCCCCCCCCCCCCATTTCATAGTCGCTGTTAGCTGGACGAAAGGTACTTTACCATCTTACTGTGCGCCCCCCCCCCCCCCCCTCATAGTCGCTGTTAGCTGGACGAAAGGTACTGTAACCGCGCCATCTTGTCATCCCCAATGTCTCCGTGGTTCACTGCCTGATTGCCACAAAATCTTCAAGAAGATATATTGCTAGGCCACAATAAAGCCTAAAAATTCGTTGTGGTGTATATTTGTGTTTTCGCTCTAAAAATAGCTGTAGGTTATATTTGTGTTTTCGTGCCTTCTAGAGCAATAATCGCGTGCGTTATTTAAGTGACCCAATCAATATGCGCAGTGCACTAAGTGAGCGATTAGGCTTAGCGCTTATATAAAGAAGGGTCTGGCTAGCAGAGGCCTCTTTATCTCGTCAGACACCCAGAGTAAGAAACCAGAGTCGATCTACAGTATAGATGCCTTGAACAAGTGAGTTTGATTTCAAAGCAAATTAGCATTAGTGTTCTGTAATTCTAAAATTATATTCAGCGTGAGTCTGTTCTAATGTTTAATTAAATAAATAGATGTGTTTCATGAGGAGATTTCTTTTTAGGACATTAGATTTAGTTCTGAAATGATAGATGAGTGAAAATATGTGTGGATAGATTTTAATAGTGTTAAGTCCAAATCACAGCTGTAAGAGTTTTAGTAGCAATTATTTATTCATCAGACCGGGCAAGAAAGGCAAACTATTTCATACATGAAACCAGGCAGAGAAGCGATCTATTACTTTAATTTAGAAAATATTAACTATAGTGCGTTTCACAATGTTTGCCGCTGTTTAATATTCAATATCTCTGCACCCTGGGAGACGTTGGAGCTGGGTTGGCCATGTCCTCAGAAGAGACCCCGATGCCATCACAAGAACAGCTATGCTATGGACCCCTGAAGGAAAACGAAAGAGAGGCCGACCAAAAACAACTTGGCGGAGGACTGTGGAGGCTGAGATGCAAAGAATGAACCAGAGTTGAGGCACTGTACGAAGGATGGCCGCCGACCGAGCAAAGTGGAATCAATTTGTTGTTGCCCTACAAGACGCCACCAGGCGTAATGGCCACTGACTGCTTTGACGGTCGACGGCTAAGGATCAAAGAAGAAGAAGAAGAATCTCTGCAACCACTTGATCGTAATTGTTGCAACTTTGCGTATGACCTAATGATCGCTATGTCCCGAGGGGGACATTTTTTTCCTCGTTAACAAACTTATGGTTTTAAATTGTCTTTAATTAAAGTATACAAAATCGACCACCTCCTAATCCAACCGTGTATTGAGAGGGCTTACCACTTCATATTTGTGAGCTATTTCGATTTAACATCTTGAACGCATTTCACGTGATTTTCCCCGTGTTTCAGCTTACTATCGCACTGTTTTGAACATTACATTGATCCTTCCGGTGCGTTCAGTTACCATTCTACTGATTGTGTATTTCAGTGCATAGGCGTATCTTGCGGTATTCTAGGTCTGTAATACAATGGGTATGAAAGTCAAGTTCCTTACACTGCATACAATGGCAGTAAAGATGTATGAATATTTCTGCAGAGAAGCTAAGCGTGGTAAACTGTATCGGAGTCTCTCAAATCCTGAAAAAAGAACTATTCACGCTTTGGGTTTAAGTAAACGCTCATTTCATCAGTTACTCAAAGCTAATAAAATTTTCAGTTCAATCAATACCAGGACGCAAGGAAGAAAGGAAGTAGTAGATAGTTTTGACAGGGATGTGATTAGAAGAGAGATTTGTAGAATGTTCAATTCCAAAGAAACTGTGACACTAAGAAAACTGAAAATTCGGCTGAGAACACATAATGACATTGATGTGTCGAAATCAACATTATGGTGAACTGTTAGAAGCATTGGCTTTACGTTTAAGAAGTATGATAGTGGAAGAAACGTCATCTGCGAGAAGCCGCACTTAGTATCTATGAGAAGTAAATATTTACGTGAAGTACGGGAAATGCGTAATCAAGATTATGATATTGTGTATGTGGATGAAACTTGGATCAATGCACACCACACAAGTGAAAAGGAATGGCAGTTATCAGATGGAACGATTAAAAGATGTGTACCCAGTGGAAAAGGACAACGTCTGATAATGGCACATGCAGACAGCAGACATAATGGGCTAGTGAAAAATGCTGAACTTATTTTCACTTCCAATTATACGGACAACCGGGACTATCATACCGAGATGAACGGTAACATATTTAGAGAGTGGGTTGAAAATACTCTTCTTCCGTCCCTAGACAGACCATCCTGTCTGATAATGGACAACGCATCATATCACAACGCTGTGGCAGAAGAAGACAAAATCCCGACATCTTCGAGTACAAAAGATGCTATAAAGATTTGGCTCAGAAAAGAAGACATTCCATTTAACGAGGGGTTTCTGAAACCTGAATTACTGTCCCTTGTTAAGAAATCACAAAAGACCAAGATATTCCATATAGACAAGTTGATTCAACAGCATGGTCATATGTGTTTGAGACTGCCACCTTATCATTCACATTTAAACCCAACTTAAACTCGTTTGGGCAAAAGTTAAAGGACAGGTGGCAGCTGAAAATAAAACTTTCAAACTATGCAATATGAAAGAACTAACATATGCCGCCCTCTCACAGATAGACAAAGATTATTGGTGTAAATGTGAAAACCATGTCTTAAAAGAGGAAAATGACTATTGGAAAAAAGATGGGCTGTCGTTCGTTCAGCCGAGAATAGTCATCAATATGTTAGACTCGTATGACTCAGAATAAGTGTGTAAATACCTTATATGTTTTATATGTTTTCTCCTCCATCTATGTGTATATGTAAACCAATTCATTTCCTTTTTATCTCCACGATTTCACTACTATTTTTAACATACACAGTACTTTCACCTCTTCATGCATCCATTCAAGTTTTAGTATAAAAAGTAACATTTACAACGAATAGGCGTTATTATTCTCTCAAATATTTCGAAGAAATAAAAAAGGACCTCACGTAGTAATCAGTTAACAAACCCCTCTAACATTCGAATTGTATAGACGCCTTTGCCGAAAATATGCAACTTCCGTCATTTAAGGTAAATTATTTTCTTCCAGGACAAAATAATTACTTCGTTAAAAAAGATCAAAGGAATTAGCCGTTGCAAGAAAAGAACACTACCTGCAGCATTGAGTTTTATAAAAACTTTGGGACATTGAAAATATAAGACCACATGCAAAAAATCATGTTTATCAGTGCAAGGAAAATGGAGATATTTGAAGTCAATCGTCGACCGATCTTTTTGAAACGCACTATAGTTGGGAAGATGGCAACCGGGGGGGGCCACGTGTTGATGACTGTGAATAAAGAAGGCGCCAAGGAGTCTGAATTTAACACTCTTAGTTATCACGTATTATAAGCCTATACTGTTACGCTATGTTATATTGTGTGAATTGACACGTGGGTGAAAGTAGGTTAAGGGTATTTTCCCCGGTAATGGAAGAGATAGTTTTCATGTTAAATCTCCTTTAGGTGTTGAATTTAATTCTAGTTTTGTTAAGTCAAGAGTAATTTTATTTTACTCTTTGATATTTTGATTCTTTGATGTAAGGATAATTTAGTGTATTTCATGATAATTGATCATAATGCTACAGTAGTGGATTACTTTGAGTGAGGTGAGAATAGGTATTTAGATTTCTGGAGAGCGCAAGGCCACTCCTTGGTGCGTAAGGCACTTTGAGACAGAGGTGTTTCTCTGTTTGCTCCTTGCGGAGCATGGAAACACCAATGCAGCTGGTGTCCATCACAAGCCCACAAGAAGCATTTTTTATGCTATTGCAGTGGTTGTTTCGGTAACGATGTGTTTCATGTGATGAGTTCCCAATCACATCAGGGGTCATATACGACACGCTTGTGGCCAGGCGCACCAGTCATAACTTACGACATGTTCAGAGTGCAGGAACGAGTATTGATGTGGATCGGTTGAGAAGTAGTAGCTTATTCTCATTATTGAGAGTATTTGTTGTACATATAGTTGAATATTATTTTATGTCCATTTTATTATTATTTAATTATGGTTATGTGTAGAAGGGTTTGTGAGAGCACGTGGGCTCACTTGGAGATTTATATTTCTCTTCTCCGCTCCTGAGGGAGCATGGGGCCACCAGTGTGGTTTGCCTCCGCTATTATTATTTTGGTTTGAACCGCAGTTTTCACAATTGTGATTGTGATTTACACCTTGATGAAAATATCTATCAGATTGATACTGCTGTCTTCCTAAAGAATTATGGCGAGGATAGTTTTTATTGTGGCTACCCCTTTTAAAGTTACCAAATTTGTTGGAACCATAATTATGAGGGCTATCAGATTGCCTCCAATTCCTAGAAGACGAGCCTCTTTGGCATGAATCACTTTGATCCTGACCAAAGTTACGCTTACTTTTCTTATCGAAGTTGCGCTGAGTACCTTTAACTTTACCTCCGAAATTAGAATTGTATGGAGTCGCAGAAGCCACGGGTAAACCTTCTTTAATCTTACTATTGTTCATTGTTTGTTGTGGATGAGCAGTGACATATTGGCAACAATATTGTTCCATTTCTTTTAAGTCCTTAGGTTTACGTTCGCGTATAAAGGCAAGAAAAGACTCATTAACAGTCGACATTACTTTGTCTCTAAGCAACAAGTCCATAAGTGCCTCATAAGTATGTTCAGTCTTAGACAACTCTATCCATCTAGTGAAAGTAAGACGTATCTTTCCTATAAAGTCCGAGAACTCTACACCAGATTCTGGTAGCATAGTCTTAAAACGAAGACGCTAATCATCTTCTTTAAGCTGATATCGTTTCAATAAGGCTGCTCTGACAACTTCATAATTAGTTCTATCATGTTCTTCTATTCCCATTATAATATTTAATGGTTCACCTGTAAGTGAATTCAACAGTTGTCTAACATATTGTGTCTTATCTACATTATATGTTACACAATTAAGTTCTAGTCTATCTAGATAGAACGTTATGTCATCTTTTGCAGGATTAAAATGAGGAAGTTTGAACTTATAATCATGACTTTTTGTGCTCGAAGAAGTCGCTTGAGAACTCCCTATATTATTCACTTTCAACTTCTCTATCTCCAAAGCCATGAGTCTTTCTTCATGTTCATGTTCCATTTTCTGTTTTTCTCTCCTCTCCTCAGCTTCTCTTATTAACTTCTCCTCAAATTCTCTCTCTTGCTTTTTCTCTTCAAATTCTCTGTCTAGCTGCGCTTGAATCTTTTTCTCTTCAAATTCTCTGTCTAGCTTAGCTTGAATCTTCCTTTCTTCAGCTTCAAGCTGTGCTTGCATCTTTTTCTCTTCAGCCTTTTTGTGCTTTGGCATATTGACCAAGCGCAAACTCCTCCAATTTCTCCTCAGTTTTTCCAAGGGCCAACCCTTGCTGGATGAAGAAATCTAATGTAGACATCTTGTCTACAAATGTGCTGTCAATATATCTGAAATAGCAACACAAGTTATCCCAATCTCAGTGGGAAATGAGTCTTTTATAAAGACTAAGTGCAATTATCTTATTTATAAAGTCAACAGTAATCAGCTCAGTATATAATTTGCATCATATAAATAAACGTACATGAACAAGTATACACGAAGACTGTATATATCACCAATATCACGATAACTAAACAAAGACAAGCATCTAAACAAACGAAAACATTCGCAGAGGTCAAAAGAAAATACAGCTTAACTAAATCAAATGTTGTGAAAAATCACAATGATAACTGCGAAAAATTACAAAATTACAATGACAACACAGTGTATAAACAAAAGGGTGTAAAGAAATTAACAATAGAAAAGAGAAGGCAGACAAATACAAACCAAAACGAATCAAAAACTAAAGTACGGAGAAAAAATAACGAAAACAACACTAACACATCTCGTCACAGCTAAGAAAAAAAAAATAACTAGCAACAAAAGTCGCTTGCAATTTCCACTGTGAGAAATATGCACAATCCTAAAGAACGCTTACAGTACCCTCGGTTAAGTGGGATATTTACTGTAAGACCCTCCAACCTGAACCCGCAAAAAAAACACACACTAACTCAACAAGTAAACAATGAACAAGTAAATAAATGAATGCATATAATAAATGTAACGAGGAAAGCTTATTTGCATACAAAATAAAGGCTAAGTTTAACACGTAAACCAAGGCCACTTATCTTTTAAGCGTAATCCTCTACAACTACAATGATGCAGTTCATTGCAGTACACTCGTAAACACCAGTAGACGTTCCACCGTTGAAGGTCACCGTAACTTGACAACGGGTGTAGTAGTCTCCCAAAGTGAAGCTATCAAACCAAACTCGACTTCAGTTGAGAATGTTTGTAAACTGTAGTAGTGAACAGCAGGTTGAACTGTTCTATGTTTACAACTCGAGCTTGCACGTAAACTTGTGACGTGAACTTTGACACTTATGTCCTTCGACGATTGTCACAGTGTTAAACAACTTCGTTAGCAACTGTGGTCTATGTAGCACTATTGTAGCAGCTGTGGTTCATGTAGCAATTCTGCAACAGCTGTGGTCCATGTAGCGATTCTATATCATACATGATTGTATACGTCGATCAGCAGACGTTGACCTATTTCCTACTGTGAAGCTGACAACTAAACGTCAATCTTGTCTTCCAGATGTATAAATCCAGATGTGGGCAGGAAAATCCGTGTTATTGACAAAAACCCACGAATCTGGTCCACCAGATGTAAAAGTCTGTTTGACAGTAAGAGTTGGATTGCACGGAGACTGGAGATGTACAAGGTTGCTCAGTGTAAATGTACTGTTGTAACGTACTGTTTTCTGTGTTATGAATGGTAGTACATTGAGCGTGTCATGTTGTCCTGGCCAGTACCAAGTAGTAGCAAGGAATCTAGGTCACTAGCGTGAGGTGCCGCCAGGGTTTAATAGGCACATACATAATGTCAGTATTCCTGCAGATTCAGACGTGTAATACTTGTATGACAATGTGGTTGATGGTGTAAGTGTGTAGATAATAGTGCTGATAACACAAAGGCTGTATAGGCTCTTGGACGTCTTCACATTAACTCACACAACCACAAGTAGAAGTCAGTGAAGTAGGGAATGCTGCTGACGTTTACAATATTTATTTGTGACGTACGATAATACGATGATGATGGGCGAAACAGTCAATAGTATAAAATAGGGTACATAATACGTGCAGTTACAAAGGTCAGCTTCAGACATCACAGATCCCAGACATGTAACAATGTCTTGTAACAATGTTTACTGTTCATGCAATAGCTCTAATCCCTGACTGAGCCCCGTCAGGTAAGCCCTAGCAAATATCTTGCTTAGTACGGGCGATATCAATTATTTAACAAAGTCAATGCCATTGTCCTACAATTAGCGAAAAGACTTCAAACTGGCCTCACATGCCAGATACTTCATTCTGGTGAAGAATAGATGTGGTGACAACGAAATCAGGCCGCAGGTCGCGGGCCTCGATAATCAGGTCACTCTCAGTTTACACAGGCTCCTGAGATTAAATATATATTTTCTGCCAAACCATATTCCGCCTGCATTGCGGATCCATAAGGATGATTCCTTGGCTTATGTGTGTAACAGGTCAACTTAGACCTAGTCTTGTAGATATGAAGTCATACTGGAGTGCAGTATAATAACTTCTTGTGAGCTTCGCTCACTATGTCGCCATCAGCGATAAATGTACCTGTAAGATCTAAACGAGACTAAAAGATCGAATAGCGTTTCAGTTACCTTCTTAAAGAATCCTGACACTCTTAAGGTAACACAACACAGCCAGTATTGGCATAAAGAAACACTCAGGGACGGAAGAATGCCAAACGGCCATTCCCAGAATTTCCAATCCCTATCGAAAACTTGGCAGAGAAGAATCTACGGATCGGGACATCCGTTCTAAGCCACAGGTACACTCTCTCTCTGGATAAGTCTCCCGGATTTTGCCGCCAAGACCCCGCGCATGCCCAAAGAGCATGGACCAGATCGAGGCAAACCCAGACCAGGCGTTTTCCGACCAAACGGGTGATAAAGATACCCCGTATATGATCCTATAAATAGAATTAAGACATGTCAACTCTAAGACACGTCTAAGACAGGACAACATAAGACAGGAGAAGATAATCACCAGTCAAACTTGTCACCGAAAGATAATAAACGTTTATCTCTCTTTGACCACATTAAACCAAACATACATTAGGTTGGTGTTTTTTTTTTCACCGTCAAAAATGAGAATAGATAATATACTGTTCAAAAAAAGAAACGCATAGCTACTGAAGGCACACACATAGCCATAATTTTGACATTCAATAACTTTTTAAATTTAATGAGTTAATTGTTCAAATTGCACACAAGAATACCTTAGGGTTCAACCAATCAATTGACAGTTGTTTTGCATCTAGGTCACGAGAGTTTTTTGGCGTACGGGCTTTCCCGTTAGTATGGTGTGTGGCCTCCTCTTGCATCGATCAGCGACTGGCATCTCCTGGGCATGGATGCGATCAGACGTCTGATGTGGGCCTGTGGGATGGCTGCCCACTCTTCCTGGAGTGCGTGGAACAGATCACGACGATTGGCTGGAGCAACGTCTCGGCGACAAACACGTCTATGCAGCTCATCACACAGGTGCTCAATCGGAATCATGTCTGGAGACAGGGATGGCCAGGGAAGGGTGAGAATATTGTTGGCAATCAGGAACTGCGTTGTCAACCGTGCACAATGGGGTCTGGCGTTGTCCTGTTGAAACACAGACCTTTGGGCGGCCAAAAGTGGAAGGACATGGGGTCGAAGAATTTCATTGACGTATCGTTGCGCATTCAAGCCTCCTTCAATGTGCACCAATTGACTCCTTCCGTTGTAACTGATCATTCCCCACACCATTGCACCTCCACCACCGTGCGGCGGAGCTTCATCAGCGCAATTTTGGGCAAAACGTTCATTTCGCCTACGGTAGACCCTACGCTCTCTATCATGACGCTGCAACTAAAAAGAAAGATTCGTCACTAAACCAGACACGTCTCCATTGATTGTCAGCTGCCCAGGGACGATGCTGGTTGGCCCAAAGAAGTCGATTTTGGCGATGGCGGCGCGTAAGGACAGGTCCTCAGTGAGTGAGGTCGTTGTGCCCAAAGTCCAGCGTCTTGCAGTCTTTTCCGGACAGTTTGATCAGACATCCGCTGCTGTTGTCACTCTGGGTCGTCCACTGCGATGCCGGTCTTCAACTGAGCCAGTGGCTTGGAACCGGTGCCAAAGTCGACTGATGGTACTCTGATGCACGTTTAGATGCATGGCAACCTGACTTTGACTTTCGCCTGCATGCAGTTGGCCAATAGCAATGTTCCTTAAATGTATCGATACACACGCCATAAATGTCTGCTTGAAAATGAACTGAATTTTTTGTGTGCAGCGTTATCCTTTTATAGGGTTTCAGTTGCGTAGTCAGTGAATAGTGTTCACCCCAAAATTTGTTGCTTTCACGTGCGCGCAACATGAGCTGTGGTCAAAAATTGCGTCATAAACACTATTGACCACTGCGTTGTAACGATTACAAAAAACGAACGCAATTCAGGTCAACACGTGCATTTAACACTGTAAAGAACATTTGAGGCTGGTTTTTATATACCCTAGCACCAAATTTTACTTACAAACTCATAAAAACGCGCCCTCGGATAGCTATGCGTTTCTTTTTTTAAACAGTATACATTTGATTTATATAATTTGATCTTCACAGGAAAACTGATGTTACTTTTCCAGATCACATTCAGCCTTGTCATGGCAGCTGAGGCCATCTCAAGTCTTGTCTTGATTTCTTTACTTGATCTTCCATCACTACATATAGTGGACCCCAGATATTTAAAGGTGTTAACTTCTTCTAACGTTTGCCCATTTAACGTAATGTTGGTCGGAACATGTTTCTTATGGCTATTCACCAATATCTTGCTTTTTTCTATATTAATTTCCATCCCATACATTCTTGTTACTTTCTCCAGTCTAGAGGTAAGGTCTTGAAGTTCTGATTCTGTTCCAGCTATAAGATCGATATCATCATCAAAACGTAGATTGCAAAGAGGTCGGCCTCCAATCAATATGGTTGTTTTATAATCGTAGAGAGCCTCCTGCATAATATGTTCTAGATATATATTAAAGAGCACTGGGGACAGGATATATCCCTGACGAACTCCTACAGTTGTTTTGAAAAATTCTCCAATGTCATTGCTTGCAAAAACAGCACTGCTTGCGTCCTTGTATAGTCTTCAATGATATCTATGATGTTGGTATCAAAATTGTATTTTCTCATTATTTGCCATAGGCCTTCATGCCAGACTCGATCGAAGGCTTTTGTGAAATCGATGAAGTTTTGGTATAAATCGCGTTGATGTTGGAGATGTTTTTCGATCAGTAATCTAATATTGAAGATTTGTTCTGAGGTACTTCTTTTTGGTCTAAAGCCAGCCTGTTCCTCGGACAATATTTCTTCTGATTTCTGTTTTATTCTGTTCAAAAGTATCCTTAACGTCACTTTACTTGGATGACTAATAAGGCTAATGGTTCTGTAATTCTTGCAAATTTTTAGATTTCCTTTCTTTGGAAGCGGTATTACTAATGACTGCGTCCACTGTTTTTGTCCATTTATTTGTACTCCATATCTTCTGGCAAATTGTTGTCATGATTTTTACTATATCTGGTCCTCCATATTTCAAGAGCTCTGCTGGGATATTATCCACACCCGGTGACTTCCCTCCTTTCATCGATCATATAGCCTCTTCCACTTCTTCCCGTATTATTGCTGCATTTCCGAGTTCCCTGTTTTCACACTTAATGTTGTTTAATATGCTTTAGTCAGTGTCGAGTTCACAGTTATATAATTCTTTACAATATTCTGTCCAACTTCTCATTACAGCTGTTTTTTAATTGAGCAGAGCCCCATTGCTATCTTCTATGACAGTTACCCTGGGCTGTTGGGGTTTTGATAGTCTTCTTAATGTGTCGGAAGCTGCCTTGCTGTTACCTTTTATTAGCCCCGTATTAATGGACTCACATTGATCAGCTACCCATTTTTCTTTGGCCTGTTTCATTTTCTTTCTAATATTTTTATTCACCATATTGTATTGCCATGCTGCTTCAGGAACCTCTTTCTTAACCTTTTTCATTTCCCGCCGTGTGTCACATAACTTCAGAATGTCATCTGTAACCCATGATTTGTTTATTTTCTTTCTTTTACCAAGTATTTATGTAGCTGAGTCAATGAGCACGTCTTTCATGTTCTCTGTGATTTTGATATCATCCTCCAGAAAGTTGAGAGCTGTAAATTTTCCTCCAACAGTTGCCTCAAAGATTCCCGCGATTTCTGGATCTTTCAGTTTGTCTAAATTGAATCTTAACTGAGAACATCTGTTTTAATTATAATTCTTTTTGAGTTTCAGCTTGAGCGTCATCAATACCATGTCGTGATCACTACCAATGTCGGAGCCAGGAAAAGTCCTAGTCTTGGCTTTATTAATACTGGACTTGAATCTTTTGCATACAAGAATAAAATCAATTTGGCCACGTATGTCAGTTTTCGGCGCATGCCACGTTGTTCTTCTTGATAACTTATGTGGAAATAGTGTATTTGCAAGGGTTAGTTTATAGTTGATGGCAAATTCTAGTAGCCTTAGTCCTCGATCGTTGGTTTCTCCTGTCCCAAATTTCCCCACTGTGCCAGCCCACTGACCGTATGCATCTGGCTATAATTTAGCATTTCAATCACCTAGCTCGATTAGAAGATTAGAGTCATTAATGTAGAATATAAATATTACTGATGAAAAATCTCCCGTTCAACCTCTGATGGGTTATAATTAGGATATATATTTTTTTCAATGTCCTTTTTAGGATAGTCAGGATCCTATTTGGTTCTCCTCTCTTTATCTAGCTCATGTATGGCTCCACGAATACCGCTTGTGTACGGCGGTGGCCACATCCCGGGCAACAGTCTTGGCTGACTGGCTAAACTACATGTGGAGTAGGAGTAATCTTACTCAATGGAATGTCCATCCCTAGTTGTAATGAGATCACAACAACAAGATAAGAAACGATATGTATAGAACTCTCTGTCCCCTGGGGAAGAATCTACTGTACAAATTAACAGGGAAGAGGCAACTCCTCTAATGAGTAAGGAAGTACATAATGACGAGTGTTCCTCAAATTCTGTTGAAAGGGAGCATTCTGAGAAAGACCACCTAAAAACTAGTAGGAGCCTAAAAATAGGAACATGGAACGTTAGAAACTCTAAACGGAGAAGGAAAGCTAGACAATCTAATATTAGAGGCAACAGACATGAAACTCGATATACTGGGCGTTGCAGAGGCAAGACTATTGGATACAGGCTACATAAAAAGAGACCAATACACGCTTATACACTCAGGAGGAGAAAAACATGAAAGAGGGGTAGGGATGTTGATAAAGAAGGAGTTAGAAAAATACGTATGTGTATACTGGACACACAACGACAGAATGATGTTACTGAAGATGAGAGCAAAGCCATTTGACATATCAATCTTACAAACTTATGCACCAACTAAAGATCACAGCGAAGAAGAAATAAAAGAATACTATGAAGAGCTACAACACACACTTAAACCAGTCAAATCTACAGATGTGTTGATAGTAATGGGTGATATGAATGCAAAAGTAGGAAAAGGAAAATACAAGAATATAGTAGGACAGTATGGATTAGGGACAAGAAATGATAGAGGAGACAGACTTATCCAGTTCTGTGAAGAAAACCAGCTGGTCATATGTAACACCTTTTTTGAACACCACCCAAGGAAATTATACACATGGAAAAGCCCAGGAGATATAACAAGAAATCAAATTGACTATATCATGATAAAACATAGATTTAAGAACAGTGTCACAAGTGCAAAGACACATCCTGGCGCTGACATAAATTCAGATCACAATCCGGTCGTCATCAAAGTAAATATAAAGCTGAAAAGAACAGGAAACAGAAGACAGGAGGAACCCCAGATAGAAATATCAGCACTGAAACAACCAGATATAAAACAAAAATATCTAATCGACGTCAAAAATAGATATCAACAGTTACTGACAGAAAGCATGGCGCAGTATAGAAGAGAAAACCCAGAAGAAAAAGTAACCACAAAATGGGAATGCTTAAAAACAAGCATACAATCAGCAAATGCAAATTTATCTAAAAAGGAGCCTAAGAAAAATCAAATTTGGATGACAGATGACATCTTGAGTAAAATAGCAGAAAGAAAGAAAGCAAAAAACACTCCAGAATATAAAACAATAGACAATGACATACGTACTATGTGTAGAGAAGCAAAAGAACGGTGGATAGAAACAAAATGCAAGGAAATAGAAGACTTGGAGGCAAAGCACATGACAAGAGATATGCATGAGGAAATAAAGAAATTATCAAATAGGTCGCGGTTTGCACAAGGAGGAAGCTGTATCAAGAACAAAAATGGTGCAATATTACTTGATGAAAAAGACATATCAAACAGATGGGCAAAATACGTAAAAGAACTATTCGAGGACAACAGAGGTAAACAACCATCACCAGATTCTAATGAAGGCCCAAACATTCTCAGATCAGAAGTATAGAAAACCATACATATGATACAATAAGGAAAATCAGCAGGCATGGATAACATAAAAATTGAAATGATAGAAGCCCTGGAGAGCTTTGGCATAGATACAGTCACAGATTTATGCAACGATATATACAATACCTGCTTACTCGTAGCAAGCAAGAGGACATGCACACCATCATAGCTGGCAGACGCTGGAACTGGGTTGGTCATGTCCTCAGAAGAGACCCCGATGCCATCACAAGAACAGCTATGCTTTGGACCCCTGAAGGAAAACGAAAGAGAGGATGACCAAAAACAACCTGGCGGAGGACTGTGGAGGCTGAGATGCAAAGAATGAACCAGAGTTGGGGCACTGTACGAAGGATGGCCACCGACCGAGCAAAGTGGAATCAATTTGTTGTTGCCCTACAAGACGCCACTAGGCGTGATGGCCACTGACTGCTTTGACGGTCGGCGGCTAAGGATCAAAGAAGAAGAAGATATACAATACAGGATATATACCACACGACATGAAGACATCAGTTTTTATAACATTGCCCAAAAAACCTAATGCAACAGAATGTTCAGACTTCAGAACAATCAGCCTGATGAGTCACGCAATTAAGATACTGCTCAAAATCATACAGGAAAGAATAAAAAGTAAGGTAGACAGCGAAATCCAAGAAGAACAGTGTTGCGTGATAAATTCTCGCAACATCGTTTTATTTCAATATCTATTTTATAACGCAAGGGCAACAACTGCTTGAAATTTATAGTCACTTTTCTCGGTAAGCATTTGTCTTCTCGCGTTGGTATCGAATGCAGTTAAGTTTGAGCTGTGGTCATTTTGCGCTGGACTGCGCATGACTTGTCTTGCTTCTTGGTCGATCGGTTTCCGCCCACCACTAGTGGAGTGAGCGATTTGGAATGGCGAAAGAGATGCCTCGTTGAAGAGGGGATCTCCGCTATTTTTTGTTCTGTCAGGGATGTGTAGTCCTCTTATGGATATTTCGTTTATTCGAGATAATACCTCTAGTGTATTTGCACATGCCGGGAGGCATAATATTTCTGTGTATTTCCGGAAGGCAAGGTAAATTAACATTTTCATTAACTCTATCGATTTTTGGTCGTGAACGATTTCTGGTTCATAGCCTGTCTTCGAAAGTCGTCGTCACGAGATTTTTTCCCAGCTCACATGTCGCTGCATCGTACTGCATCGGTTGATGCATGTACCAAGGACCATTACTTGCTACTTTGTTAAATGAACTAGGTTTGGAAAACCTTTATTATCTAGAGGATATTTTTGAGGACATTATTTATACTTCGGCAGACGTGTCTGTCTTGCTGAAGTCAGACTAAGGAGAGTGAACTGATCTCATATATCTGGTTATCTCCTGGCTGTTATAGAAAAGGATGGAGTTTTTCACCTGACTACATTTACAGCACTATGAAATATAACATGCATCTGACTCATCATTGTAATGCTGTCTACCGTCTATTGCTGTATTGAATGTTGCTGTGATAATGACTGTTTGATGTGTCTACATATTCGCGTAACCATTTTGTCACTGTGGCGTCCACAATAAATAATGAAGAAAAACGTCAACGGCTGTTTCAAGAATCATTGACTTTATACGTCGTGAGTTTACTGACGTCCTATGTGGATTGCCCTGTTATTTTTTGTATGAACATTGTTTTGACTGAACACATCTGCACACTACACAAAACCAGACATGCGGATACCATCCATCATCATATGGCATCACGCATCATTTGGTGGCCATAAGCTGGTTTGATTCTGGTACCAGCAAACACGGGGTCCCTTACCCACTTCATTTTCAACTAGAATTCATCAGCATCCTTCAAGAAATTAACATTCTTCAATACAGTCAACATCTTCAAAATTTTCAAAGTACTCGGCGTTGCCCGGTAAAAGTCAAAATTTCAACTTTTTGACGGAAACAAGAATTTGACAGTACCCGGCGTTGTTACATGTTGCCGGATAACTCGGACTGCTGTTATCTTTTACGCAAGTCAAGCAAGTTGCTGCTGTCAAGGTTCCAGTGCTGTCGTTTTTGTGAAGGTCAAGTGCCGGTTGAAACGGGTTGTTTTCTGAAGAAGGCCAAGTACCGATTTCCATCAACTTACTTTTGGATTAGAAGGTCAAGTGCCGAAACAACTCAACACACAGTATTTCAGAAGCTCTTGTACCATCGTGTTAGCAGTGGAAGCAGTTCAGATGTGCCATCATCGTTGGAGCTTCGCTCTTTAGGACGTTGATTGACATCCGTTTTTCTGCTGTTCTACGATTGGAAGCCTATAAGTTAAGTGGCCTGTTTGTATGTAAACTGTGCCCTTATACTTCTGCTGAGTCTTCTGTGTATCATCTCATTCTATATGTTATATGTTTATATGTTATGCGTATATTTATATGTTTATATTTCAGCGGGTTCTCGGTTGGGTGGTGTCTCCGTTAGATTATGCCACGTCATAGAGGTCGTCTATTGTGAGCGTTTTCTGTAAGGTTTGCAAATTTCCAATACTGGAATTTGCTAAGCGACTTCTGTTGCTATTTATGTTAGCTGTGATGACATGTTTTAATATTGTTTTCGTTATTATTTCGCATTCTTTAGTTTTGTTTTGATTTGTTTGTATTTGTTAGCCTACTCTTGTCTATAATTTAGTTTCATACAACATTTTTGTTTATACACTGTGGTGTCATGTATTTTGTTTAATTCTATCGCAGATATCGTCACATTTTTTGTGATATTTCATTAATTTCTGCTTTATTTTTAGTTGATTTCTGCGAACGTTTTTGTATTGTTGCTGATCTTTGTTATTGTTTACATTGTTATTGTTTACATTGTTTGCATTGTTTACATTTTCAATGTTTACATTCTGCATGTGTTTACATAGTCATTGTTTACAGTTATAGTAATTAGTTAATGGGCTATGCTAATGCACTGTTACTACTACACTGATGATAAATGAATGATGAATAGTGTCGTGCACTATTGAATGAGAAGTGCACTTATGATCAAGAATTGATTGTTGATATTTCATATACAAGTTCTTTGATTGGAGACTTGTTTCCCACAGAGACTGGGATAATATAAGGTGATGTGAATATACAAGTGCTTAATTAAGACTTGTTACACTTAGGTTTGAAATAAATTAGTTAATTATTTCAGGTTTTGGACTTATATATTACTCATCATGTCTACATTTGAGCACTTTATTGAGCAGGGTAAATTGCTTGGCAAGACTGGTGATAAGTTAGAAGAATTTGCAACTGCTCGATATGATAAAGCAATGGAAGCTGAACAAAAGAAACTGCATATGGAAGCTGAACAAAAGAAACTGCAGATGCAGGTGGATGAAAAAAGATTCCAAATGGAAATGGAAAAACAAAAAAGGGAATCAGAAGCTGAGGAAAGAAAACTCCAGCTACAGCTAGAAGCTGAAAGACTTCAAAAAGAGGCTGAAAATAAAAGACTTGAAAAAGAAGCTGAAAATGAAAGACTTCAAAAAGAGGCTCAGGCTGAGGAAAGAAGATTACAGAGAGAGTCTGATGAGAGGAAAGAGAAAGCAAAAATGGAACATGAAGAAAAGGTCTTAGCTTTAGAGTTGGAAAAATTGAAATTGACGATCATGAGTAATGGTAATGATTCAAACAAGGGTTCATCTTCTGGTAAGGCTAATAATGATACTTTTAAGATTAAGTTACCAACATTTAGTCCTTCCAGTGATGACATAATGTTCTATCGTCTACAATTTAAAAACATGTTACCTGAAAATGGAGTTGAATTCTCCGAGTTTATTGCAAGAATACGCATTACTTTCTCACGATGGGTTGAACTATCTAAGACGGAAAAAAACTTATGAAGGACTTATGGACTTAATACTTAGAGACAAAGTCATGTCGTCTGTCAATGAGTCTTTCCTTGCTTTCCTTCATGAACGTAAACCTAAAACAATAAAAGAAATGGAAGATTTCTGTTGCCAATACGTAACTGCGCACCCACACATAACCATGGGTAACTCTAAGGTGAAAGAAGGTTTACCAGTTGCTTCGGCAGCTCCGTATGGCCAAAACTTTGCTCGTAGATTCCAACAAAATTTTGATAGAAAGAGTAGCGGTAATTTCTGTCAAAATCATGGAAATCAATTTCATGGTGATTCTTCTTCGAAGAATTGGAGACAACCTGATAGTACTCGTTACTATCACCCTAATAATTATAAGCATTTCAAAAGAGGATATGGTAATAGAGGTTATTCCTGCCGAAGACCTCAGAACCAAACAAATAGATGTTCGCATCAATGTGAACATGATAGTAATCGTGGAAACTGGAATTCGAACCAGGATAACAATTACAATAGAGACAATAATAACTGCAGAGATAATAATAACTTTGATAACTTCAGAGGTAATAATAGTCGGGGTAGATCTCAACACAAAAAAAAAGAGATATCAGCAGGCTAATGCTGTACAACAGGAAACTGAGGGAGCCTGTAATCATGTTGTTGATAGTAAAAACTTTGACGCTGTCACTGGTTCTGCTTTTGACTTTGAGAGAGCAAACAAATGCCCCCAATGCAGTACTTTATTCGAACCGGGTACCATAACTACTTTGAGTTGTGGTCACCCACTTCCCGCTCTTCCTGCTGCTGTTGCGCATGACGGGAGGGGTTCTTTAATCCTACATAAGGGTCTTGTTAATGATACTCCGGTCTCACTACTTTTCGATTCCGGATGCACCACTATTGGTGTTAGACAATCGCTTGTAGATCCATCTTGTGCTACAGGAAGGGTTATTAAATGTGACACATTTGGCGGCACTCTAGAAAAATATCCTACTGCTGTAATTCGCATTGCCACTCCTTTCTTTACTGGAGATGTGCATGCTTGTCTCTTACCTAATCCTATTGCGGACCTTATTATTGGTGGTATTCACGGAGTTAGGGAGTGTACCCCACAGCAGATTGCTGCTTGGGAAGATAATAACATGCAAGCTACAAATGCAGTAGTTACAAGAGCACAAGCTCTACAAACACCCGAAACTTCACTCAATAGTGATAATGAAGTTGATAGCCAAGATAGTCACTTAGTAATCACTCGTGACTCTTTCATAAAATTGCAAGAAGAAGATCCTTCTTTAAAAAAATTCTTCGTTCTTGCGAAGAAAGGTGATCCGAATCAGGATACAAATAGAAAATCTTGGATTGCAATGAGAAACGGCGTACTTGTACGTATGGTACAAGATTCGACTACGTCGGCACATTCGCAAATTCTTGTTCCCAAGAGCATGAGAGTGCAAATATTACAACATGCTCATGACTCGCAATGTGCTGGACATATGGGTTTTGCCCGTACGAAGTCGAGAGTCCTTGCGGCTTTCTTTTGGCCTTTTGTCAATAAGGACATTCGTATTTACTGCCGATCATGCAAGGTATGTCAGGAGGTCAAATCTAGAGGACCACGACATGCTGCGCCTATCCAGGCTGCTGACATTCCTATTCGGCCGTTTCAGAAAATGGCCATAGATATTATTGGCCCTTTTAAGGTCAAGTCGGCCAGAGGACATCAGTTTATCCTTACATGTGTCGATATGTGCACACGTTGGCCAGAGGCTATTCCTCTTAAGAGCATATCTACTACAGATATCGCAGATGCTCTTTGGTTGATATTTTCTCGCTTGGGGTTCCCCAGAGAAATATTGTCAGACCATGGCACTCAACTCATATCTGACACTATGTCACAGGTAATGTCTACCTTACATATTGAACGATCTCTCAGTAGTATCTACCATCCTATGTCTAATGGGTTAGTTGAGCGTCTGAATAGAACGCTCAAGACTTTGCTTGGTAAGATAACTGAAGATCATCCTCAAGATTGGGACAGGGTTTTACCCGCGGCTCTCTTTGCCTATAGAGAAGTCCCTAATGAACACACAGGATTTTCTCCCTTCGAACTTGTCTTTGGCGCGCGTCCACGCGGCCCTATGTCTTTATTACACGATCTCATCACTGCCGATGATATTAGCGATGAAACTCAATCCTCATATGAGTATGTCATTGCTCTTAGACAAAAGATCATTGAGGCATGTAAGCTAGCAACTGCTTCATCAGAAATTGCTAAAGAGAAGGCAAGACAGTTTGCTAACAAGAATAGATGTCTACGACAACTTTGTCCAGGTGACAAAGCATTCGTCCTACTCCCCAGTAGGGAAAATAGACTTCTTATTGCATGGAAAGGTCCGTATGCAATAGTCTCTCGGATTTCCGATGTTGACTATGTGGTCGATATTGATGGAAAGCATAAAACTTTCCACATAAACATGCTTTCGGAATTTCACGAACGTCCGGACTATTTGCTGCCTATTTTCCAGGCAACGGATGATGCTCCTGCACCTCACGGTCATTATTCATCCCTGTCTGTCATTCAGGATGAGGAAGCTACCTTCTCTGATGTCAACCTTCCCCTTCCAGTGGTTCCATTACATTCCACGGAATCTTGGAAAAACGTTTCTGTTTCTCCTAATCTTTCTGGTGACGAACATCGACAAGTCTCGTTGATGTTACAAACATTTCAGGATGTTCTCACTGACATTCCTGGACACACAGATGTCATAGAACATGACATAATTCTTACCGACAATAATCCAATTAGGGTTAGGCCGTATCCTATTCCTATACACTTTCAGTCGCAAGTGGAAAAGGAATTGGATGAAATGATTCAATTAAATATAATTGAACCATCGACTTCACCATATTCTTCTTCCATGGTTATTGTCCGGAAGAAGGATAAGAACATACGAATTTGCGTTGATTATCGCAAATTGAATCAGGTCACAAAGTTCGACGCTGAACCGATGCCTTTGTTAGAAGATCTACTGATTAGACTTTCTAATTCTAGATTCTTCACTAAACTTGACTTGTCTAAAGGTTATTGGCAAGTGCCTTTAGCAGAGCATGCCAAACCTCTTACTGCTTTTTCTACACCTAGGGGTCTATTTCAATGGAATGTTATGCCTTTTGGTCTCATGAACGCCCCTGCCACTTTCGTTCGCATGATGCGTCGAATTCTGTCACATCGTTCGGATGTCATCGCATACTTAGATGACATCTGTCTCTTCAGTGATACCTGGGAAGATCACTATTTAGGGTTATATGACTTACTGTCCACTCTACGTGAGAATAATTTGACAGCAAAACCTTCTAAAGCTTTTGTTGGTTTTGGTGAAATCTCTTTCCTGGGTCATCGTGTTGGTCATGGTCTCTTGAAGACAGAAGACCACAATACTTCCAAAATACTGAACATCTCTGTTCCTAAAACGAAGAAACAAGTTAGGAGTCTCTTAGGTTTAATTCAATTTTATGGGAGATTTATTCCAAATTTATCTTCGATCATGGCACCTCTATCAACATTGTTGAAGAAAGGTTCGCCTAATCTGGTCCGTTGGTCTGAAGAATGCCAATCTTCACTAGACCAAATCAAGAATATATTTTCTTCTCCTCCCATCTTAAGATTACCTACTCTTGATAGGACTTTTGTTCTTCGGAGTGATGCTTCATCCACTGGGATTGGAGCAGCACTGATGCAAGAATATGCAAATACTCTGCATCCTGTTATGTACATTTCTAGAAAACTAAATGCGGCAGAGAGGAACTACTCGGTTTTAGACCGTGAGTTGTTAGCGATGGTTTGGTCAATTCTAAAACTACAAAGATTCCTCCTGGGCGCACATTTCATTCTAGAGACTGATCAGAAAGCTCTTACAGCTATTCAGACTAAGAGTTTGAAGAGTTCGAGATCCACTCGATATGCTATAGCTCTTCAACCTTTTCACTTCACGGTACGAGCTATCCGTGGTGCGGATAATGTGATGGCTGACATTTTGTCTAGATGCCCACATGACTCCAACTAATACTTCTGTCCTATATTTCCATATATTACAGAGTCATAACACACCTATATTTCTACAATAGATTAGCACATCTGTACTTACTTTATATGTACACACTATCGTGCTTTGTTGTCATCTTCTTCTGTTCGTTTTTTAAGATGATAGAGGAGGACTGAGTAGTTAATATAAGGGCCGTTAGTTTACTAAACAGCCACAATTATTAATAATGTATTGTACCTTATGAAGCATATTAGTTATTAATTAGCATTATATTGCTTGTACTTTCTCAGAATGTCATTGTTGAGCTGAGGACTTACCTTACTAGTATCAAGCATGACGAGTTCTAGATTGTGTACTTACCCTCGGAATACCAGAGCATATGTCCTGGATCGTCATGTAGTTTAACTTTACTATGTACTTATGTCATTACATGTCAAAGAATGTACTATTTAAATTTTCCTATCAGATTTGTACATTCATTTTTAAAGACAATATTAGAGTATGCTGTTTAATGATGATTATAGTAACTTGCATACGTATATTGTGTTTACATGCTAACGTGATGTGTGTTGGTGACACCTCCCCGATGTGAATATTTTTTGAGACATATTTATTTTTCTGTTGAGGTATATCCTCACCAGACACTCTATAATTAGCCTATTGTTTGGCAATTTAGTTAATTATCAGCGCATAATTCGTGCGTTTTGAGCCGCTTATCGCATGCTCTTTGATATTGAAAAAAAAAAATATGTTCCACATTTTTTTTTTTATCGGGAGGAGGTGGTGATATGTTGCGTGATAAATTCTCGCAACATCGTTTTATTTCAATATCTATTTTATAACGCAAGGGCAACAACTGCTTGAAATTTATAGTCACTTTTCTCGGTAAGCATTTGTCTTCTCGCGTTGGTATCGAATGCAGTTAAGTTTGAGCTGTGGTCATTTTGCGCTGGACTGCGCATGACTTGTCTTGCTTCTTGGTCGATCGGTTTCCGCCCACCACTAGTGGAGTGAGCGATTTGGAATGGCGAAAGAGATGCCTCGTTGAAGAGAGGATCTCCGCTATTTTTTGTTCTGTCAGGGATGTGTAGTCCTCTTATGGATATTTCGTTTATTCGAGATAATACCTCTAGTGTATTTGCACATGCCGGGAGGCATAATATTTCTGTGTATTTCCGGAAGGCAAGGTAAATTAACATTTTCATTAACTCTATCGATTTTTGGTCGTGAACGATTTCTGGTTCATAGCCTGTCTTCGAAAGTCGTCGTCACGAGATTTTTTTCCCAGCTCACATGTCGCTGCATCGTACTGCATCGGTTGATGCATGTACCAAGGACCATTACTTGCTACTTTGTTAAATGAACTAGGTTTGGAAAACCTTTATTATCTAGAGGATATTTTTGAGGACATTATTTATACTTCGGCAGACGTGTCTGTCTTGCTGAAGTCAGACTAAGGAGAGTGAACTGATCTCATATATCTGGTTATCTCCTGGCTGTTATAGAAAAGGATGGAGTTTTTCACCTGACTACATTTACAGCACTATGAAATATAACATGCATCTGACTCATCATTGTAATGCTGTCTACCGTCTATTGCTGTATTGAATGTTGCTGTGATAATGACTGTTTGATGTGTCTACATATTCGCGTAACCATTTTGTCACTGTGGCGTCCACAATAAATAATGAAGAAAAACGTCAACGGCTGTTTCAAGAATCATTGACTTTATACGTCGTGAGTTTACTGACGTCCTATGTGGATTGCCCTGTTATTTTTTGTATGAACATTGTTTTGACTGAACACATCTGCACACTACACAAAACCAGACATGCGGATACCATCCATCATCATATCAGTGGAAGGTCAATAAACAACCTTAGATATGCAGATATGAAACAGAAATCGAGAAGAGAATAGGAATGGCCAAAGCTACATTCAACAACATGAAACATATACTGACATCTAAACAGTTATCTCACAAATTAAAAGTGAGAATCATAAAGTGTTATATATATTCTGCATTTCTGTATGGTGCAGAAACATGGACAATGAATAAGCATTTGGAAGAAAGAATTGAGGCTCTTGAAACGTAGATATATAGAAGAATGGGGCGTATCTCGTGGAAAGAGAAGAAAACAAATAAGGTGGTTCTAGAAAATCTAGGTATGAAAAGAGAACTAATGAGGGAGATCAAAGTTCGGCAGCTAAAATACTTTGGCCACATAAAAAGGCATAACACCCCGCAGAAGACCATAATAGAAGGGAGAGGTGAAGGCAAACGTGCAAGGGGAAGACAGCGCTATAAGTGGGAAGATAACATCAAGAGATGGACAGGAAAGAGTCTATCAGAGTGCACCACCAAGACAAGAGACAGAAGACGTTGGAGATCCATTACAGCCATCCTTCGTTGTGGAGATGGCAGCTGATGATGATGATGATTTTTTCAATTCCAAATAATATGAACAACTGCCGATATGGGAAAGTGGCATCAACTTGTCAAATCATTGTCAAATTAATGTAGAAGTTGGAGGGCAAACGAAGAAGAAATAAAGTACAAAGCGACCAAGTGAACCATTATATTTTGGACCGCAAGGAAAATAAGAAACAACTATAACAATCCACCGTTAGAAATCTACTTCCCGGAAGAGACTTATGAACCAATGAAAATTGGACTGGTAACGACAATGTAAAACCAATCTTCTGCTTTACAGACAAGATACTGTGGCATCCAGTATCTTACGTGGAATGCAAAATTAGCATATGCACGCAAATATAATTTGACTATTGGTAAGTTTTAAAGTTGAGATATGTGAGACTTCTTTATGTAAGTGTATGCTGATAGTGAATTCTTAGTCCATGTTGCTTGGATAAAACGAAGTTAGCAGTTGAGTTGAAGAGAATGCTTTCATCAGAACAATTTAATTATTGTGTAGACCCTAGATGACAACTGAAAATAAAATTGCGTTTCAGATATACTTTAAACAAATTTGTAGGCGTTTTATAAAAGGCGTATATTTTCAAAGGCACTGGTTTATCATTTTTATAACAAATAAGAGGAACTTATAAGAAATAAAGAAGTCAACACAGAAATTATAATCTTCAACTAAAGATGTCAAGGCAGTCTTATTTTGTGTCTTCGTAACACTCAATGAAAGGTCACAGCAATTGGGTCTGAAAATACACAGGGAAAGGACAAAAATAATGAGAATAAATGCAGGTAATGATAACAGGGTTGAACTTGAAGAAACACCACTACAAGATGTAGAATCGTACACATATCTTGGCAGCAATATAGACAATGTTGGAGGGGCAGACAGTGATATCAAAATAAGAATACAAAAAGCAAGAGGAGCTTTCATTACATCGGGAAATATATGGAGATCAAGAGAAATCGGATCCAACACAAAAATAAGAATCTTCAACTCAAATGCGAAGTCAGTCCTATTGTATGACTCTGAAACATGGAGAACAACAAAAAAATACGAGGAGCAACAAAAATGACAACATAAAAGTTACAGACTTTCATATATGGGTGTTTGCAAAGAATAGAAGGTTTCCAAAAGTATGATAAGGTACCAGCTTGGAACTGACAGAAAGAACATGACAATATGAGAAAATGTTGGCAGTTTGGAATGAAGTTGCTTTCTTTACCGATGCACAGTCAGTAATTGCAACGTTGAAAAGACAAAATAATACAGACCTGGATGATCTCAGAGTAGTGCTCCACAAACTTTGTCAACGATTCAAAAGTGTTGTGATCCAGTGGATCCCATCTCATTGTAACATCGCCGGCAATGAAGAGGCTGACAGAATGGCAAAAGAAGGTTCACATCTACCTCAGCCTGATGCAAGCATAACTTTTGAGGAGGCAAAGAGTTTTATCAGAATCAATTACAGAAACAAATGGAATGTAGAACATCCAGGGCACACACAGAATGATGCTTACTACCAGCTCCACAGAAGAGAACAAGTGGTAATCTTCAGACTCCGCACTGGCCACAACAGATTGAGATACCATCTATTCAACAAGCTAAAGATAGGAACTACCGATCAGTGTAACTGTGGCACTGATAAAATGACTGCTGAACATCTGCTTCAGAGTTGCCCCTTATATGTGGTACAGAGAAAGTGCATATGGCCGACGCCAGCTCCTTTCGTGGAAAAGCTTTACGGGGATTCAAATAGCCTAAAACTGACTACTGCTTTCTTTGAGAACATTCAAGTGGACGTCTGAGAGTGTACGAAGAAGAAGAAGAATGAAGAAGAGTGGGACATGTGTTTGATATAGCCTTAAACAATTATTCAGAGATGCAGTAATAAGAGTTAAGGTTAGGTTTAGGAATCCTAACCCGAAATACTTATCCTAACTCTAATGATGTGGCAACTTCTTTTTATGACATCGAACACATATCCCACCAATGTTCCCACTGATCTTCATTTCAATCAGTAAGGGCATTGGTTGTTTGGCTTACACACATTGAGAAAAGCAGTTGACAGCATTACAAGGAAATCCAGAGGGTAAAAGAAGCAGAGGTGGACAAAAAGAAGAAAAAAAACGCACCAAGAAGAGAACTGGAAACAAATAAAATGGATGAGGCAGATTTTGCAAGACCTTGAACAGGTGGCCATCTGCTGAGATATGGGTACAATCTGTTGTTGAATACATCTTTTCAGCTTTGTAAATTGCTGCCTTCTTTCTGCATGAGTTTGCTTGCCTTTTTTCCCTATCACTTTGGTCTTTGGATCTTGTGCAGCGCAACTTCTCTGGAGTCTACCTTAGCCATGCCCTTTTAGCCTGTACTCATCATACTGATCTGTCATGACAAGCCCGATTTGAGCATTTGTCTTAATATTTCGTATTCATACACAAGGGGACTACACTTTTGACATGTCAAGTTGACATGAGATAATGCAGCATTTTAAAACAGAATGAATGAGTTGCAATAAAGTGTAAGGAACAACTTCAGTCATTTATTAATATGAGATAAGCATGCTTTAACAGTTTGCTTCAGAAACCACTACTTGAAGAGCATGTGAATGCTAGGTACTGCTTGAAGATCATGTGAATGCTAGGTACTGCTTGAAGATCATGTGAATGCTAGGTACTGCTTGAAGAGCATGTGAATGCTAGGTACGGTACTGGTAATGGCTTCATGCCCCATAAGGAGTGAAAAGGAAAATGATGATATTGATGCTTTAAAGTACATTCTTGGGGTACAAGACTCCCCTTCCGGGGGTGCTAGACTCACCTTACAGGGGTGCTAGACTCACCTTACAGGGGTGCTAGACTCACCTTACAGGGGTAAGGTAGACTCACCTTACAAGGGTAAGGTAGACTCACTTTCTGGGGGAGCAAGACATGCCAGATATTTTAGAGCGTGAATCATCATAAACAGTATATAATACACAGAACTCAAATGTATGTTTCCAAAATAGAACATTGACAACGTGAATTAGATACCAAATATTAGTCACATGTTGTAAATAACATTTTCTCAAAATAAACTTTTATCTCTTTTAAGCATTTCTGACATGTTTTGTGAGCTTGAAGATAAAGGGATGTGAGTCTTCTTAAAATGCTGTAAAGGGGTGCAAAGGCTTCTTAAGATGCTGTAAAGCGGTGCACAACTTCTTAAGATGCTGTAAAGGGATGCAAGGCTTCTTAACTCTTAATAACTGACCGGCCTATTAGGTAGGCCAACGATCGATCCTCGTTTTACGGCTGGCCTATCTAATAGGCTGGTCGGTGTCCATGTCAAATTTTTTTGCACTCATTACTGCATATGTTGCATGCATGTTTAACATCACTTAACAGTTAAGTTAAGTGCATGTCATAGATGTTTCATTTCTCCACATTTTGATATTTAACACTTTATGTTGTCATTATAAATAAATTATTTAATGCAAAATCAGTAAAGTCTAAAAATTTACTCTTTGAAATCAGCTCATAAAAACGCAGTTTTTGAGCACATATACTAAGAGTTTAGATGCTGTAAAGGGGTGCAAGGCTTCGTAAGATGCTGTAAAGGGGTGCAAGGCTTCTTAAGATGCTTTAAAGGGGTGCGTGACCTCTAAAAGGTTAAGAAGCACTGCTTTAAAAGATAGTAATCGTGAAAGTTGACTATCATCATCATTACCCTTCAGTGCCCAATAGAGAATAGGTCCTTAACAAGTTGATACCATGTCTTCCTGTTGTGTGCCATCCATCCAGTCTTTCTACATTTTCTTGATCCCTTCTAAGTTTGTCACCAATTCCACTCTGCATGTGATTTTTGGTCTCCCTGTATTCCTCCTACCCTAGGAATACCAAAGCAGTAACTGTCATGTAATGCTATCAGCCGGTTTTTTCCAGTACACGTTCTATCCAAAGCCAGTGTCTTTTTATCTATTCCTGTTTCACTGTTTTTTGGTTCATTACATCATTTTAATATTGGTATTCTTGTCGTTAATCCTTTCTTCTGCATATGCGCCCATTTATGAAAGTCTGTAACTAAAGTAAAATTCAGTCCTACTAAAAACAAACCATTTCAAATTGAAAGTGTTAGTAAACAGTCTACTCCAGTTTCTTAAACATAATAATAATAATAATAAATTCTTTAAGCACCAAACACGGCGCATAAGGCAGAAACCAGTGCTCTCCAGGTTGTTCGTTGTGACGCCACTCCTCTTAGCTCTTGCACATTATTTAGGCCCAACGTTCTTCCTTCTCTTATTATTGTTCTTCTGAGTGTTTCTTTTGGTCTTCCTTTTTTCCTCTTACCCTCAGGAACCCAAGTGAGCGCCTGTAGTGGTATTCTGTTGTTTTGCATTCGTAGGACATGACCGATATATGACCATCGTCTTTTCCTTATATAGTCGGAGACATATTTCTGCCTAGAGTCTTCTCTTATTTGTCGATTAGTCTTGAATTCTTTCCAACTGATGTTCATGAGTTTTCTAAGACATACTCAGTAATAAATTTAATGCCTTGATAAATAATGTTGTTAAAATATTTACAAGAAAATATAAAAACAATTAACATAAAGATTGAAAAGAAAAGAGTTGTTACGTGAGCAAAGCATCAGTATGTGAATGATCGTTCCCCTTAACAGAATTCTTTCAAAACCTTTCTAAGTTTCATTTTATAAACTATTGCATCTGTTAATTGGGGAATTGTCATGTAAGTGATAAGCCAGCAATGTTTTAGGTGTGTCACTCTCTACCCACACAGTATGTAACAGTTTTTCTGATTGAAGGGAACATAGAAGTGCAGTCATGTGCCAGTATTAGTTACTGGCGCATTGGCAAAACTGCAGCCATTGTTGCCCGCCTCTCAACACATGTTTGGGGAAACTCTAAACTCACATTGAAGACCAACACTGTGGTATATAAAGCCTGTGTCACCAGGCACACTTCTGTATGGCAGTGAGACATGGACAGCATGACAAACAAATTTTATTTTCAAAGGGTTGAGAATTGGGCATGCAGGCCCATCTGACATTCTGCCCTTCCTTTCTCTCATCTATTATACTGAATTCATTTATTCTCACTTGCATTTTACATATAAATTTAAAGGAATTTAACAATGTAAAGGTAAAATAGAGACATGGTCCGCAACCAGACGATACGTCAAGGCCTAAAATCCCACCCGCTGCAGACCCAAATAGAACAGTCCCAACTAAGATGGTTTGGCCATGTCTGCAGAATGGGAGAAGATCGGCTACCACGACAAGCATGGGAAACAAAGAGCCAAGGATCCAGACCTCCAGGACGACCCAGAGTCCGCTGGGAGGACAACATTAGACAATCTTTGAAGGACCGGGGACTAGAATGGAACCAGGCCAGGAAGAAGACAGCCGATAGGATAGTCTGGCGCTCTCTCTTCCAAACCTCTACACCTCACGGTAGAAGGGGAACGACTAAGTAAGTAAGTAAGTAAGTAAAGGTAAAATAATAGCATACTCACATTCATAGTATCTAATTATAATCATAAAACAAAATATGTTGAGAAGTACAAACTAATTATTACTATGAAATAAAATATGTTGAAAAGTACAAACATCATCATTAAATCTACATTTGATATAATATCATTTGTTCCGGAACATAATCACATTAGGGCGGCAAGTAATCAGAACTCATAAAGTATTTGAAAAGTCTACGATTGTATGAATATGGACTGAGGTTTTTTTAGATCATGTATAAGATGGTTCCGAAGATGACCAGCAGAGTAAGCTAAGCTTCTCTTGAATAAGTCAAGCCTAGGCTTGGGCACTTGTATTTTGTTAAAGCGTTGACTGCGTCTTTTATTGTATTTGAACACTGGCCACAGATATGTTAGAATTTTCTGCGACAGAATTTTGTGAACAAATTTAGCTTTATTGTACAGAAGGTGCTTTCTTTGGGGCAGTATTTTGAGATATTTATATAAATACACACTGTGTTTGGCAGTTGTCAGAGGCTAGACGCACTGCATGCTTTTGTAGTGCATGGAGTCTTGTTGTGTTGGACATAGAACAACCATTCCAGATTGTGAAGCAATAGTCAAGGTTTGTTTGTACAAGGGGATTGACATAAGTCTTGGGCCTGACCATGAAGGAGTTACAGGAGGAAGATGAAACTTGGCACATTTAAAGTTCATCATATTTGCAAAGAATGTGTAAAGTTCGCGTTTGTTTCTTCAATGGGTTTTCCCGCTACGGTGCACGGCGCAATGTACCCTATTGACCGGATCTGCTGCTCCAAAGATTTGACAAAACAATAGAAAAGAAGGAGGCCAGAGCTGTGATAAAATTTCTGATGTTTCAGGGAAAAACACCTACAGAAATACACAGGGAGATGGAACCAGTGCTTCGTGATTCTTGTCCTTCATATACCTTGGTAAAAAACTGGTGTCAACAGTTTAAGTGCGGCCGCTCAAATGTTGCTGATCTGCCAAGATCTGGTAGACTAGCCTCGGAGTGCAACGATGAAAATGCAACAAGAGTGAAGAAAATCATTGACCAGGATCGACAAATGACAATTGTGGAGATAGCTAGTAGAGTAAAACTAAATGAAAGAACAGTTTATAGAATTTTACACAACAGACTGAACATGAGAAAAGTGTGTGCACGCTGGGTTCCGCGACTGCTGACACGTGAACAGAAGCAAACGAGGGTAAATTGCTGTCAACAGTTGCTCAAAAAGTGTCAGTCACAGAACATTTTGGAGACCATGGTTACAGTAGATGAGACTTGGGTACACCATTATGACCCCGAATCCAAAATTGCCAGCATGCAATGGAAAACCCCGGGCTCCCCAACACCTGTCAAGCCGAGGGCACAGAAATCTGCAGGAAAAGTGATGCTGACTGTTTTTTGGGATGGCAAAGGTGTCCTTTTGAAAGATTTTCTGCCTCGTGGCAACACAGTTAATGGACAGTACTATGCAGATATTCTCACAAAACTAAGAAAGGTTGTGACCAGGAAATGAGGGATAACGCGCACTCAAAATCTTCCTTTGCTTCAAGACAACGCGCCCTCTCACAAAGCACGGCTTGTGCAGCTAGCAGCCAACGATTTGAATATTGAAATTCTTCCACACCCACCATATTCTCCAGATTTGGCTCCATCAGACTTTTTTCTATTCCCAAATCTTAAAAAACAGATAAAAGGAAATCATTTTGACAGCGATAAAGAGGTTATACTGGCATGTGATGACTGGTTTAGTTTGAAAAATAGGGTATTCTACTCCCAAGGTCTTTTCAAGGTCAAGCAGAGATTGCAGAAGTATGTCAATTCAGACGGTGGCTATATTGAAAAGGAATAAACACTATACAAAATTTCAGCTCTCTGTGACATGTCCTTCATGGTCAGGCCCAAGACTTATGTCAATCCCCTTGTATGTGAGATATATAAAACAGTTTCGTGCTTCTTCATCTGGGAAATGTTTGACTTTAGCTAACTAGTAAACTTTCTGTGCTGTTTGCTTGGTCAGTGCATGTACATATGAGTTCCAATTTAGATGCTTATCAATGACTAGACCTAGAGTTTTGCGTTCATTAACATTATCAATTAGTGAGGTACCAATGTAGATCCGAAGTGTTGTTTTCTCTGAATTTTGTAATTTTTGTCAAGTTGATATTACCCAAATGGCACCTAAATATTGATAACAATAACATATGTGCCAGTTGTCTATCATCTTAGTTAGAGCAGTGTGACATGAATGTTTAGGTCTAAACCTCGACTGACTATTAGATAGCAAGTTGTTGTAGTGTTATTTTATTTATATGTTTTTCCAGTGGTTTGGATAGCTATGATATTAGAGAGATTAGTCTATAGTTACCAAGATTACCTACTTTCAGACAAAACCCCAGCATAAGGTGTCATGGAGACACCCACGATCCAAGCACTGGCACCAACTTGACCTGATTCTCGTCAGAAGGCCACTCCTCAGGTCTGTGCTCTCCACGCGCTCGTACCATAGTGCAGACTGTGACACAGATCACTCCTTGGTTTGCTGCAAAATCAGAGCACAACCAAGAAAACTCTATCGTGTCAGACATGAAGGGAAACCACGCATTGATACCAGCAAGATGTCAGACCCTTTCATGATCGCTCAATTCACTGCGACCTTCAAGAAAGTGCTCAGTAGCCCTCAGCATGGTGATACTATTACAGAGAACTGGGAGCATCTACGGAACACCATTCAAAGTACTGCACTTGCCACCTTTGGTAAGAAAACAGCAAAGTCAAATGACTGGTTTGACGCTTCATCAGATGTGATGGCACCTGTTATTGAAGCTAAGCGCAGTGCTATGAATGAATACAAACGTTCACCGAGTGCCAGAACCCTACAGATCCTGAGGGCTACGAGAAGCAAAGTTCAACAAACTGCTCGACGCTGTGCAAATGACTATTGGCTCCAGCTCAGTGAGAGCATCCAGATCGCAGCGCAAACAGGCAACATTAGACAAATGTATGACGGTATAAAGAAAGCACTTGGCCCCCATAAAAGTAAGACGGCACCGCTAAAAACCATCAGCGGAGAGAAGCTAACCGATAAGGGTAAGCAGATGGAGAGGTGGGTCGAGCACTACTCTGAGCTTTACGCTAGAGACAATACCGTTACGCCTGCAGCCCTTGATGCTGTCAATAGTCTGCCAACTATGGAGGAGCTGGATGCCGAACCAACATTAGAGGAACTCAGTAAGGCCATTGATAGCTTGGCCTCTGGCAAAGCACCAGGCAGTGATGGGATTCCTCCTGATTTAATCAAATGCTGTAAGAGCACGCTATTATATCCCCTGCATAGGATGCTGTGCCAGTGCTGGGAAGAGACAACTATTCCTCAAGACATGCGAGATGCCAAGATTGTAACACTGTATAAAAATAAAGGAGACAGAAGTGATTGCAATAACTACAGAGGCATCTCTCTTCTTAGTATTGTTGGTAAGGTTTTTGCCAAAGTCATCTTAATGCGACTACACAAGTTAGCTGAGCGCATATATCCAGAGGCACAGTGTGGATTCCGAGCTGGCAGATCAACAACAGACATGATCTTCTCTCTCCGCCAGCTTCAGGAAAAATCAAGAGAGCAGAAAAGACCATTATATATCGCCTTTATAGACCTCACAAAAGCATTCGACCTGGTTAGTAGGGATGGACTCTTTAAAATCCTCCTGAAAATAGGCTGCCCTTCTAAAATGCTGGAAATGATAAAGTCATTCCATGACGACATGAAGGGAACAGTCCAATATGCTGGAAGCACGTCACAGCCCTTTGATATACGAAGTGGCGTTAAACAAGGCTGTGTTCTGGCTCCGACCCTCTTCGGAATCTTCTTTGCCTTACTCTTGAAACATGCATTCAGAGATGCAACTGAAGGAATATGCCTTCACACTAGGTCAGATGGCCGTCTGTTTAATCTTTCAAGGCTGAAGGCAAAAACAAAAATCAGAAGGGTCACTATAAGAGACTTGTTGTTCGCTGATGATGCTGCAGTCGTCACTCAAAGCCAACAGGAGCTTCAGAGCTTGATGAATCGCTTCACTAAAGCATGCAAGGACTTTGGCCTCACAATAAGTCTAAAGAAAACGAATGTGCTGAGTCAGGATGTGGGTGCTGCACCAGTTATCACTATCGATAACTATGAATTGGCAGTGGTGCACCACTTCACATACCTAGGGTCTACCATCAATGACAAACTCTCACTGGATACAGAAATCGACAGCCGCATTGGCAAAGCTGCAGCTACCTTTGCCCGCCTCACATCGCGTGTTTGGGGAAACTCTAAACTCACAATGAAGACCAAAGCTGCGGTATATAATGCCTGCGTCACCAGCACACTCCTATATGGCAGCGAGACCTGGACGACCTATGCTAAGCAAGAAAGAAGGCTCAATACCTTCCATTTGCGGTGTCTACGCCGCATCCTCGGCATCTCGTGGAAAGATAAAGTGACAAATGTCGAGGTGTTGTCACGTGCTGGCCTTCAAAGTATGTATACGCTGCTTAGACAGCGCAGACTTCGCTGGCTTGGCCATGTTCGCCGCATGGAAGATGGTCGCATCCCAAAAGATATCTTCTACGGACAATTAGCAGATGGCAAGAGAACAGTTGGGCGACCACAGCTGAGGTTCAAAGATGTGTGCAAGAGAGATATGAGGGCACTGGACATGGATCCAGCAACATGGGAGGATGAAGCTGCTGATCGCACTAAGTGGCGATGCTATTTACGGCACCACCTCAGATTGGGCGAAGAGAGGCTCACACAAGAAGCAGAGGTGAGGAGAAAACGTCGAAAGGAGCACCAGGAAAATAAGCAGCTGAGGGCTGCCACCTCAGGGGCGCATTCCCATAGTCAGTTATGACTGAAGGGGCTATTATTATTATTATTATTACCAAGATTAGAAACAGGTTTGAAAAGGATATACCTTAGCGACTCCAAAGTGTCACGGAAAGTAACTCCTTGTGATACATTGATTGTATATGTATGTTGGCAAAACACTAATGGCTGGCACCGCATAATGCTTAATTCAATTACTGATTCCGTCAAGTCCTGATGAGTTATTATCTTTAAGTCCTAGAACATAGTTTTACATTTCATTAACTGTAACAGTGGAAAGTCGAATGGGATTGTGTTTGTATATTTGTTCTCACAGAATGCTGACAGCCTGCTTAAGTCACAAGGGGAATTTGGTATTGTAGATTTCAAACTGTTTATTTCTGCCTGAAGGTAATTGCTGAAGTCTGTACAAGTAAATGAAGTATTGGGGGTTAACAAGTCTAACCAACTTCACTTATTTACTAAAGTATTGCTTGCTTTCCATATATCTTTACTGTTTGTTTTTTTCTGAACCAAATTTTTAAAGTAGTTTTTCTATTCTCTACGAATTAAATATTGCGCTATGTTTCTCTGTGTTCGGTATGTGTTAAAGTCCTTGTTTTTGTGAGCTTGATCTCTCTGCCTCATGGCCTCTAGCACTACTTGTGTGATCCATGGAGATTAGATCTGTCGTTTTACACGAACTTCTTTAGTTGGTGCGTGGTTATCAAACACACAATGAAAGATACGTGTCCAATGAGCAATGGCATCATCAGGATCAGAAATCTGGTAGAGGTGCTGTTCGCAAATCATGTAAAAATAGTTCACAGTTGAAATTTTTAAAACATCTAAATTTAATACTTATATGTTTATTTCTGGTTGTGCAACATATTGGATAGTGGTCACTCATTGCAACAATGGGAACAGAGCATTCTATAATGTTTGCTGCACAGGTAATGTAGATGTGGTCATGGGGCGGTTAAGTTGTATTGTGCATTTTCGTGATGGGCTGATCTCATGGTAGATCTGTTTATTTTCTCTGTGTATGTTGGGTTGTCGTTTTGCGTTCACTGCGGGTATTTAATGTTTTTTGCTAGGATGCTGCTTCCTAGTTTGGGTGTGTGTTTTGATCTATGTAAAGGCGTTTCTTTGGTGCTCCTGAGTTGTTTGTGAAGAAAGGAGTGTTGTTGATAAAACAGAGGTTGTTGTGCTCACAATAGTGCTGTAGTGTCTTGTTGATGTCGGCTATGCTACGTTGGAAGCCATAGCAAGGCAGAATAATTGATGACATAAAAATGGAGGTGTTGAGCTTACGCTGTGACCAATCATTATGTTGTTGATTCCTACATGTATTGTTGTTTTTGTAATGTAATGATGTATGTCAAACTTATTGAGTCTATCAATTTATCGTTCAGCTCCAGGTATCGCCAGAACTTAGACAGTTTCCTCTTTTGAGGTGGACAATCGATTGTTGTAAATGCCTTTAAGGAGAGAGTCACCAATTATAATATTTGTTGCTTTACTACATGGTTATTTCATTGTCATTCTTGCTGCTGGTTCCCATGATTTTCTTGGTGTGAATCATCGTCTGTTGAGTCTGGGTTTTTTTTAATGTGTGGTTGGGTTGCCGGTACATAATCTGGCAGCAGCAATAATACGTGTTTACTGAACTTTGGTTACGGTTTGCCAATCTGTTACTTACTTTTACACTAATAGGGTAAGCTTCGTGTGCACATGTATCCTCAACTTTTTTATTGGATCTGCTTGCGGCGTTTGATGTCTGTTCTTTTATGGAATCTTCAAAAGCTTCAGATACTATACAATGATGCTCCAACTGTTTTGTTTTAGAATAGAAAAATCGCGTCGTAGATGCTGAACGAAGAGTTTCATATTGGAATTATCTTTTCTCAGAGAAAGTATTTCCTTTTTGAGGAGTTCATTTTCTCCACTGACTGATTTATGGACACTAGTTGTTCGATTTGCAATTAGAGTTCGAATGGTGTCCTCCATTTTGAGCACGGTGCATTTATCATGTGAGTGACTTCTGGGTGATTTTCACATGATAATGTTTTATTTGTTTGTGTGCTAGAGTCTTTAGAACCCATAACTATGCTAAGCAAGAAAGAAGGCTCTGTACCTTCCATCTACAGTGACCACACCACATCCTTAGTATTTCGTAGAAGGACAAAGTGACACGAGTTGAGGTGATGGCCTTCAAAGCATGCTTAATCAGCGCAGACTATGCTCGATCTGCCATGTGCACCACACGGAAGATTGTCACATCCCCGAAGATATTTTCTGCAGACAAGTGGGATGACAAAAGAAAAGCCTGGTAAATGCAGCTGAGGTTAATATATTTGTGCAAAAGAGACATCAAGATAACAGACATATCCAGCAACCTGGGAGGATGAAGCTGCATATTGCACCCAGTGGCGATGCTTCCTACGGCACTACCTTCGTTTGGGCAGAAAGAAGCACTTACAATAAGCAGAAGAGAATAAAATACACGAAGAAAGAAACACCAGGAAAAAATAGCAACTGAGGGCTGTCACCTCAAGGACACATTCCCAAAGTCATTTAACTTTCCTTGTTTTTAAGTGTAGTCAGTAGATTATGTGATATAGTTGTTGTTGTTGTCGATATCCCATGCTGCTGAGCATATCTACTCTTGGCAGCCCAATGCCATTCTTAAAAAAGTGCAGGTTTTCTGCAGTTGTTTTAACGTTCCGTATAGTGAGTTGGTGACTGTCAGAGGTGTCTGTAAAAGTTTTTTCCTGCCGTTTGTGAGTGATGGACACTCCATGAGGAGGTGTCTGGTTGTTTCATAGGGATGAGAGCAGTGTCTACACATGGGTAGGTGCTGAGGGTTGATACGGTTTAGATGGCTATTGACTCTGGTGTGTCCTGTTCGGAACTGAAAGATAAGACTTTGATTTCTCCTGCTGAGTCTGTTTATGTTATCGTTGTCTTTTGGGCAGGTCATTTCATTAAAGACATTTCGGCCAGTCGGCCCGTTCGCCCATCTGTTCAGTCAGATTTCTCTTGTGTTGTTTCTGAGAATCTGTTTGACTGTTCTCATGCTGCAGGGTCTGTCCTTTTGTTGTTTAGAGGCTCCTGTTTTAGCAAGTCTATCAGCTGTCTCATTTCCAGTTAGATCACTGTGTCCAGGGATCCACTGTAGAGTTACACTGATGGAGTAGGCTGTGATCAAGTTATGAACCGCTTTTCCTATAAGAAAAATGTCTTTGTTTTCATATGGAGTCTGTTTAAGTGCTTCCAGAACAGACATACCAACGGGCTGATCACCCGTTTGCCAGTCACTTCGATTACGGAAACAACAGCAAATGGATTGATTTGCCATTGCCCTAAAGACGCCAATAGGCGTGATGGGAAACAATGGCAAAGAAAACCTATCTGCTGTTGCCCTAAGACGCCACTAGGCGTAATGGCCACTGACTGCTTTGACGGTCGGTGGCTAAGGACGGAAGAAGAAGAAGAAGAAGAACAGACATGGAGTCACTGAAAATCACTATATCGGATGGCTTTCGTTCCATAAGGTCAAACTGTTGGTGTAGTAATTCAATGGCTGTCTTGATGGCCTCAGCCTCCGCTTCATAATTTGAACAATTCTCACCACAGGAGTCACAGAAATCATAAGAGGATCCATCCAGGTACCATATGCAGACGCCATATCCTGCAAAAGAGGTGGTCTTGAAAGCAGAACCATCTGTGTAGGCCTGGATTGCTGACGTTGGGTAGCTGTTTATGGTCTCCAAGGCACACGTCTTCAAGACTGTGGGTAGTGTTTCCTTGTTGGCCGTTTTATCTATCAGTTGTGTTTTGACAGTTGGTTGATGGAAGTTTTCCCAAGGGGGTGGTCCAAAGTATTTGTTTTCCAATTCTCTCTCTTGCGGGAGATGGTGTTTATCATTTTCCTCTTTGGCTATGTCCAGGAGAGATAGTTGTTTCAGTCTTCGTGTTTGTTTCCAAGTGTCAATAAGTACTTTGTTTGGGTGGTCTTTCTCTTGTCTCCTGTATCTCTCTACAGCTTCAGTCAGTGCTCTTTTACGCCTAATATCCAGTGGCTCTATATTGGCATCTATCTCGCATACGGCTGTGGGTGTTGATCTCATCCCTCCACAAATTAACCTGAGAGCTTGGTTCTGCACACGGTCCAGAGATGAGATGGTATTAGTACTCACAATGGTCTGGAGGGGGAGGTTATAGTCTATCACTGATCTCACATAGCCGAGATATAGTTGACGAAGTGTTAGTTTATCCGCTCCCCAATTTGTACTAGCTAGCCGTTTGATGAGGTTTAGACGCTTACATGCTTTTTCCCAGAGGTTGTAGGTGTGTCCATCTAGTTTCAATTGTCTGTCCAGTTTTACTCCTAGATAGACTGGGTGCTCCTCTTTTGTTAGCGTTTCCCCACAAAGTTTGATGTTGATAGGTCTTTTTGCTATTTTGTGGCTGCGCGAGAAAGTGGTGTATACAGTTTTCTGCATATTGATTTTTAGTTTCCACAGTTCACAATATACTGACATTGTAAGGAGAGCTCTGTTGATCTTGGCTTTTGCCAGAATGGGATATTTATCAGTAGTCCAGATGGCAAGGTCATCGGCAAACAGCGCCTTCGACACATTCAGATGTTTGGCAAGATCATTAATAAAGATGAGGAAAAGGGTGCAACTTAAAGGAGAGCCTTGAGGCAGTCCTTCTTCCAGCGTTCTTTTCCGTGAAATTGCACCAGCATAGTTGGTGGCTATGGTTCTATTTGTTAGGAAGGCCTGTATCCATCTAATCATTTTGCCTCCTATTCCCATTCTTCTCATCTTTAGCAAAAGTCCCTTTCTCCAAACTCTATCGTAGGCTTGCTCAAGGTCGATGAACACAGCTATTGTGCTTTTTCCCTATTGAAAACCATCCATCACATTCTGTGTGAACCTGAAGGGGGGGTCATCTGTGCGGCACTTACGTCTGAAGCCTGCCTGGTTGTTGTCCAGAAGGTTCCAGCTTTCCAACCACCAATATAGTCTGCTGTTTACCATTCTCTCGACCAGCTTGCCTAAGCATGAAGTGAGGGATATGGGCCTATAGCTTCTTGGTGTTCCTGGTGGTTTCCCTTTCTTCAATATAGGCAAGATGGTTGCTGTCAGCCATGCTGATGGTAGCTGTTCCACGTTCTATTGATGAACCATAGAAGTGTCTCTTTTGCCGTTGGCCCTAGTTGACAAATCATCTCATTTTTCTCTCCACATGTAAGCCTACCTTGCCGTGGTTGGAGAGCTTGAGCGCCTCAATGATCCCGGGAGCTATGCCGGCGGGAGTTTTACTCCTGGCAGGGTCACCCAAGCCGGACAGGTCCTGGGTGAGGGGCCAGACTAAATGGGCTGAGGAGTGGGTGGAACCCTATAGGTGTAGATGCAGAACCCACCGGCGAGTGGTACATGCTCTGGTCTGCACCAATCCACCCCCACTTCATGGGTTAAATGCTTTCTTGCCTCATTCTTCACTGTTTGTCGTCTATCACGCCCATGGCGACCGTTGCCTCAATTGGCTGTGTGTGGTGTACCCGGAAACGGGGCCTCCCAGTACTGAGGCAAAGTTAAGTCCCCGATGTCACTTATCGGTGCAGAATTGAGAGAGATGGCTGAGCATCACAATCCCTCCTGTGTTGCAGCATGATGAGAACCCAGCATTGCACACTGAGCTTGGGGGGATCACTTGGGCACCAGACTTAATACTGGCTCTTGACTGGATGGCCGCATGCAGGAGATTTCTACAATGGAGGGTTGGCAGGTGGTGGGTATCGGGAAGTGGCTCTGTGCAGGACGTGAGGATTCCTTGGGAGAGCCCAGAACCAGAGCACAGCATTGTGCAAGCTCTGCATAGTTGGAGAGCCCCCTGGATGACGGGGAATGCACAGTGTGCTACCCCACCTATCCCCAACTGCTAACTTAGAACCAGAAGTGGGGTCCTCTGTATGCGTGCCAGGCCAGGATAAAATGCCTGGGAAAGAGACTGGAGCTCAGAACTCCCTAACTCAAAGTTGCAGGATGGCAGAAAAGCCACGGGAAAGACAGGGCTATTTTGAAGATAACGCAACCATATTTTCACCATACGAGCTCGGACGCCGCCTCGGTAAACAAGGTCCGCGCAGAGCAGTGACACCCCCAGGCTGCTTGCGAATAGTCTACTACTGGGAACATAAACAGATTAGGGATGAGCCCACTCTCCCGTTGAACAGGTGCTAAAGTCGTAGATACTGGGCCAGAAGGCGCACCGGAAACCACAGTATCATGCAACTCGCTTTTTTTTTTCTATGGAGAGTACACCGTCAAATAAATCTCGTTCTGGTGCTCGCCCTGTGGAGCTCCACCAGGCAGGTGCAGTGCCGGGCTCTGAGCCTCGACAGAGCCCACCCTCAGCTACTGGAGGACCCTCTAGACCGTCTTGTGGAGTCAACAGACGGCGGAGGAGAACTACTGACCAAAACAAAACAGAAAAAGAGAAACCCAGAGTGCCACTTGTCATGATGCACTGGAATGCAGAGGGAGTGAACAGCAAGCAGGCTGGATACAGCAAAAAGACAGAGCTGGAAAACATCTTGTATGAGAAGCAAGTCAGTGTTTGCTGTATCCAAGAGACTCACTTGAAAGCAGATCAAACCTTTAAAATAAGGGGATATCAATGCTTCAGATCCGACAGACAAGATAGACGAAAAGGAGGAGTACTTACTCTTGTAAGGAATAACATTCCTGCACACGAAAGGAAAACCTTCATGGATGGAGCAGAATATCAGCTGCTGCAGATAAAGGTAGACAAGATGGAAATAGAACTCCTGAACTATTACTGTCCGAACAACAAACCCCTGAGTCTCAGCTCTATACAGGTACCAGCCACCAACTTTATAGCAGTTGGAGACTTTAATAGCCACTCCCAGAGCTGGGGCTATAACCATCTGGATCACAGAGGTGAAGAGGTTGAAACTTGGCAAGATGATCACTCCCTAATCCTAGTCAATAATGCCACAGATACTCCTACCTTCTACTCCAGAGGATGGCACACAACCTCAACACCAGATCTTGCCTTCTCCACACCAGATATAGCTGGATCTATTAGTAGAGAAGTAGGAGACCAACTAGGGGGAAGCGACCATCGCCCAATCTTTCTTACTGTCCAGAGTGCAACTCTCAGTACAGGCCCAGCCATTACAAGATGGAACTACAAAAAAGCCAACTGGGGTTTATTCAGGCATCAGGTGAACACGCTGCTGTCTACCCTCAAGGTACAGAACAGAGACATTAATGAAGTGGTAAAAGACTTCAACAGATGCATACTACAAGCTGCAAAAGAAACCATTCCCAAAGGATGCCGGCGTAACTACATACCATACTGGTCCAGCACACTCCAAGAACGTCAGGAAGCTATGGACAAGGCTAGAAAGGACGCAGAGTCTCAGCCTTCACTTGAAACTCACAACAAATGGAAAAAGGCTGTAGCAGAGTTTCAGAGAACAAAGCTAGAAGAAAAGCGGAAAAGCTGGAGAACTAAAACGGCATCGCTGAACCTTGAGAAAGACGGCAGGAAACTTTGGAGATTAGTCAAGTCTCTAAATGAAGAGCATTCCTCACCAAGGCAGACTATCACATTGGATGAAGGTGGCAAACTTTTCAGAGGAAAACAAGCTGCAGACTTGTTTGCTAGAAGATACAGTTCAGAAAGCAACTTACCCATTAACATAGACCATCAGAGAGAGATAAGAAAAGAAATACTGGCAACCATGGGACAGACAGATACTCCTGCCCCAATGAGGGAACCCATCACACTAGGAGAACTACAGAAGGCTATTTCCAAGCTTAAGTTTCAAAAGTCACCCGGCCCAGACAAAATCAGCAACGAAATGCTAGTAAATCTGAGCTCAGCAGCAAAGACAAAACTGCTTGAGATATTCAACCACAGCTGGTTGAAAGGAACGGTACCCCAAGTATGGAGAGAAGCCATCACAATACCCATACTAAAGAAAGGGAAATGTAGACCGAGGCTGCAAGTTACCGGCCAATCAGTCTCACAAGCTGTGTTGGGAAGACTATGGAGCGAATAGTCAACCACAGATTGAAATGGTATTTAGAGTCTGAGCAGATCCTGGTGCCGGAACAAGCATATTGAAAATGCAGAAGGAAAGGCCCGCAGACGACTAGGCATACTCAGAAAATTAGCAGGTACCAACTGGGGAGCAAATGAACGAAATCTAAAGAAGATTTATAATGGAGTAATAAGACCACACTTAGAGTTTAGCTCAGCAGCATGGTCATCAGCTGCTAACTCACATCTGCAGTCTTTGGACAAGGTGCAAAATCAAGCTCTCAGGCTCATTACAGGAGCCATGAAAACTACACCAATAACAGAGATGCAGAAGGTTGCTGGATTACAGACATTGTCCCATAGAAGAGACACAAAAACCATGATCCAGATGGAAAAGTACAACAGTATGCCAATGCACCCAATGAAGGCAAGACTAGATGATCTGGCATTGGGACGTCTAAAGCGTAGCAGCTTTGTGCATCGGGGGAAAAGACTTATAAGACAGCATCAAGAAGACCTATCCATGAAGACAACACCACTGAAGCCCACCCTATACCCTGTACCATGGGAGCAGGCCAGCAGTGCCCTCCAAATTAATACAACAGTCAGTGGTCTCACAAGTGGATGTGAGTATAATGATCTGCAAAAACGAACTGCTACATTGAGTATGATCCAAGAAAGCTATCCCGATCAATCATGGATACATGCCTATACAGATGGATCAGCAACTAATGCTGTTAGGAATGGAGGTGCCGGTATCTTTATCTCATATCCTGACAACCACTATGAGACTAGGCACATTCCCACTGGTAAATTCTGTTCCAACTATACAGCTGAGGTTCAAGCTCTAGAGCAAGCTGCAAATATGATTTATAACACCAACTCTGACTGCCACCAGGTAGTCATCCTCACAGATGCACTGTCTGTCCTGCAAGCTCTCAAGGGTGGTAAACTCCCGCATCTGAGAAATGAACTAAACAAGGTAGCTGCCAAAAAGAGAACCATACTTCAGTGGGTACCATCTCATTGTGGTGTACCCGGAAATGAAAAGGCAGATAAACTTGCAAAAAAGGGAGGAGAATGTGAACAAGAAGATAATGAAGTCACATACTTTGAGAAAAAGAGAGCTATCCAGACTATCAGAAGAGAACAGAACCAACCCAAAGACGACTATCACACTCTCGACCGGCAGGGACAGACAACTATTTTTCGACTCAGGACAGGGCATAACAAACTGAATAAACACATGCACAAGCTACGATTGTCTGCTTCACCACTGTGCACATGTGGATTAAACGAACAAACTGCTGAGCATGTTCTACAGGACTGTCCTCTGTATGACCAGTTAAGAAAGATATACTGGCCCAATGACTCAACACTAAACTCAAAGCTATATGGAGTTAAAGAGGAACTTCAAACAACAGTCGAATTCATCATGAGAACTCGTCTGACGGTGTAATCATCAAAGATGCGATCGCAAGAAGAAGAAGAAGAATCTCATTTTTAATTTTATCTGGTCCTGGAGCTTTATTTTTGGCCAGTTTCCGTAGTGCCATTCTCAGTTCTTGTGGGCGGAACGGATCATCGAACGCAGCCATATTGGCCTGATCTATGTTACGCGTGGATGTGTTCTTTAGGAGCACTTTGTCTAGTTTCTTTCTCTGTTGTGTTTTATTTACACTGGCGTAAAAATTTATGAAGACATCGGCTGTCTTGCTGCTTGATGTTACTTCATCACCACTTCCATCCACCATAGGTGTTGGGTTTGTCTTTTTCTTGCTTCCCTCGAGATTACTAAGGAGTCTCCAAACTTTGTTCCCTTCTCTTTTTAAATCTAGTTTATTGCAATTTTCTTTCCAAGTCTCCCATTTATTCTTCTTGGTGACATACCTTACTTTTGCTGTCCACCTGTTGTACTCTGTTTTATTTAGGGTGGTAGGGTATTTTTCAGCCTTCTTTCTAGCCTCTCTCCTCTCTTTAACTGCTTCAGCTAGTTCAGATGTCCAGTAAGGTTTATACTTCTTATGCTTCCCCCTTGGGATGCACTTTTTGGCAGCTGCTAGGATTGTGGTACATATGTTGTTGTATGTAGTATTAATGTTATCAGTTCTAATGATTTGACTGAATCCAGCATCAGTTTCTCTGCCGTAGCGGTCCCAGTCTGCTTTCCTGAAGTTCCAGGATGGTTTACCAAGGGACTTCTGTGTCATCTGTGGTGTTAAAATAGTTGTTAAAACAGGGCGGTGGTCACTTCCCACATCTTCTAAGACTTTGATGATACTATTTTCTGCTATATCAGCTGAAACAAATGTCAGATCTGGCCGGCTGGTCGAGCCGTGTGCCCTGTGAAGGAGTGTTGGTGGAGTTTCCAAGTTCTGCAGTAGCATTAAGTTGGTACTGCTGCACAACTCCTCAACCTCTAGGCCCCTACTGTTAAACCGCCTGTATCCTAGAGCAGGAATGTGAGCATTAAAATCACCAGCTACAACAGTTTTCTTTAGTATGGGCTCAAACTCAGGCAGACCTTTTGATGAGGTCGGGGGACAGTAAATGTTGTGTAGTGTGTACTTGGTGTTATCCTTGCCCCATAGCTTTATTATTTGGTGGTCGATATCCGCTGTAGGGTTGTTGGTTACTGTGGCTTGGGTATCATTTCTGATTAAGGTCATGATGCCTTGGCACTTCAGGCATTCACATTTGTACTGTGTATAACCCATGATGTTAATTTGTCTCCGTGGGAGTATTGTTTCCTGGAGAAGGGCTACTTGTACTTGATGTTTGTGTAGTATTTTTGTAAGCTCAATTGTCTTGTTCTGTAGTCCAGCTATATTTAGCTGTAAAATGTTAAGGTTCCTGTTACAAGGGTGGTGGTTTGCTCTGAACAATGTTCCATGTGATATGAATAAAACACTTATAAATTTCTGGCCATTGTTTTTTCATTGATATGTTAGTTTTGTTTGTTCAGAGATAGTGCATCGTGCCTTCGATGGAAGATTAAGCGAATGCGGGGGTGGAAGATTCCGAACAATAATTGAACCTTGGAATACGATTGATTTGATAAGTCATTTCATTGAGTCCGTACATTTAATTCACAGTTGTACACACAGGATGATCATTTCAATAGTAGTAGAGCATAAGTCCATATAAGTCATGCATAAATTAATCAATAACGTAGACTGCTGGTTTATGTGTCAATGTCCGTTTAAGGATACAATGCAGTATTGTCGTCAGAACATCACAGCTATATGCACGAGCAGATAGACATGGCTACCTGCCGACAGTGAGACTGCGAGTCTGAATATTTCATATGAATTTGACGATTATTCTTCTCCTTCTGAGAATTCTAGTTAAATACTAACCTCCATAAATTTCCCTCTCATATCGAGTTCTAGGACTGACCCTGATCCATCAAAAAAATGCATATATAAATGGCTATATCATGCCATTGAATTGGAAGGTTAGAAAAACGCAGCTATTCAGCTTGGCGGTCAAGTAACAAAGGGTAGCGTTTCTTAGTTACCGACTGTGTCCTAAACAACGCTATACACGTCATGATCGATCGTGTATGGAGCGTTCAGTAATTGAAACATCTATCGCAATATATTAAATGCCTTAACCTTTTACAATTGCACGTCTGATAACCTTTAGCAGACGGCGTTAATCCTTTGGGGGTTCAGGTGGGGTTCACAGAGATGCATTCCCCGCTAGTCACAAGCGCTCACGATGCAGGCCTCATTTCTTCGTTCTGTGGCTGAGCTTTTGCTGTGGCTGTGTCACGTCCTGCATCCTATGCCTTCATGATTTTCCCCAGCACAGTGGTTCTAAATTTCCATTGAGTTTTAGTGGCTTTGCTTCCCATGTCTCAGGAGTTGGACAAAATCTGACGATGGGTGCAATGTCAGGTCGCACGGCACTCTTGCTGCAGCTGGGACGTTGGGCAGGGCCCGGATCCCTTCTAAGTAAAGACCTATATTTTACCATCACCACTTCAGGATCCTTGGTGAGGTTATCGAGGATTGGACAGAGAAAGCTTGGTAGGCAAGTAGAGAAGAGAGAAAGTAGCATTTAACCCATGAGTGGGGTTTGGGTTGGTGTTGGCCAGAGCATGGTCCACTCGCTGGTGGGTATTGCGCCTGCACCTTAAGAGGGGTCCCAAACAACTCCCGACCCAGTTATACCGCCAGGCACTCGGTCGCCCCCATAGGCAAACTCTGTGAGAACGGGGTCACCTCGTGAAGGTGCTGCTATGGACACGTTTGTGCAGGAGAGGCCATATGCCAGAAGCTTACTACAAGACAGTAGCTTCCGCGGCGATCACTGCACCTGGATATGAGAGGCTATGTGTTCGCTTCAACATCCATTGATGTAGGTGGGACGTCGTGGCCCGAACCCTACATAGACCCCGTGATATAGTTTACAACAAATTTTTTCCTTCATTGCAGTACTGCCATGATCTTAATAACCAGACCACATAGTGTGTTCCTTCTGATGATGTTGCTGGCATATGTGAAGGTGTCTGCAGACATTCATGGACCAGGTAATATTTTACTCATAACTTGAATACATTTATATCAGTCTACATATTCATTTGCAGCTAAGTTATTTCAATTTTTTTTTTTAACAGAGGAAATTTACTCATTGACCATTTCTAAACAAGTTAAACATAGTTGACTCTCAACTTATGAGCTGTTTGCTTTTTTTGTTTTTTTTATCTGTGTACCATTGTTGCTACTTTCTGTGTACTAACAAATAGCAGAGTAATTAAGTTGTTGTGACATCAGCAGATGGAAGAACAAATACATTGTTTACATACTGCTAACAGTTATTAGCAGTAATAATTAATGCTAAATTAAATGTTTAGTTAAAGCTAAAGAATGTTTCATTTTTTTAGTAGAAGTAACTAGGTTTTACTAGAGTTGACTGACTTAGTATATGAAGGTGTTGCCGAAGGTCAGGGTTTGATTCTCTCTTGTTTTTCTGCTGTCTAGTTTACTACTTCTATATTTCTCACAAGTGCCTGAAACATACTTATATGTATGTAATATTTATTTATTTACTGCTTACATGCCTCGGGTTTCCCCTCTTAATTTTTTTAAAGGTTTTCTTGTATGATCAAAGATATTAACACTTGAATTTTTCAGCAACAGGAGTCTTAAGTGAATTGAACAATGAAGGTATAGATAAGGAAGACTCTCGGGGAGATATAAATAAAGATGGGGACCAGCAACTGCCTCAGCAACACATACCAACACATCAGCAGCAGCAAGAACATCCATTCAGTCATCAGGTCCAAATGCCTGTGGAAAAGGAAACGCAGAAAGCAGTAGTTAATATACAAGATAATTTTCGTACTGGTAATATGGACATGGAAGAACAAACACATGAGCATCAACTTCAGCAACAAGACAGAAACAATATGCAGCATCATGCAGATTCAGAATTACCTTTAGGGCAGATGAACCAAGGTCAGGCAAAAATCCAACATGCCCAGCCACCCAGAACAGATAGAGTTTCTGAAAAGTTCAGTCAGGAGTTGGATACTGTTGACGTGTCAGTAGATGAAGTGGCATATTCTGATTCAAATCATCAGACACCTCCTCCTGAACATATACCTTTGAGTAAGGCGCCAGTAAATGAAAATGTGCCGCAGCAGCACATTCCTGATCAACAACAGCAACCTCAGGATCAACAACAGCAACCTCAGGATCAACAACAAAACCAACCTCTACCTGCAGTATCCAGTGCTGTTCATGATCAGCAACAACAACCTCAGGAACAGCAGCAACAAAATCAACCTCCACCTGGAGTAGCCAATGCTCTTAATGATCAGTATCCACAACATCAAGAAGAAGAACAACAACAAAATCAACCACCACCTGGAGTAGCCAGTGCTCTTAATGATCAGCATCCACAACATGAACAACAACAACAAAATCAGCCTCCACCTGGAGTAGCCAGTGCTGATAACATTGCTCATGACCAAAGTACTAATACTGGAGGTGAAAGTTCTGATGATGATCAAAGAGATAAAAGTCTATTTGATAATGAGAAAGTTGAAGCAGGAAGAATACTCACTGAAGAAGAGATCGAAGGTAAAATGTTTACGCATTTCTTTATTTTATTTGTTTAAACTTCTTTATTCACCTTGAGCACCAATTCTAGATTTTCACAAATGATTACTAGGTTCCAGTTTAGCATACAGAATGAGGTCTGGCATATTTGCTTGTGTGACACGGCACAATGAAAATATTAACAGAGGAAAACACAGAGGTGCTTTGTTGCAGAAATGTGATTACAACATCAGGTGTTTAACTGTGTTCATGTTTGTTGCTTAAATAGTAACGGAAGTCACCATGCAGTTTTAAAATATGGACTGGATTAAATAAGTGAATTTGTTGACAAACCTCAGTCAACACGGACAGCGTTGTTGTGGCACTGGTTTCATTCAGATCCCAAAAGTTAAACATGAAAATGGGTGATGAAGATATAATATTCAATCTTTTGTTGTTGTATTTCCTTGGTTTATATATGATATATTCTCTTTAATGCTGTGACTAGACTAGTTAACAGACATTTTACATATAGGTTAAGTATAGTTAAGTATAATATGAAAGTCATCAAAAAGCAAAAAAAAAAACCAAGAGAGGAGAGATAGGTTGTTGCTTTGTACAAGCCAAAGCATTACCTAGCAAATTGAAACCTGAGTGAACTATTTGTTTCTTGTCATTTATCACAAGCTGCCTTCACAAATGTGACAGTTTCATAACCTGAGACATTACCTAGCAAACTGAAACCTGAGTGAACTATTTGTTTCTTGTCATTTATCACAAGCTGCCTTCACAAATGTGACAGTTTCATAACCTGAGACATTACCTAGCAAACTGAAACCTGAGTGAACTATTTGTTTCTTGTCATTTATCACAAGCTGCCTTCACAAATGTGACAGTTTCATAACCTGAGACATTACCTAGCAAACTGAAACCTGAGTGAACTATTTGTTTCTTGTCATTTATCACAAGCTGCCTTCACAAATGTGACAGTTTCATAACCTGAGACATTACCTAGCAAACTGAAACCTGAGTGAACTATTTGTTTCTTGTCATTTATCACAAGCTGCCTTCACAAATGTGACAGTTTCATAACCTGAGACATTACCTAGCAAACTGAAACCTGAGTGAACTATTTGTTTCTTGTCATTTATCACAAGCTGCCTTCACAAATGTGACAGTTTCATAACCTGAGACATTACCTAGCAAACTGAAACCTGAGTGAACTATTTGTTTCTTGTCATTTATCACAAGCTGCCTTCACAAATGTGACAGTTTCATAACCTGAGACATTACCTAGAAAAGGGAACTTAGAGTTTACTAGTTGTGTCCTAAAATTCAACATGTCATGGATGGCGCAGGCAGAGGAGACTATTAGACAGTTGACCACAGTTGAAAATATTTTCAAGGGAGACGAGTAAACTTGGCATGTGTTTGTTAAAGGCCTATGCTCCTTGGGAAGCTAAAGGGTATTGATTGATTGAGACGAGTGGAGTAAGTCAGGTGAGAGCTGGATGAACTACCAGCAAGTCATCATCAGCCTTGGTAAAGAGTGCAGAACTTGGGCCAATAGGAGAGCAGAGCTGGAAATTGATCATCTTATAAATGTTAATGTTGGGCATGATAATGCCATTGTGTACACTGATGGGTCTGTAATCGGTGGTAATAAATCATGGTGGGGCCTTCCTGCTAGAGTAAAGGGCAGAACTGTCGCTGAACATAGCAGGGCTTACATGATAATAACCTTCAGCATGAGAATGGAGGTGCAGGCAGTTACTGCTGCCTTAAGATGGCTGTCTGAGACTTTATTAACAAAGGCAGTTATTGTATGAGACTCAGTTCATGCTTCGTAAGGTCCAAAATGGATGGCCCCGACATGAATGGAAAACCTCCATAGAAGCATCGAATCTTCGAGAACTGATATGGATCTACTGTTCTGGTCATGCAGGGGTACGTGGCAATGAAAGAGCTGACAGACTAGCTTCAAGAGCATCCATAGAAGATGCATTGGACAAAGATAAGACAGAAATACTGAAGGCAATTCATGATCGCCTATTAGAGAATGACACTGTAATCGATGAATCATCAAGGCTAAGACTGCTGGAATTTGGCATCAAGCGTAAGACCAGCAGGGATGGACATATGAGAGGACACTTCTGGCATATACAACCAGTGCGCAACAGGAACAATTAGCATTCATACCCTTCGACATTTGCTGAAGGAGACTGAGCACCTATGGGTTTGCCTGGAGTGCAGAGACATCAATTCTTATTAACATTAACATGAACATTCCTCAAATTCACCTTCATACGTAGTTTGTGTGTGTGCTTGTGGTCACACTTAAAGAATGTTTGTTCATTCTATCTTCAGCTTGTCTGTAAGACATGTTGTCTTCTTGTTTCAGGTGAGAGACTCTTTCAGGCTGGTGAGAAGCTCATCAATGCAACATATTATAAGGAATATAAGGAGTAAGTACATGTTCTCTTGAAGATTGAGTACGTACATATTGGCTTGAAGATTCTGTACACGTTCTCTTGAAGATTTGAGCATGTTTGGGCTTGAAGATTGAGTACAAATTGGCTTGAAGATTTAGTATGCATTGGCTTAAATGTGAGTACATGTCGGCTTGGATGTGAGTGCAGTTTGGCTTTACATGGGTGCATGTTGGCTTGAATGTGAGTATTTGATGGCTTTTATATGAGTAAATTTTGTCTTGAAACATGAATACATGTTGTCTGAAGAGTGGTTGTATATTATCTTGCACATTGTCATCATAGAGAGTAAATACAGTAGAACCTCGATAATCTGAAACATCAAATTTCTGAACTACCCAGCATTTTATTTAAAATTCTGGACCAGGAAGAGACTTTCACAGGGAGAAAGTGGGTCTTTGTTAGCCACATTTTTACAGGGTTGGAAATTCAGCCAGAACAGATATTAAAGACAATTTTCATCGAAACTTGATTCTGATAATGGGCCTACACATACTGAAGAATTTATTGTGTTAGAAACTGCGATGGCTTGGTACAAGCAATTGATTGAATGGTGTCCAAATCAACTACTCATGTTGAAAAGACTGAGAGACCTGGCAGCACAGAAACGATGTTCAAAACTGGTGTGGTTGAAAGTTTCATTGAACCTGGTACCTGTTAGTAAAAAAGATGTGTTCAGTACAACTCATTATTGTTGTTATTACACCCTTGTTGTTTTTTTCCTTGTCTTCAGAAAGATATTTTTGACTCATTTGAAAATGGAACAAATGGAAAATGTGAACTACCCTCAGTCCCAGTTGGTTAGGTTCTTCTGTACATGTTGTCTTGGGGAGTGGGTACACCTTGTTTTTAAACGGTGTGCTGTTAACTCATAAAGAGTGTTTTCATGTTGTCTTGGAGAGTAAGCAGACATTGCCTTGTAAAATAATTACATGTCTTCTAGGAGTACTGCTACGTACTGTCCTCAAGGAGAAAAGCAAATATGTGTTAGATTTACTTTTTTTTCTTTTTTTTTTTCTTTTTTTCGTTTCTATAACCAGCGGCACTCGAGCTTTCCAGCTCTTTCGGCCCAATGACATGTCATTGCGAGGCTGGTGGGTCAGTGGACTTTCCTTCCAACCCGGTCAGGAGCTTCGCTCCTTCCCATCCACACGGGATTTATGTGCAGGAGCCGTTCAGGATATTCAGTCAAATTTACGGTCGTAAACATTTCTTCAAACGCTGACGGGCCGGGTTTGAACCATGAACACCTGGTCGCCAGTACAACGTCGTAGCCATTACACCAGCGCGGCTACCCTAGATTTACTTATAAAAGGTGTTTCTTTTTTGTTGATGTGTTCACTGCTTTATTTGAAACGCTTGTCATTCTTGTCCAGATAGTCTGTGACAGGAAATGCTCCTATGTGATTTTATAAGTTATCCATTAATATCTCTGTACCATAATACCCTGTTACTGTACATGCCAAAGGTGGCTGAGATGCATTGTTTGTGGGACTGACAGCTTCTTCATTAAAACACATTGCTATAGTAGCTACCACTACAAGACAACACAAAGTGTTATAGAAGGATGCAACCAAGGGAGCCAACTCCTTTGAAAGCAAAAGGAAAAGTAAAATAGAATGTAAAGTTATACGTGGTGGCTGTATGCTCATCTGGTATCAGTAAGATAAGCTGAAGCTGTCATCATGTATGTCAGTGTTGTCAGTTTATGCCCTGTCAGCAATATTAGTGTAGTACTCCATTTGTTATGAGAAAAATAAAAGCTGATAGATCTGTTGTATTTTTAATGACTAAAATTTGTTTATCAGGGCATACCTGAACTTCCTGCGAGCTGCGGAGCTGAACCACACAAAAGCAAAGGAGTACTTGGCTTTTGGTTACCTGTTTGGTGACTACCTGCCACAGAATGTGACTAAAGCCACAGAGCTCTTTAATGAGTTGGCAAATATGGGTTCACCTAAAGCACAAATGGTATGTGAGATGGTATACATACACATTTTTTAAATGTCTGAAGTGTTATTACATTTTTAGTGTACTTTGAAGAATTTTTTATCCATTAAACATTTTACTCCTGTGATAATTAATGTTTTTACCATTAGGAATTACATTTCCTTGTTTGATATAATTGTTTCTCAGCCATTTAAGCGTTCCTTACTATTAAGATCAGTCAAAAGATAGATGGAATTTTTGTGTCATCTGATCTATCATTTATATCTAACATTGTCTTGTGAACTTATCTCTTAATGCAGGGCCTGGCTTTCATGTATAGTGCTGGTTTTAATTACAACTCAAGTCAAGCAAAGGTAAGGTTGCCAGCACCACTTTTCCATTTGTCACGATGACTTGCTCTTGACTGTGTGTATATAACAATGGAGATATCATTATCAATTATTTGACATTGGAAGATGATACTCCAATGATGCACCAGATGGGTTACAGTTAAGAGTATATAGTGTCATTTGAATATAAAAACAGGTGACTGGCATGTAAATACAGGAAGTTACACAACAATATTCACGGGCGTCACTCAAGCCTCAAATTATTTCCAGGCTACAGTGTTTGTCATAACCAGCATCCTTCCCCAAGAAACAGTCTTCAACAAACTTATGCCAAGTCCTCCTGTCTCACGCCATCAGTTCAAGGTCCTTCAACAAACTTATGCTAAGTTCTCCTGTCTCACACCATCAGTTCCCCAGGTAACAAAGTCTTCAACAAACTTATGCCAAGTTCTCCTGTCTCACACCATCAGTTCAAGGTCTTTCAACAAACTTATGCTAAGTTCTCCTGTCTCACACCATCAGTTCCCCAGGTAACAAAGTCTTCAACAAACTTATGCCAAGTTCTCCTGTCTCACACCATCAGTTCAAGGTCTTTCAACAAACTTATGCTAAGTTCTCCTGTCTCACACCATCAGTTCCCCAGGTAACAAAGTCTTCAACAAACTTATGCCAAGTCCTCCTGTCTCACACCATCAGTTCAAGGTCTTTCAACAAACTTATGCTAAGTTCTCCAGTCTCACACCATCAGTTCCCCAGGTAACAAAGTCTTCAACAAACTTATGCCAAGTTCTCCTGTCTCACACTGTTGCAGGGGTGCAGTGTAGACTGGTCCTACGACACCAGTTAATCTTTTATGTGGCCGTGGGGTGCTAACCCGGTCCCAAAAATGCCGTGCTGAAGGCGCAAACATCGCTGCTTCGCTGTAAACGGACACAACACAACCAACGTCCTTTTCAGGACGAATGAAGAAGAAGAACTAGGAATCGAACACTGGACCTCTAGAACTCACGGCGGGCGCCATACTTCTTAGCCACTTTGACTGCCAACAATGATGAGGAAGACGAGGAAAGATCCTGAGCTGAGATGGTGTGTTACATTCACATCTAGACTGACTGACTGACTGACTGACTTACTTAGTCGTTCCCCTTTTACCGTCAGGTGTAGAGGTTTGGTAGAGAGAGCACCAGACTATCATATCGGCTGTCTTCCTTCTGGCCTGGTTCCATTCTAGTCCTCGGTCCTTCAAAGATTGTCTAATGTTGTCCTCCCAGCGGACTCTGGGTCATCCTGGGGGTCTGGATCCCTGGCTCTTTGTTTCCCATGCTTGTCGTGGTAGCCGATCTTCTCCCATTCTGCAGACATGGCCAAACCATCTTAGTTGGGACTGTTCTACTTGGGTCTGCAGGGGGTGGGATTTTAGGCCTTGATGTATCATCTGGTTGCGGACCATGTCTCTTCTTGTTACTTTAACCACCTTCCTCAGATACCTCATTTCTGAGGTTTGGATCTGGCTTTTATGGGTTGTAGTCATTGCCCATGACTCGCATCCATATGTCAAGACTGGGGCATAGGTGGAGCGGTAAACAGCCATCTTCGTTTTCTTACCAACCTCTCTCTTGCTGAGGAATCCTCGATTTATGGCCTGAAAAAGTCTCCCAGCTGCTGCTTTTCGAGTGGCCAACTCTTCTTTGATGCCTCTGTAGTGAGTTTTGATGGTATTGTATGGTTGATGTCACTTAGTGGGATGTATGAGGTCAGTTGTGAAGGCTCCTGAGATAAGTGTAGATGTGAATTACAGAAGGCCCTTCGTACTACCACTTACGACCTCACACATATCTTTTTTACTAATGAATGTGGCTACGTTAAATTCTAGGGTACTGATATGTACTGTGTTGTATTAGTATATACAAACACACACACAGATAATTACTAAGTGTAATAATATTAATAAAATTTATAACACACTGAACTGACTCAGCTGTTTTAGTTTTAGATATAGAAATTTTCTTTAAGTTTATTTGTTCTGAACCAAGGTTTTATTTTGGTCAGAACATATGAAAGGTTATGAAGTTATGAATGAAATGCATGGATATATGTCATAATAAAATGAAAAGTGTATACATATGTATTTTGCAAGACTAGTTAATATTAATACTGTTTATATTTTAAATTTCTCTGGGAGAACGATTAATGGATGTGCTGATGGGGTGGCATCATCACTCCCATTCTGTAACTACAGGAGCTGTGTCCATTAGATTATAACTTTATACTGTGTCTTTCCCAAAGTTCAGTAAACCGTGGTGGGGAAATTATTATAAGTTCCTTAGAAATATGGTGAATCTTCAGCAGGCCATTTAGTACTCATCTGGTCTGCGAAGAACTGATGCAGAATCAGGTGGTCCACTTCTCTCGACAGCTAGAATAGAACGATAGTCTGCTTCTATACGCTGTTTGCCTGCATACACGTCTGCTGGTGTAACTTTGAATACTTATGTAGCACTAGCTTAGTGCCACATCAGAAACCCACACTTCTGAAACAAAATTGGTGCTGTGTCAGTACTCTATACACTGCACCACTTTTACACAGCACAACACATCAACAATATACAGAAATGAGTCAGATCTCTCTGACCATACAGCACATCTTACCAAGTTGGTTTCATATTGTATCAATTCCCCCAAAGTCTGCAGTGCATATGAGATATGTTCAATAGTTTTCTATTATCCAATAAGATAGGTGATATGTTCCCACATATCTCAATACTTGATCCGCCCTTCATAATCCTTGCTGGCGTCTATGTATTTTGTTTATCTCTAGACCCTGAACTTGGGCTGGGGATCTAGAGCGAACCCCTTACTTGTTGTAAGAGACAGATTTTGATATGGCAGTATCAAATCACTCGAAATATTAAACAATATTAAAATATACAAAAGAAATGCTTTCATTCTTACCAGAATTACGAATAGAGAACACAGTTATATTCTAGCAAAACTCAGCTGAGCTGCTGGCTCTAGTATGGCGTCCCTCTAAATATGGAATAGCTTTCTGGGAAATACACCACTGAATTATTTACTGTGTCTACTACTGGACAGCTTTTAGTTGAATGGCTGTTGTTATTGATCCAGCGGCACTTGGGCTCTCGCCCTTCCGCCCTTAGTTGAATGGCAAAAATGCGCGTCTGTGCGCCAATAATATGGGCCAATCACCGACTTTCCCCCTTTCAAATTTCAAACCTACAACCAAAAGTCAATTCAGTCATACCTCAGTCAAGTATGTATTATTGTCTGTTGGTCCGTCTGTCTCTACTTGCGTTTCACAAAAAAACACACTTGTTTTTTGAACCAACTCTGCCGTCCCCTACACAATTTTGCCTTTAAAGTTATTTTTAGCCACAATTCTCCACCACATTCCCTCTCTTTCATTTCAACTAGATTTTTACGTTTGCAGACTCAAGGCCAAGATTTTGGTTAATTTTAATGACATGGGTTAACAGTGTAGTCATTCGTCTGATATGAACAATACAGTCTTTTGTCAATATCTTCCTTATTATCTATTCGTCTGGATAATTTAAAGTATATTATTTGTCAGCTCAAGATGGGCTATCAAACTAGCTAAGTTTTATTTTCGTAACATTATTATTAAGAAAACATATTTTTTTTCTCGTCTATTTTTTTTAAAAAATATCTTCGAGAAGCTTCTGTAATGCGTTTGCCGCTGATTTCAAATAAAACAACCAAGTATCGTAAAAGCATCCAAGAAATGACTGTTGCATATAATAGCTAAGGTCCCTTTTGTCCATTTCTTTACATTGTGTCACTAGTGGACGTGAATTTTTTCCTTTCCCCACCAATTGCGTCTTTTTAGCCTTGCTAGTTTCAAACACGTGTTCAGTCATATTTTTTTCTTTTTGATCTCCGTTCCCTCCCGTCTCCAAGGGTAAACGTTTTGTCTGCACGTCTAACAAGTTAGTTTCCATGGCGGGTAGTGAACCGCGGCATGGGCGATCATGTCTTCTAGTAGCTTATGCATTATTTTTATCCCTACATTTTATCTTGATAGTTGGAGATATTTTAACGTTGTATCACGGTTAAATTTATCACACATCTCCCCACTTGAAAACATGCCTACGGCAAGTTCCAAAACCAGTGATACACATAGATAAAATTACTCCTCACGCCTGCCACTGCTCTAATTTTGATCACAGGGGTGCCTACTGAGGAAATCTGCACCGACATTCAATGAGCCTGGGATATATTGGATAATAAACTGATAAGGTTGCAGTAATAAAGACCACCTCAGCAATCTTGCGTTTTCATGCTTAGCCTGAGATAAGAATACGAGGGGCTGATGATTCGTCTGGACCACAAAAGTCCTACCATACAGATAGATTTGGAACTTCTTTATTGCCCAGATTAACGCTAAACATTCCTTTTCGCTTGTAGAATATCCTTGTTCCGCTTTATTCAATTTGCGGCTTGCATAAGCGACTGGGTTCAGTTCCCCATCTGATGAAGATGACCCCTGCAACAAGGTCGCCCCGAGGCCTACATTACTTGCATCTGTTCTCACCACAAAGTCCTGTGTCAAATCAGGCAGTTTGAGAATAGGCTTGCTAGTGAGTTTTTCCTTTAACTCTTGGAACGCTAATTCACATTGCGCAGTCCAAATAATTTTATCTGGAAGTCCCTTGCGAGTCAGATCAGTCAGAGGAGCACAAATAGCGTTAAAATTTTTGATGTATTTTTGATAAAATCCGCATAAAGACACGAATGATCGCACGTCCTTTTTTGGTCTAGGTGCTCTCTGCAGTTTTTCCAAGTTCTTGGGGTCAGGGGTCATGTTACCCTGATATACAGTGTGTCCCAAGAATTCCAACTCTTTGCATCCAATACAACATTTTGTTGGCCTAGCAGTTAAGTTCGCCTCCCTAAGCCTATCAAATAACATTTTCAGGGAGTCCATGTGTTCTTCAAATGTCTCTGTGGCGACGAGAATATCATCCATGAAATTCGTGATACATGGGTTATTCAGGGGATCCAACAATTTGCGCATCATCCGTGAAAATACACTCGGAGCATTTTTCAATCCGAATGGTAGCATGTTGAATTCATAATGTCCATCCGAAGTGCTAAAAGCCAAATAAGGTCTCACTTCAGGCTTCACTGGAATCTGGTAATAGCCTTTACTAAGATCCACCTTTGAAAAGTATTTTGCCTTGTTTAATCTGGCAAATAACTGTTTTGTGTCTGGTAATGGATCCACTTGTCCTTCTGTGACAGCATTCAGTTTCCTGTAATCTATGCACAGTCTGTGTTCCCCAGACGGTTTTCTCAACAAAACTACACTGGAGCTAAAAGATGATTCACTGTGTGAAATAATCCCCTCCTTCAACAAATAATCTATTTCTTCCTTCAATGCCTTCTCCTTCGCGAACGGAATAGAATAGGCTCTCATACAGATTGGGTTTGAGTCTACCAGTTTCATGTCATACTGTAGCAAATTTGTATGTCCTGGTTTATCTGTTAATACATCTGTATGTTCCTCCAGAACCTGTTGAACTCTCTCCCTCTGATTTTTAGTCAGGTGCTTACTGACTTTTACCTGTGCTGCTGTTTCACAAGGATGTAATGGGTATTCATGTGAGGTGAGTGGTTCCTTTTGCATTTGAGTTGCAATAGCCAAGGTCAGTAAGGGGGTGCTTTCCTGGAGTGGTCTGTCCAGATACTTCTTTAAAAGGTTTACATGATAAACTTTCTCCTTCCCCTTTTTGTCAATTTTATAGTTTGTTCTAGACACCTTCTCTAGAACCGTATATGGACCTTGCCATCCAATTTGTAATTTATTCTGGCTGCCGGGTAGTAGAAGAAGCACCTTCTCTCCCACAGCTAGTTCTCTGTCCTTTGCCTTCCTATTAAAATATGCTGCATGTTTCTTCCTGGCTTGTTTCAAATTATCATTTGCCAGTTTCCATCCAGCTTTCAAACGAGTGGTCAGTTCGTTCACATATTGATAAGATGAGGTAACAGTCTCCTCTGCCTTCTCATCTGTCCAGGTCCTTAATAAAGCTTCTAATGGACCTTTTATTGGTCTCCCAAATAGCAGAGTTGCGGGAGCCATCCCGGTTGAACTATGTGGTACCTCCCGATACGCAAACAACGCGGCGGGCAGGAATTGATCCCACAGATCCGGTTTTTCGTGTGCCAGCTTTCTCAGGATAGAAATGAGAGTCCCATTGAACCTCTCTACCTGGCCGTTCCCTTGTGGATGGTACGGACTACAATGAAAGTGTCTGGCTTGAAATAGCTTAAAAACTTCTTCCGTTAGTTTCCCCTTGAACTGTGAGCCATTATCAGTCAAGATTTGATGCGGGAATCCTAATCTGGTGAATATTGTAAGTAGTGCCTCTGCTACATGTTTTGAATCAATTGATGGCAGGGCTACCGCCTCTCCCCACATAGAACAAGTGTCCACCAGAGTAAGGATGTAACTGTTCCTCCTCTTGGTCCGAGTGAGAGGTCCCACAATATCCACTGCAACCCTCTCAAAAGGTGTTCCCACTATGGGCATTTCCCCTAGAGTTGCAGGAGCAGTCCAATGCTTTGGAGCTACCCGTTGACATTCTGGGCAGGATTTGACATATCTTTTTATATCCTCCGTTATCCCTGGCCAGAAGTAATGACAAGCTATACGCTGTCCTGTGGCGCTGATCCCCATGTGACCACTGAAGGGAATCGCATGCCCGAGTTCCATCACTTTATCCCTATATGAAGTGGGAAGAACCAGCTGGTTGTGACCATTTGTTCCAGTTCCGGCCTTCCTATATAATAGTTTGTTCTTCATAAAGTATTCTCCCTTGCTTGGAGGTGTGTGGCATTTGGGCAATTTTTTGAAACATGGCTTGAGGGTCTTATCCTCAGCCTGCGCCTTCCTCATCTCCTCTGGATGAGCATTTATAGGTTCACCTTCTTCCTCCTTTTTCTGTGACCTGGTCTGCACTGTCGCCATGATCACAGGTCTCTCGGGATTCCCCAAGAAGACGTATCTACACCCCAATATCAGAGGGTAGATTGGTTCATCTATCACTGCTGCTCTGATTTCTCCTTCCACATAGCGAGTTTTCACCGTTATCCTTGCGATGGGAAGTGTCATGAGTGGTATGTCCTTAGTCGCCCCTTGTATTTCCACTGTTTCTGTGGTATACTGACTTGGGTCCACTAGGCTAGACTTCACAACTGAATCATAATCCAAACCTGTATCATAAAGGCACCTTATGGTGACCCCATTACAAATAACATCCTCACAAACTGGGGGGTGATAAGGTTCCTGCTGTCCATTAGGATTAACCTTTAATCTTTGAGTCCCCGACTTCATTGCAGCAATGTTTGAAGGTTTCCTTCTACAAAATTCGGTGTTATGGTTGTCTTTCTTACACCATTTGCACCATCTTTTTCCTTGGTTAGACGGTTTTCTTTCATTATATTTTTGGTCATTGAACTGTGAGTTTCTGTCACGATAGTCATTTCTTGGCCGTTCAAGGTTTGTCCTACCTTTATTACCCTGTTCTCTATTATCAAATTTATTAAATTGCTGTGGAGCTTTAAAATTATCTATGTGCTTCTTTTTAGCACCACTTACCTCTGCCTGGGCTGCCTGATACCTCTCAGCGACATTTAAAACCTCCCCCAACCTCTCTGCACCTTGTTCCATGAGAAATTTTCTCAAGTCTGGAGCCATGGACTCTCTCAATTGCTCTATCATGATCATCTCTTTAAGATCTTGGGTCTTCCCCAGAGCAGTCCATTTCTCCAAATAGGTTTCCAGTCTGGCAGAGAATTGGTGGTATGTCTCCCCAGACAACAGTTTGGCATTTCTAAATTTCTTACGATAAAATTCACCATTTTTTTCGTATCTTAACAACAAAGCCTGCTTTAGCATGTCATAATTGTCTTGGTCTTCTCTGTTCATTTTAGCAAATACTTCATAAGAAGTACCTCTCAGTCCCTGTGATAACTTTAAACTCCACCTCTCTCTCTCTAACCCATATGTAGTAGCTAATAACTCAAAACGACTGAGGTACCCCTCTATGTCATCGTCTTTTTCAACAAAATGATCTAAATGAAACCCCATAGCTGAGTTTGAGGCACCCTGACCAGCTGCAGCATCTGAGGCAAAAGGGCTGGCACCATTTTCAGGAGCCTGGCCTTGTAACTCCAGCTCCCTTAGTCGTAATTCGTGCTCCCTTTGCAACCTTCTATCTTCTGCCTCCCTTTCGGCCTTTTTATCTTCTGCTTCCCTTTCGGCCTTTTTATCTTCTGCTTCCCTTTCGGCCTTTTTATCTTCTGCTTCCCTTTCGGCCTTTTTATCTTCTGCCTCAATCTGCAGCCTCTTAAGTTCTCTATCAGCCTCAATTTGTAACCTCTTCTCTTCAGCTAACCTCCTATCTTCCCTTTCAATATACTTGTCACATTCAGCAGTAACATACTGAATTAAAACCTGACCATCCATTCCCATATCCTTCGCCGTTAGCACAGCAGCTGATCTGAACTTTGCCAGCTCAGCCATACTTTTAGACAATTTAGCAATGAGCAAGATAAATTTAATTATCTAATAACTAAAGTAATTCTAATTAATTACTAAACAAGGTAATTTTAATTATTTAAATAATTAACTAATTTCCACTGGCTGTGAAGATTCACCAACCTTTATTTCTCACTTTCAATTTTAAGGGACACTTTTAATTTTAACAATTTGTTCCCCTGATTTAATTCTCCCACCAGGAGATCCTAATATTACTGATAAGCTAATTATCCCGGACGAGCCCCCAATATATGTAGTGGGTTTTGATGGTATTGTATGGTTGATGTCACTTAGTGGGATGTATGAGGTCAGTTGTGAAGGCTCCTGAGATAAGTGTAGATGTGAATTACAGAAGGCCCTTCGTACTACCACTTACGACCTCACACATATCTTTTTTACTAATGAATGTGGCTACGTTAAATTCTAGGGTACTGATATGTACTGTGTTGTATTAGTATATACAAACACACACACAGATAATTACTAAGTGTAATAATATTAATAAAATTTATAACACACTGAACTGACTCAGCTGTTTTAGTTTTAGATATAGAAATTTTCTTTAAGTTTATTTGTTCTGAACCAAGGTTTTATTTTGGTCAGAACATATGAAAGGTTATGAAGTTATGAATGAAATGCATGGATATATGTCATAATAAAATGAAAGGTGTATACATATGTATTTTACAAGACTAGTTAATATTAATACTGTTTATATTTTAAATTTCTCTGGGAGAACGATTAATGGATGTGCTGATGGGGTGGCATCATCACTCCCATTCTGTAACTACAGGAGCTGTGTCCATTAGATTATAACTTTATACTGTGTCTTTCCCAAAGTTCAGTAAACCGTGGTGGGGAAATTATTATAATGTTCAATAGTTTTCTATTATCCAATAAGATAGGTGATATGTTCCCACATATCTCAATACTTGATCCGCCCTTCATAATCCTTGCTGGCGTCTATGTATTTTGTTTATCTCTAGATCCTGAACTTGGGCTGGGGATCTAGAGCGAACCCCTTACTTGTTGTAAGAGACAGATTTTGATATGGCAGTATCAAATCACTCGAAATATTAAACAATATTAAAATATACAAAAGAACTGCTTTCATTCTTACCAGAATTACGAATAGAGAACACAGTTATATTCTAGCAAAACTCAGCTGAGCTGCTGGCTCTAGTATGGCGTCCCTCTAAATATGGAATAGCTTTCTGGGAAATACACCACTGAATTATTTACTGTGTCTACTACTGGACAGCTTTTAGTTGAATGGCAAAAATGCGCGTCTGTGCGCCAATAATATGATTATCTTTGGCCAATCACCGACTTTCCCCCTTTCAAATTTCAAACCTACAACCAAAAGTCAATTCAGTCATACCTCAGTCAAGTATGTATTATTGTCTGTTGGTCCGTCTGTCTCTACTTGCGTTTCACAAAAAAACACACTTGTTTTTTGAACCAACTCTGCCGTCCCCTACACAATTTTGCCTTTAAAGTTATTTTTAGCCACAATTCTCCACCACATTCCCTCTCTTTCATTTCAACTAGATTTTTACGTTTGCAGACTCAAGGCCAAGATTTTGGTTAATTTTAGTGACATGGGTTAACAGTGTAGTCGTTCGTCTGATATGAACAATACAGTCTTTTGTCAATATCTTCCTTATTATCTATTCGTCTGGATAATTTAAAGTATATTATTTGTCAGCTCAAGATGGGCTATCAAACTAGCTAAGTTTTATTTTCGTAACATTATTATTAAGAAAACATATTTTTTTTTCTCGTCTATTTTTTTAAAAAAATATCTTCGAGAAGCTTCTGTAATGCGTTTGCCGCTGATTTCAAATAAAACAACCAAGTATCGTAAAAGCATCCAAGAAATGACTGTTGCATATAATAGCTAAGGTCCCTTTTGTCCATTTCTTTACATTGTGTCACTAGTGGACGTGAATTTTTTCCTTTCCCCACCAATTGCGTCTTTTTAGCCTTGCTAGTTTCAAACACGTGTTCAGTCATATTTTTTTCTTTTTGATCTCCGTTCCCTCCCGTCTCCAAGGGTAAACGTTTTGTCTGCACGTCTAACAAGTTAGTTTCCATGGCGGGTAGTGAACCGCGGCATGGGCGATCATGTCTTCTAGTAGCTTATGCATTATTTTTATCCCTACATTTTATCTTGATAGTTGGAGATATTTTAACGTTGTATCACGGTTAAATTTATCACAGCCTCCCTTTCTGTCTATAATAGCTCCAAGGTATTTAAAGTGGTCGACCTGCTCCAGGACCTGTTCTCCCAGCTTAATCTAATGTCTTCTTTCTTCTCGTGATATCACCATGGATTTTGTTTTAGAGCTGCTTATGACCATCCCTCTCTTCTCCAGCTCTTCCTTCCAGACTTGCAGGTTGGATTGGAGATGTGCCTCTGATTTAGCAATCAGGGCAATATCATCAGCAAATGCCAGCTCTAAAATACAGACCTGTCTCATCTTCCAGTACCCCACTGAATACTTTCTTGTGTAACCGAGACACCTACGCTAGCATTATCCATGCTATTGTTATGATTCAAAATGAGACAAGCAGTTATGACATCTCACAAAAGAAAATAAATAATGAATGAAAATAATAATAAATGTTACTGACAACAGTTCAAGATAGCAGCTCACGTTTACCAAAAGTGAGTGATCATAACAATCTAGGGACGTAAATAGAATGGACGAGAACAGCGAAGCTTGACCAATGAATTTAATCCAAAAGTATGGGGTTAACGAATCAGAAAGTGGCAAGGTGACACACTACGCTGAGGTGACTGGAAGTCATTATTGCTTAGGAGATTCGAGGAGTAGCTATGCGGAGAGAGAACACTCTAGGACAGGTTGTATGTCTGTGGTTGTACAGACCGGCTCTCACGAGTATATACATATGTCCAGCTACTTCAAGCAAGTGTTAAACTATCAAGAGATAGATATTATTTCTGTGGTGTACAGGAAGTGTATATTTCTATATGAGAACAGAGATTATGCTCTCTCTCGTGAATATCTGATAGTAAGTACATTTTATGCATTAGATTGATTCTTGTTTTAGGGAACGTTTGTAGAGGCATGATTAGCCAGTTCGCCAAGAAAACTCTATAAATATCTAAAAGGAAACTGAATGCAATGGAGGAGTAACTCTAAGTGAAGGTTAATCTATCAAGAGATAGATATTATTCCTGTAGGGAACAAGAAGTGTATATTTCCATATGAGAACAGAGATTATGCTCTCTCTCGTGAGTATCTGACTGTAAGTACATTTTATGCATTAGATTGATTCTTGTTTTAGGGAACGTTTGTAGAGGCATGATTAGCCAGTTCGCCAAGAAAACTCTATAAATATCTAAAAGGAAACTGAATGCAATGGAGGAGTAACTCTAAGTGAAGGTTAATCTATCAAGAGATAGATATTATTCCTGTAGGGAACAGAAAGTGTATATTTCTATATGAGAACAGAGATTATGCTCTCTCTCGTGAGTATCTGACTGTAAGTACATTTTATGCATTAGATTGACTCTTGTTCTAGGGAACGTTTATAGAGGCATGATTAACCAGTTCACCAAGAAAACTCTATAAATATCTAAAAAGAAACTGAATGCTACAGAGGAGCATAAGCACCACAAGTTTATAGTGTAGGATTTGGAAGACAGAATATTTAAAGGAGACAATGTTATAAAGAGGAGCAAATTCTATAAGTTATTGAGCTCACGTAAGAAATACCAGTAATGTCTAAGGATCCAACTTTTGACTGTATGCGAGCTCCATTGTTTGAATTACCTTTTCATGCCTGTTGAACGTATTATCTTATTAAAAGTTTTAATGGCACAGCTTGAATTTGATTGCGTCATTACATGTTGCTGAACTTGTACCATAATTGTTCATACTACCACTGTATGAGAAGTCACTATAATACCATCATAGAAGGAACTGAACGAACCTGGGATATTGAAAAGATAGAAATATCATCCAAGAATCACCATCTCTGGCGGAGTTGTCCAGTACAAATTTAATCTTTAACTTGGAAGATAAAATGGAGAAGTTTAAACTTAGACCACGTCATTAGGCCTGCCATCTGACACCTAGTGATTCTATCATACATACTACTAAGTGGTCTTCTGACTGTATCATACCATATACCTCTAATTGACGCTGTGACGACGCTGCTACACTTGTTCTCTCCTTACATGCCTTGATGACATCGTCCATGAGGAGTATGAAAAGATAAGGTGACAGGATATCACCTTGTCTTACACCAGTGGTGGTCCTGAACTCTTCTGACTTATGGTTTGTCCTCTCACATAATTTCTGCAAGACTTGTAGAAGCTCTGTATAGCATGAATCAGAGGTGCTGGAATGTTCTTCCTTGCCAAACAGTCCCAAAGTTTGCTCCAGGGGACCCTGTCAAATGCCTTTTCCAGATCTATGAAACAAGATAGATCTCACTTTTATACTCAAAGGCCTTTTCACTTAGCTATCTGAGTGTGAAGATTAGGTCATGAGTACTTCGGTTAGCTCAGAATCCGCACTGGACCTCATCCAATTGTGGCTCAGCTAGGCGTCGGAGTCTCTGCTCTAGGATTCTATAGTAGATTTTACCAGGGACACTGAGAAGGGATATTCCTCTATGGTTTCCACATTGTCGATTGTCAGCCTTTTTGAAAATTGGTGTTATGATGGCAATCTGCCAATCCTTTGGTATGGTCTTGTTGCACCACGCTGCCTGTAGGACCCTTAAGAGTAATAGGTCGACTGATGCTCCCATGTACTTAACCATTTCTGGTATTATACCATCATGCCCTGCTGCTTTGCCCATCTTGATTTTCTCCAGTGCTGCCTTCAGTTCTTCCATCTTTATGTCATCTTCACCATCATTGGTTTTCTCTTCTGTGCTAGTGGTTATCATTTCTGATGCTTCACCATGTTCACCATCCAGGAGTTCTGAGAAATATTCTTTCCATCATTCCATTACTTCCTTCGGGGCAGTAATTTGCCTTGCTTGTCCTTTATAATTTGAGAGGGCATTGTTTTTCCTTCCTCATGTTCTTTAGGGTCTTATAGGACAATTTCTGGTTTTCTTGCGCATCTTTTTCTAGCTTTTCTCCAAATTCTTCCCAGGACTTATGTTTTGCAGCTAGCACCTTGTTCTTTGCTTCTGTTCTGAGTGTCACATATTCTCTATATTTCTCCATTTGTCCTGTTGTGTTTTAGCTCCTAAGTATTGTTTCCATGCCATTTTCTTCTCTCTTATTTTCTCTTTGACTTCCTCTGTCAACCAAGGTGTCCTCTTTCTCTTGTTCCCAAGCCGGACTTCGCATGCTTCTGCAGCAGCTGTCTTTATGATGTCCTTGAATTTAAGCCAGAGGGTTTCCAAGTCATCAGGCTGTTCTTCTGTGTTGCTTACTGCTGCAGCAATAAGCCCATGATATCTGGTCTTAATTTCTGGCTCTCTCAGCTTGTAGGTCTTAATGCTCATTTCTCCTGTTCGTTTACTTAGTTTCTTGCGTGATGTTGGGCAGTTCCTAGGCTGAGCAACTTTTTTCAGTTATTCTTTTGATTGTAAGCAGGTAGTGATCACTTCTAATCTCTAGCCCCCTCCAGACTGTAGCACCCCGAACATGCTTGAATGAGCTCCTCCTAACAATGGTATAGTCGATCACTGACTTCTCATTCTTTGTTGGTTCACATCTAGTGTATGCATGTATGCGCTTATGGGGGAACTTTGTGTTTGTAATGATCAGATTCTGCTCACTACAGAATCTAAGGAGTCACTTTCCATTGTCATTGAGAGTATCTTCTCCATATCTTCCGATAACTCAACCCCATCTAGCATTGTCATTTCCAACTCTGGCATTGAAATCTCCGAGCATGATAATTTCATCTAGGCAGTCATCCACTGTCCTTTGAAGCAGCTCGAAGAATTCCTCCTTGACCTCTGCTCTCTCATCCTCATTTGGCCCATACACTATAACCAGGTTGACTATGGTTTCTCCTTCTTTTAGTTTTACAACCATAATGCGCTCCGAGACAAAGTTCCATCCCTTGATACTATCTTTTTGGTTTTTGGCCACAATGCAACCCACGCCCTCTTTAGCTCTTTCAGATATGGGTACACCACTGTAGAGCAGCGTGTTGCCATCTCGATGTCGAGATCCATGACTCCTTGTCCTTTTTTCTTTGTTTCCGTTATAGCCAGGATTTCTAATTTTGCTTTCCTCATCTCTTCCAACAGCTCCTCTTCTTTCCCATTTATACTTCTTGTGTTCCAAGTTCCATAAGTCGTAGTCCGTTCCAGTTCGTCGCCTTTAGAATCAGTCCAGTTTTCTCTCTTGTAGTTCTCGTAATCAAAAGTTTAAAGCAAACAGGTGATTGGCCTGTTGTGCCTTTGCATGGTGGAGGGGCTGCCTCCATGCAAGCCGCCCTCCTCCTTTTTCAGCCAGGCTTGTGACTGGCCTAGGCTGAGGTACATACACATCTTTGAAGCCTTATGTTCCTCGGGAAGCTGAAGGGTAACCAGTTATTAAAGCAATGTCGTGACCAGGTAAAAAACAAATGAGGGTATCTAGAAAGAGGCCAGCAACAAAGGAAACTTATATCAGAAAGAAGCAGTCCACATGTTTTATTTTGTGTCACATGGATATTGGTATAAAAAACTGACAGATGATAATAATAAAAGATACCGGACAATTCTGGATAAATCTTAACATGACATAACATTTGTAGCAGACATCTTAACATGACAAAACATTTATAGCAGACATCTTAACATGACATAACATTTGTAGCAGACATCTTAACATGACAAAACATTTATAGCAGACATCTTAACATGACATAACATTTGTAGCAGACATCTTAACATGACAAAACATTTGTAGCAGACATCTTAACATGACAAAACATTTATAGCAGACATCTTAACATGACATAACATTTGTAGCAGACATCTTAACATGACAAAACATTTATAGCAGACATCTTAACATGACATAACATTTGTAGCAGACATCTTAACATGACAAAACATTTATAGCAGACATCTTAACATGACATAACATTTGTAGCAGACATCTTAACATGACAAAACATTTATAGCAGACATCTTAACATGACATAACATTTGTAGCAGACATCTTAACATGACAAAACATTTATAGCAGACATCTTAACATGACATAACATTTGTAGCAGACATCTTAACATGACATAACATTTGTAGCAGACATCTTAACATGACAAAACATTTGTAGCAGACATCTTAACATGACATAACATTTATAGCAGACATCTTAACATGACATAACATTTGTAGCAGACATTGACAAAACATTTGTAGCAGACATCTTAACATGACAAAACATTTGTAACAGAATATAACACAAAACATTTGTAGCAGAATATAACGAGAGATAGGAATTTGTGAAGAGACTTGATCACCGTGTGCTAGTTGGCCTGGAGCTTCAATAAGAAGGGTCTGTTATTGGACGTAGAATATTTCATATATTGTATTATGCTTAGTTTACTAGCAAGATCACTCATTATTCTGTAGTCCAGATTGTATGACTTAACATTTGTCATTGTCTTGTCTTTTTTCTGTAGATGACTAGCCCTTTGTGCAGTGTCTGTATGATTGTTGTTGATCTGAGACTTGATATTAATGTCAGAAAATATATTCAACTCTTTTTGTAGTGGTTTGTGGATTTTTTTTTTTTTTCGAATTTTCATAGCAGCTCAGTGTGTGAAATGTGTGAGTTTTGATGAAAGAACTGAGCAGGGATGAAGTGAGATAGTGATATTTCCATTGTCAACAAAATTGGTGATGTGTCTTACTAGGACAAAGGATAAAGATAATTGACTATGTTGTGATTATACAGTCTTCATCAGGGGCAGGTGAATCATAACAGACATCTTTCCTGGATGAAAAAGGTGATGTGCTTTGCCCTTTGTCTTACAGTTTTGACAGCCCTGGTTTAAATTTCAGATTTTCCTAGCAAATTTGTGAGTGTGAAATCTCTGGGTTTTAATAACTTGTTTTATATTTCAGGGTTTGATATACTTAACTTTTGGTGCTTTAGGAGGTGATCCCCTTGCTCAAATGGCCTTAGTAAGTATGTGAGAATAACAGTTTTTAAACAAATGTAATCTTTTCTAAACAATTTCACGTTTTGTCTTACAATAAATACTTGTTATTTTTTCTAATAGCTTATTATTTGAAATTTTTTTTTACTTGGTCTGGCAACTTATAGTTTGTCTGGTATGATGTAGTATATATAATTGTTTGTTGTCTTGTGACAACTTCTGGTATGTTGTCACTTTTGACAGATTTTAGTAATAACTTGTGTGACAGCTTGTGGTTTATTATCTTGTGTGATAACTTGCAGTTTGTTATCTTGCATGATAATTTGTTGTTTCTTACTTGTGACATGAAATGTTATGTATCTCCTTGTAGTACATATCATTGTGTATGGCAACTTGCGGTTTGTTATATTGTGACAACTTACATTATCATGTTTGGAAGCTCATGGTTTTTTTTTTTTATCTTGTGTAGTAACTTGTGGCTTTTTATCTTGTTTGACAACTTTAATTTTTTTATCTTGTGTGACTTGTGCTTTATTACCTTGTGTGAAAACTTGTAGTTTGTTATCTAGTGACAACTTATATTATCCTGTTCGACAACTTGTGGCTTTTTTAATTTCTTGTGACAACTCTTGGAGCTTTTTTTATCTTTTGTGACAACTTGGAGCTTTTTTATCTTGTGTGACAGCTTGAAGCTTTTTTATCTTGTGTGAGAACTTATAAGTTTTTGTCATGTGATCATATATTTGGCACCATCTGATGTTGAGCCTGTGAGAAGACTCTTTGGTATTAAGGTTGTAAGTGACTGATTACCCAAATATTGTGAATATAGATCTGTTTCTTTGGTAGAATTTTATGCAGTTTTAAATTCTAACATAAGATTTATTTCACAAACAGGGTTATCGTTACTATGCTGGTATTGGTGTAGAATCTAAGTGTGAAACAGCCTTGACCTACTACAGGAAGGTAGCTACAAAAGGTTGGTGTGCACATTTAGGTTAACCTAGAGCAGCAGATGTTTGACTGCAGTAGTTTTAAAAATGTTTTATTTCTTTTGTGTTAATAAAAAGAATTTATTTTGGAAATGTACTTACCACAGTTAAAAATGTTGAAGCCTATCTCAAAAGCCCATCAGTATTATATATTCTAATAGCATTACCAGTCTCTGTTATTTGAATGCTTGTCCCCAGTGGCTGAGTCTGTAACTTTGGCTGGAGGTCCAGTTGTTCAGAGAATCCGTCTGCAGGAAGAAGTGGAGAGTCAGGGCACCAACAACGGTCCACTCTTAGATGATGATCTTTTACAGTATTACCACTTCCTGGCTGACAAGGGAGATCAGCAAGCTCAGGTACAACGTTTATCAATAAAATGTTTATATGACTAGTCATCAGGGCAGGGATTAGTGGACAACCAACGTTAGTGTGTTTAGAGGGCAGTCAGCCATATAGGAGTTAGGGGTCAACAAAGGTTATGGGCATTTCTTAGTACAGGGCAGCCAGTAATACAGGAGTTAGGGGTCAACAAAGGTTATGGGCATTTCTTAGTATAGGGCAGCCAGTAATACAGGGGTTAGAGGACAATAATAAGGTTGGGTTTTGGTATGTAGCAAACTTTGTGAAGGTCACACAAGTGCATTCCACTTCAAATAAGCTTGGATTGTACCTGATCGAAAAGTGTGATCTGTTGTTGTTTAACTAGTTCTGCTGTGAGTTTTGCTCTTTTGCAACCAATGCCAAGTTCAAGAGTCCTTGGCATTACCTACACTGTAGGTCTAGGCATTTCCTAGGCATTTCCTGTGGCTTTTCTGCCATTGTGAACCTGTTGAGTTGAAGTCATGAGCTCTTTGGGAGAGGCAAGAACCAGAGCACAGTATTTTAGCTCTGCATAGTTGGAGAGCCCCTTGCATTGCAGGTAATGCACAGTCTGCCACACACTTCTTACTCCTAGCTTCAGACCAGATGTCATGATCCAGTAAATGCAAGCAAAGTCACAGGAAAAGCCTAGATCTACAGTGTAAATAATACCAAAGCGTTTTCAACTTGGTATTGTCTGCAAAAGGGTGAGAAGTTGAGCTGACCTAGTTAAATAACAAAGACATCCCCATGTAGTTCCCAGGGGTCTCTGAGGAGATGAAGAAAGAATCGGATTGCTCCTTCATCATGTATACAAAATTATTACATAAACCACTGTTACAGATGTACATGAATGGTTTGGTGCAGGATTCCTGCTCTACTAGTCATGGCTCCATGGCAAGTGACAATGATAAGACCACCTTATGTTTTGTGTGATCACATGTATTTATCAACCCTAGATGTGTGATCACATGTATTTATCAACTCTAGATGTGTGATCACACGTATTTATCAACCCTAGATATGTGATCACATATATTTCTCAACTTTGGATGTGTGATCACACACATTTATCAACCTTGGATGTGTGGTCACATGTATTTATCAACCTTGGATGTGTGATCACATGTATTTATCAACCTTGGATGTGTTATCCCATGTATTTATCAACCCTGGATGTGTGAGCACGTGTATTTATCAACCCTGGATGTGTGATCACATGTATTTATAAACATTGAATGTGTGATCACACATATTTATAAACAGTGAATGTGTGATCACACATATTTATAAACATTGGAAGTGTGATCACACATATTTTTAAACCTGGGATGTCAGATGATACATATTTATCAACACTGAATGTCAGATCACACATATTTATCAACACTGGATGTCAGACCACACATATTTATCAATCTGGGATGTCATATTACACATATTTATCAACACTGAATGTCAGATCACACATATTTATCAACACTGGATATCAGACCACACATATTTATCAACACTGAATGTCAGATCACACATTTATAAACCTGTGATTTCAGATCACAAATATTTATCAACACTGGATGCCAGATCACAAATATTTGTCAACCCTGGTTATAAGAAGCCATATGTCTGTATAGAAGTCATATATATTATTGATTATGCTAGTCTGTGGAAGCAACCTCTGAACTTTTCTCACGTTTGATTCTTGCAGGTTGTTTTAGGTACACTCTACTACCAGGGTGGGAAGGGAGTTCAGATCAATCATGAGGTAAGTCCACTCTCCCCAGTACATGTTCCTAACTCTGCTAGTTATTGTCTACTTTGATACCTGATTCCACTACACTGTGCACTGCTGCTCCTACCAGGCATGTCATAAGGGGGGCCACTATGGTGAGCAGATAGCAACTCCACTGTGTCAAATAAATGGCTACAGAAGCAATAAACCTCTGTAAGAGCACAGTAGTGCTTTGGTGCTACATTTTTGCATGCTCCACGGACATAAGTGACGGAAATAATACACTGTACAGACATTTACATTTCTGCATGCTCCACGGATATAAGTGACGGAAATAATACACTGTACAGACATTTACATTTCTGCATGCTCCACAGACATAAGTGACGGAAATAATACACTGTACAGACATTTACATTTTTGCATGCTCCACGGACATAAGTGACGGAAATAATACACTGTACAGACATTTACATTTCTGCATGCTCCACAGACATAAGTGATGGAAATAATACACTGTACAGACATTTACATTTCTGCATGCTCCACGGACATAAGTGACGGAAATAATACACTGTACAGACATTTACATTTCTGCATGCTCCACAGACATAAGTGACGGAAATAATACACTGTACAGACATTTACATTTCTGCATGCTCCACGGACATACGTGACGGAAATAATACACTGTACAGACATTTACATTTCTGCATGCTCCACAGACATAAGTGACGGAAATAATACACTGTACAGACATTTACATTTCTGCATGCTCCACGGACATAAGTGACGGAAATAATACACTGTACAGACATTTACATTTCTGCATGCTCCACAGACATAAGTGACGGAAATAATACACTGTACAGACATTTACATTTCTGCATGCTCCATAGACATAAGTGACGGAAATAATACACTGTACAGACATTTACATTTCTGCATGCTCCACAGACATAAGTGACGGAAATAATACACTGTACAGACATTTACATTTCTGCATGCTCCATGGACATAAGTGACGGAAATAATACACTGTACAGACATTTACATTTCTGCATGCTCCACAGACATAAGTGACGGAAATAATACACTGTACAGACATTTACATTTCTGCATGCTGCACAGACATAAGTGACGGAAATAATACACTGTACAGACATTTACATTTCTGCATGCTCCACAGACATAAGTGACGGAAATAATACACTGTACAGACATTTACTACATTTCTGCATGCTCCACGGACATAAGTGACGGAAATAATACACTGTACAGACATTTACTGCATTTATGGTTAACAATAGATAGTGGTGTTGGTTGAAGTAAACAACAAAGATATATTTTCAGTTTACCTAGACGACAATTTACGTGTACGGTACATCTTGTGTAACAATAGATCAGACTTGAGGATATGGTTGATATCACTTGCTGTACGACATGCACGAAATACAACACAGTCCTTGTTCTGGAATGCTCAAGGTAAAATAAACAAATGGAAGCCCATTGACACATAGAGACAAGAAGATGAGACAAATATAATAAAGAAGATCTGGAATGAATGGCACAAGACAGGAGGGGCTAATTGAAGATGTGATGCATATGGAGCAGAAGGGTAATGACCATCTGTGTCTGGTACAGTACTTATTATATTTTTGTTCTGTGCTCATATATGAGTCACTGGTTGAGTGTCTGGTACAGGGAAATATGAGGATAACGTATTATTTCTTCTTTCTTGTAGCAGGCTTACCATTATTTCTCTACGGCTGCTGACTCTGGGAGTGGACATGCACTAGGATATTTGGGAAAGGTATGAACTCTACTGAACCTGTCCAGAGACATTGTAACTCCAAGCTTTTCTTTTTCATGTTTATTTTTTTTGTTCTGTTTAATGTCTCCTTGACCTTGTACTTCGAATTTCGATAGTGTATGTCCTATGTAATTCCCGGGGGGTCTCAGGGGAGACGATGAAAGAATAATGTCATAACACGGGCAAAGATGCACTGGAATTGCCATGTAAACTAATGTCTTTATGATAATTATGAAACCAGTAATTCTGCTATAACTTAATGATTAATGCCCCAACAGGAAAAATTATTTTTGGGATTTGAACAGAAATTATAAATACATGTAATTATGGCAGTGGGAAATCATTATCTTTGGTAATTGACGAGGAAATCAGGATTTTGTCAGAAAAATTGCACAACAGCATTGAAATCCCACAAAAGTTGCAAACGGAAAAGTGACCGCCAACGTGGACCTGCATGAAGGAAAATGTTAGATCTAGATTGGATATATTGTATAAGCCTGCTCATATTCAATTCTGGACTCTCAAAATTTCATAGCTGAAAAGACGTCCAGCAGACTGACACATGCTTGTCATAGCCACAGCCCATAGCTGAGAAAAACAAAGCTAGCCTACTTGTGAGCAGACTTGCATAATAGATAAGCTCAGATCTGTAATACTGTGTCTGAAGGATATGTTAAAAAAACTGGTAGTAATCATTGGGTTACAAGTAGTTTGGTGTTATGTAAATTGCTTTAATATTATTGTTAGCATTGACTTTGAATTACCTGCTGATATCTTATTCTTGGTACTCTAACCCTGTTCTGATAACTGAAATTGATTTCCAGGCGGAAGATAACCTGAACAGCATGATGCAGGTAGAATCCTTGTCAGGACTGCACAATACTAGCTGTAAGACCCAGGGTTCGTAGCGACCTGGAAAAACCTGGAAAACGGAAAAAAAAAATCCAGGCCTTGAAAAGGCTGGAAAAATGGCTAAAAGCCTTGAATTTCCCGCATCGGACCTGGAAAAAAAATACGAATCGAAAGTTGGATTTGCCTGATGTCCATTTTTCGGTTATTGGTGGTATTTTTCGTTAAACTTCAGTTACCATAGAATTTTTACTTCCCTTTGCGCACTAAATCGATTTCCAGACGTTTTTTTGCATTTTCTGCGGTTTGCTTTAATGACGTGAACGCACAAATTTATTTTTAGCGCTCGCATCTGCTATTCGAATCAAGCATCGCCACCTTTGAAATTATTATTTAGAAACGTGCCTGGTTGTCACTTTCAGTATAAATGGCTAGAAATGCCAAGTTATAAAACATGGATAGCGCCTGGAAAAACTGTAAATTACGCAAATTGCACCATGTGTAAAAAAGAAATATATTTGACCTGCATGGGAGAAAGTGCAGTAAAGTCGCATGCTACTGGAAAAAAACACCAAGAACTTGTCTGCGCATTCATCGTTCATTTCAACTGAGGTAAGTAATAAATTCATTTATCTCATTTATAAAACATATTTAAATAAGTCCAGTTTATAGATAGGCCTACTGTACTTGCGTCTGTAATTTACAGTGTAGGCCTATTTACAGTTTTATTTTTAACCATGGCCAAAATTATAGTGTTTGAATGAAATTTCTTGGTTTACAACTGCTTACGGGAACATGTTTGACACAGTTTAAGATGGTCAGGAATAGAAATTGATGGCGATTTCATATCCTATAGCCTACCCTGTTATCAGACCCATGTCCCACTGTTCATTTCACCACATTTTTTGGAAATAAATATATTTTGAATGCTTTTTAAAAAATATTTATGATGAAGCGACATATCCCGTTCAACCTCTGAAGGGTTATAATTAGGACATGCCTACATGTTTTCAATTCCAGATAACATGAACAAACGACTAGACATGAAAGTGGCATCACATCTGTCAAATCACTGTAATTAGAATAAATGAAAATTACCAATTTTGTGCATATGCCTATGTTATTTAAAAAATAAATAGACCTAAATAAATAAAAAAATCTAAACAAACAGAAACAAGATAAAACAAAACCCAACAAAAAACCAAACAAAAATAGTAAAGATGGGTTGGGGGGGGGGGGTGTACAGCCTGCTGTTTCCAGTTAGATATTTAATAGATTTTCACTTATTATAAGAATATTATCATACCTTCACCCTCCCAATTACTATATATTAGCTGTTGTTCTAGTTAAATATTGTTTGACTATATTATGTATGCGTTTAGAACTTTGACTTGGTAAATATACATAGCTTAGGCCTACTCATAAGTTATTTGTGTGTTCCATTTTTTTTTTTTTACAGAAAAGAACACAACCCCAAGGAGTAGTTTTACCCTCAGAAACATCAAAACCGTCAAACACTACGCCCTCGGACACGTCAAAAACGCCTAACATTACCAGTAGACCTACAGATGTGACATCATTTGTGACCAAGGAAGAAACTCTCAGAGCTGAGATTATTTGAACTCTGTTTTCAGTCAAAAGTCACCATAGTTTTAATTCAAATACAGGAATTAATAAAATTTTTCACAAAATTTTTCCTGATAGTTCTGTTGCCAGACAGTTTGGTCTGTCTGAAAGGAAAACTTTCTACCTGACCTCTTTTGGACTGGCTCCATATTTCACCTCACTACTTGAGAGCCAGCTTAGCAAGAACAGTTACATTGTTCTGTTTGATGAAAGCATAAACAAATCAATGCAGCGAAAGCAAATGGATTTTCATGTTCGTTTCTGTGATGTAAATGTGATAAAAAGACATTATCTTACATCAAAGTTTCTTGAACATGCTAGAGCTCTTGATATGCAAACTGCATTTGATGATGCATGCTCATCGTTAAATTTAGGACATTTGCTCCATCTGTCCATGGATGACCTAATGTAAACTGGGCTTTTCATGACAAAATTAATGCGCTACTGAACCAGAACTATGGCATAGAACTAATGTTAGAAGCTGTGGGCTGCACAAAGTTCATGGTGCCACAACTGAATATATGGCCATTGATATTTTTCAAACTTTTTTCCCCCGACACTGCCATAGATCTGACCACTGACGAAGTGAATAGGTACGGAGAAAATCACCTCACTCTGCACACAGGCAGGAATATATTTCAAGCACTAACTGCCAAAAAGTGGGTATTCAAACTATCTGCTCTCACTGATGCTAAAACATAATACTGCATGAAATTGAAAATTGATACTGGTAAGGAAAATTATGAAGGTTGTGTTGGGGCAACTTTCAGGGTTGTGAAAGATCTTCTTGATGGATAGGCAACAAGGGACATATTCTCTTCTGTGGTAGTTTTTATTCAGCCTTCAGCTTTATTTCAAGACCTGAAAGAAATTCAGATTGCTGCCTTTGGAACAGTAGCTGAAAATAGGAAGCATTTTCCTGAAGCACAAGAAAAAGCAACTCAAATTGAAAAAGACAAATCATCCTGTGTTTTGTGCAACATAAGATAAGGCATGCCGACAGTCACCTGGCATGATACGAAAAGATTTAACCTTATATCTGCTGTTCACTCCAATGATAATATAAACAAGACAGAAAGACAAATTCTTTAGGGCAGAAGAATTCAGAAGCCAGTGCTTGCAGAAAAATGCAGCAAAAGTATGGGAGGTGTTGACCACTTTGGCCAACTAGGTGCAAGCTACACCTACCTACATAGATCCTATTTTTATATTATTTCTTAGTTGAAACTGCCCTGGTCAATGGCCACATAACCTACAACACTGCCAACTCTACAAAAAAGGTCAAAGCAAAGATCAGGATGTCAGTCTGACTCTTATTGAGCCTGCTATTCTATGCAACATTTCTATTCCAACAGCTATTCATATTCTTCGACACAATGTGACACCTTCAAAACCACAGGTCACAACAACACATTGATAAATATGAAGGGCAAGGTACAAACCAGACTTTAAAGTGTGTAAGGCTGCAGGGAACAGAAGCCAGACTTGCATGTACTGCCCAGATTGCAATGTACCTCTATGCCTGATACCCTGCTTCAAGTTATACCACACAGTCAAGGATTATCAACGATCCAGACAAAGACTCTTGCAGAGGCCTACAGCTACAACTTCAACCTCAGTTAATGAAGGAAGCAGCTCAGACTGCAACTAGAGGTACTTAACTTCTCAAACATTCACAAACACTCATTGTCAGTTGCCACAGATGCAGAATAATTCAAAAAAGACAAATTAAAAAATTAAATTTATTTTTGCATTTTATTCACAATTTTTGTTAGCCTTTTATGTTGAAATACGTGGTTAATCGTTAAATCAAAACATCAATCAAGCTTATTTTATTCATTGCCATCCATGTCCCTAACATATTTATCGCAGTGACATTGAACAAATTCCCTATAAAGTGGAAAAAGATCATGGTTTTAAAACATCTCCTGAAATTTCTATAATTAGCCACACAAATTCAAGATGGCCGCCATGATCATGTGACCAGTTAGCATAAAATATGTTTTTTCGGATGTGGCAATCATACAAAATGTGCTCTGAAATTTTCAAAGGCCTATGTCTGTTTTTCAATTTAACCAGTTATTTTAAAATAAATCTGCAAACACCCTTGGTAATGGGAGACAGTAATGCTCTGGATTGCTGGTCAGCAAAGTGATAATTATATCTGAGAAAATTAGATGAGGAAAATATTAGAGTTTCCCACCCTTGAAAATCATGTGCTTGGACCTGGAAAAGGCTGGAAAAACCCTGGAAAAGGCTTGAAGAAATTTGCTATGAACCCTGAAGACCGTATAGTCCTTTTCAGGGCTTAGCTTTTAAATGCTGGATGCCAAAGAGTTCAGCTTCTTCTGCTTCCTCTTCTTCTTCTTCCACTGCTTCCTTTGTTTTCTTCGCTCATTTTAAAATTTTGTTGATGTAATATCTTTATAAGGAAACCACCTTTGGTATAACTTTAGTATAAGGGAAGTAATCAAGACAGAGTTCAGAAAAATTTGTAAATAATGTCTATAATCTAATATGTACTTTATTGATTGTATGCCTATCACTGAGTCCATAGTGAGTTCCTTCCGCATGCAGTCACCCAAGTTGAAGCCAAAGAATTACGTCTGGGGCTCAAGTGACTTCTCCAAGCTTAGGGTGCATTGCTGGTTTTCACTACAGGGGTAATCCCTGGAAGTGTGTGGATGATTTCAAGAGTCAATGAGGATGTAATTAGCCTCTCAGACAGAGGTTCACTTCCATGTACATATATTGTAGCATTGTGCATAGCTGGTGGTCATATAAGGATGACTCCAAATATGCTTCCATGCATAACTTGATCATGTCAAACTGCAAGAAGGGACCCAAAGATGCAGCAATAGAGAATGCAGTCAGCGACCCATAGCTTGACTGCTTGCATCAGGGTCAGTGAACCAGAGCTAACCAAGACCCTACTCCACCTCCACGTGGTGGTCCTGGAAACAGGCTGCATCACTGCAGTCTGGCTGAGAGAGTAGGGATCGCAGAGGGAAGGCAAACCCGGTCCCAAAAAATGCCGTGCTGAAGTCGGATATGTCGACCGAAAGGTGCAGATATCACAGCTCCGGCATAAACAGACACAACGCAACCAACGTCCTTTTCAGGACGAACGAGGAAGAAGAGGAAGAAGAAACTGCAAGAAAAACCAGCACAGCAAGAGCATGTGAAGGATGTAGGAAGGGGTGGACCAGATGCAGGTGGTGGTTTAATGGTGTTTGAAGGATTTAGGTGGAAGCTTTCTGTAAGGGGTGGACCAGATGCAGGTGGTGGTTTAATGGTGTTTGAAGGATTTAGGTGGAAGCTTTCTGTAAGTGGTGGACCAGATGCAGGTGGTGGTTTAATGGTGTTTGAAGGATTTAGGTGGAAGCTTTCTGTAAGGGGTGGACCAGATGCAGGTGGTGGTTTAATGGTGTTTGAAGGATTTAGGTGGAAGCTTTCTGTAAGGGGTGGACCAGATGCAGGTGGTGGTTTAATGGTGTTTGAAGGATTTAGGTGGAAGCTTTCTGTAAGGGGTGGACCAGATGCAGGTGGTGGTTTAATGGTGTTTGAAGGATTTAGGTGGAAGCTTTCTGTAAGTGGTGGACCAGATGCAGGTGGTGGTTTAATGGTGTTTGAAGGATTTAGGTGGAAGCTTTCTGTAAGTGGTGGACCAGATGCAGGTGGTGGTTTAATGGTGTTTGAAGGATTTAGGTGGAAGCTTTCTGTAAGGGGTGGACCAGATGCAGGTGGTGGTTTAATGGTGTTTGAAGGATTTAGGTGGAAGCTTTCTGTAAGGGGTGGACCAGATGCAGGTGGTGGTTTAATGGTGTTTGAAGGATTTAGGTGGAAGCTTTCTGTAAGTGGTGGACCAGATGCAGGTGGTGGTTTAATGGTGTTTGAAGGATTTAGGTGGAAGCTTTCTGTAAGGGGTGGACCAGATGCAGGTGGTGGTTTAATGGTGTTTGAAGGATTTAGGTGGAAGCTTTCTGTAAGGGGTGGACCAGATGCAGGTGGTGGTTTAATGGTGTTTGAAGGATTTAGGTGGAAGCTTTCTGTAAGGGGTGGACCAGATGCAGGTGGTGGTTTAATGGTGTTTGAAGGATTTAGGTGGAAGCTTTCTGTAAGGGGTGGACCAGATGCAGGTGGTGGTTTAATGGTGTTTGAAGGATTTAGGTGGAAGCTTTCTGTAAGGGGTGGACCAGATGCAGGTGGTGGTTTAATGGTGTTTGAAGGATTTAGGTGGAAGCTTTCTGTAAGGGGTGGACCAGATGCAGGTGGTGGTTTAATGGTGTTTGAAGGATTTAGGTGGAAGCTTTCTGTAAGTGGTGGACCAGATGCAGGTGGTGGTTTAATGGTGTTTGAAGGATTTAGGTGGAAGCTTTCTGTAAGGGGTGGACCAGATGCAGGTGGTGGTTTAATGGTGTTTGAAGGATTTAGGTGGAAGCTTTCTGTAAGGGGTGGACCAGATGCAGGTGGTGGTTTAATGGTGTTTGAAGGATTTAGGTGGAAGCTTTCTGTAAGGGGTGGACCAGATGCAGGTGGTGGTTTAATGGTGTTTGAAGGATTTAGGTGGAAGCTTTCTGTAAGGGGTGGACCAGATGCAGGTGGTGGTTTAATGGTGTTTGAAGGATTTAGGTGGAAGCTTTCTGTAAGGGGTGGACCAGATGCAGGTGGTGGTTTAATGGTGTTTGAAGGATTTAGGTGGAAGCTTTCTGTAAGGGGTGGACCAGATGCAGGTGGTGGTTTAATGGTGTTTGAAGGATTTAGGTGGAAGCTTTCTGTAAGGGGTGGACCAGATGCAGGTGGTGGTTTAATGGTGTTTGAAGGATTTAGGTGGAAGCTTTCTGTAAGTGGTGGACCAGATGCAGGTGGTGGTTTAATGGTGTTTGAAGGATTTAGGTGGAAGCTTTCTGTAAGGGGTGGACCAGATGCAGGTGGTGGTTTAATGGTGTTTGAAGGATTTAGATGGAAGCTTTCTGTAAGGGGTGGACCAGATGCAGGTGGTGGTTTAATGGTGTTTGAAGGATTTAGGTGGAAGCTTTCTGTAAGGGGTGGACCAGATGCAGGTGGTGGTTTAATGGTGTTTGAAGGATTTAGGTGGAAGCTTTCTGTAAGTGGTGGACCAGATGCAGGTGGTGGTTTAATGGTGTTTGAAGGATTTAGGTGGAAGCTTTCTGTAAGGGGTGGACCAGATGCAGGTGGTGGTTTAATGGTGTTTGAAGGATTTAGGTGGAAGCTTTCTGTAAGGGGTGGACCAGATGCAGGTGGTGGTTTAATGGTGTTTGAAGGATTTAGGTGGAAGCTTTCTGTAAGGGGTGGACCAGATGCAGGTGGTGGTTTAATGGTGTTTGAAGGATTTAGGTGGAAGCTTTCTGTAAGGGGTGGACCAGATGCAGGTGGTGGTTTAATGGTGTTTGAAGGATTTAGGTGGAAGCTTTCTGTAAGTGGTGGACCAGATGCAGGTGGTGGTTTAATGGTGTTTGAAGGATTTAGGTGGAAGCTTTCTGTAAGGGGTGGACCAGATGCAGGTGGTGGTTTAATGGTGTTTGAAGGATTTAGGTGGAAGCTTTCTGTAAGGGGTGGACCAGATGCAGGTGGTGGTTTAATGGTGTTTGAAGAATTTAGGTGGAAGCTTTCTGTAAGGGGTAAACCAGATGCAGGTGGTGGTTTAATGGTGTTTGAAGGATTTAGGTGGAAGCTTTCTGTAAGGGGTGGACCAGATGCAGGTGGTGGTTGGTTTAATGGTGTTTGAAGGATTTAGGTGGAAGCTTTCTGTAAGGGGTGGACCAGATGCAGGTGGTGGTTTAATGGTGTTTGAAGGATTTAGGTGGAAGCTTTCTGTAAGGGGTGGACCAGATGCAGGTGGTGGTTTAATTGTGTTTCATTAAACAAGTGACAAGGTAAATAATGATGGTCATGCCTTTTATAACTAGAGACCTAAAGATACTTGGAGACATGGAAAACATTCTCAGTGGATGGTAGAGGACAGTAGAGCTGAGCACCATCTTTTTGAAGGGCTCTGCTCCACACTAAGCTAAAGGATAATGATAATGTCTTTGATGTTTGTCTGTTGGTGTGTCTTCTTGTTTGATATGTCCTAGCAATCTTGTTCTCAACGATATAGTATTATGTGTATTAAAAACATTGATACACTCAAATTTCACGTTTCACTTAGACAGTTAGCAATATGTGGATTCACTGCCAATTGCCTAGATGATATCTTGATGGTCAGCTCTGATAGAAAAATAAATCTTGTACTCTCTGGTGACACAGTTGTTAAGTTGTGCATATATCTATTTCAAACATTGAAGAATTTGAAATTATTTTAAATTGATCTTTTTGGAGAAAGGTTGAACACTTAAAACGTTAACTTTACACAGATGCATTCTGAGGGCAGTCCTGTTGTAAAACAGAGCAATCATACAGCATTGGAATACTTCAAGAAATCAGCAGACAAGGTAGTACTTTTAATAATTTGCTGCAGAGGGTGACAGTTTTGTTTTTTTAATGACAGCAGGATGAAATACCAATCCTGCACAGTTTGTAATGACTGTTGATAGAGTTATAAAATTGGTGTGGTGTTTCATAAAAGACCAAGCACAGAATAGAAGGATTGATATGGTAGGTCAAGATCACTAATGTAGAACTGATGGAATCAGATAAATACAATGGAACAAGAGGTGATGGACAAGGTGGTGGCCTTGAATAGGAAAACCATTGAGGTAACCAGCTGATAGCCTTACAAGACAATCCTGATTCTGGAATCCTCAAGATAAGACAAATAAAGGAAGACCCAAAAACAAAAGGAGAATAGAATTAAAGACATAACGGGGTGGGGGGGGGGGAATAAAGTTGACACATGAGAGGGAAGTCTTCATCCACAGGCAGCTGACGGGTCATGAATGAATGACAAAGAAATAAACATTGTGTGACGACACACTTAATGATCCTTGGCAACATCTTGTGTTAGTTCTTACTGCCTTTGTCATAGCTTTGCTCAAAGTTGATTCATTAGGAAGGTTTAACCTGCTTTTGTCAAACGACTTGTCATAGCTTTGCTCAAAGTTGATTCATTAGGAAGGTTTAACCTGCTTTTGTCAAATGACTTGTCATAGCTTTGCTCAAATTCAATTCATTAGGAAGGTGTAACTTGCATTTGTCAGATGACTTGTCATAGCTTTGCTCAAAGTCCATTCATTAGGAAGGTTTAACCTGCTTTTGTCAAATGACTTGTCATAGCTTTGCTCAAATTCAATTCATTAGGAAGGTGTAACCTGCTTTTGTCAGACGACTTGTCATAGCTTTGCTCAAATTCGATTCATTAGGAAGGTGTAACCTGCTTTTGTCAGACGACTTGTCATAGCTTTGCTCAAAGTCGATTCATTAGGAAGGTTTAACCTACTTTTGTCAAATGACTTGTCATAGCTTTGCTCAAATTCGATTCATTAGGAAGGTGTAACTTGCTTTTGTCAGACGACTTGTCATAGCTTTGCTAAAAGTCGATTCATTAGAAAGGTTTAATGGCAGGATATATTGTCTCAGCCATTATGGGAATATGCTGATGTTAACGAAGTTAGTTGATGTTTTGTCCTGCATTGAGATGTCTGTGTTTATGTCACTGTGTCACCATTTGTATTCTTACACCATGTTTATGTCATCTTTATATTTTTGAATCCTTCCATCTTATTTCTATAACTTTTGTCCATGCTTTGGTTTCTGACGCTATATTTTAATTACTTTTTGTTCTTTTCACATCACATTCCAATCACTTTGCTTTCTCACATCACTTTTCTCTTTGTTTTTTTCATCACATCACATTTCCATTTCCTTTTATCACATTTCACTTACTTTGTTTCTGATATCTCATTCCAGTCACTTTGTTTTTGGAGTTTTTCAACATCATATTTCACTTACTTTGTTTGTGACATCACATTGTCACCTGGGTATGTGCTGACATGACAAGACTTTTGTTTCTTCAACAGAATAACCACATTGGTCAGACTGGCTTGGGGATGATGTACCTGAATGGACTTGGTGTGGAGAAGGTTCGTTATCACTGTCACATTTACAATGTCATATTTGACACTTGGATCATGTTCAGTATAGATGCTGTGATTACATTTTCTTGCTTATGCCAGGAGGCCAGCAGCAGTAGTTGTCATATACACCTTCTAGGACCATACCAGCTGGTATAGGTAATCATGTCTCTCCACAACCTCCTGTCCCCAGTGATGATTGTTGGCTTCCATCCATCCTGTGATGTCAAACTGTCCTCAGTTCCAGCTTTCTAATTCTTCTTCTCATAACATTCCCAGATAAAATAGATTGTTTATATCTAATCTGACCTCTTTCAACACAACCAAAGTAGATTGTTTATATCTAATCTGACCTCTTTCAACACAACCAAACTTTCATTGTTTATATCTAATCTGACCTCTTTCAACACAACCAAACTTACATTGTTTATATCTAATCTGACCTCTTTCAACACAACCAAAGTAGATTGTTTATAGATTGTAGATTGGTCTGACCAACCACTTGAGCATTTATTCATGCTAGAGTCTAGTCATAACTAAAAATATAATATACCATTTCCCTATAAATAACAAGCAGAATTCTTAACTAAAAAAAAAAATCAACCCGAAGTACTAGAGGAGGGAAATGAACTGTGGTTTTTAACTAGGTCAGCGTTTTGACATTAGGCACGCTGATCTTACCCGGCAGTTGTCATAGAGACAGCTTCATTACGCTATAAGCACGTGATGTCTAACCAATAAGTTATCAACAGAATAAGATTTTCAACCAATGGGAAAACACAGCCAGCTTCAGCTCAGTGTGTTTGCCGGCAGGAAATATTCAGAACGGCAGTCCTGAAAAGAAGAACGATGTAGTAAGACGTCGCCACTGTCAGGCTCCCTTAGTTGAAGTTTTCGACATTTTTGTGCCCATATATTTCAAATGTGTAGTTGTACACATTAGGACAGGTATTTTATTGTGCTTTGATTCATGTAAGTACTATCTCGATTTGAAATGTTACATATCATATCGTCACTACAAGTCGCCCATATACAAAATGGAGAATATTGAAGAATTAATTGAAACAATGGTTAAAATAAATGCTACAGGACATGCTTGGATAGTATGGAACTAAATAATTTAACTCATGAGAAAAGAAACGTCAGGTTTCGCATATTGTAGACAGATGTATAAAGAGGATTTATTGAGACAATGGTTAGCCTAAAAGAAATGCTACAGGACATATTTGGATAGTATGGAAATGAATAATTTAACTCATGAGAAAAGAAACGTCAGGTTTCGCATATTTTTAGACTGAGGTACAAAGATTTATTGATGAATTATTTGTTATAAACTCCTTGAGCCAGTTGGCAGTTGAATAAAACTTTCTTTGGAAATAACCCTGCTGTTAAAGAATTTGAACTTGTCGGAAATGTATGGATGCATTGTTCTATCCTCAATTAAAACATAACCACTAAGGCTCTCCATAAACACCACCAATAGAAGGAAGTCTGGAACGAACCACAGTAACCAGATAGGGTGTGAGCAATAACCATCTTTGGCGAGCTAAAAGCCAGTAAAACAATCACTCACATAGAAACAACTTATAAAACTGAAACACTGATTAACCCGGCTACATGTGACTTATAATTGATGCCTTGAGACTAGTCTTACAATACATAGAATAATAAGCACCACGGTTACATATTGGATAATACGACAGACTCTGAATTAGACCAATATGATCCTACACCTATGCCACCCACAGATGCCATACAACAACTAATACGTGAAAGAGAGTTCTCAGAAAGTGAAGATGACATTCCCCCGGCAGAACTACGCCAACGTCTTCAGTACCGCGACTCATGCATACAGAATGAGGCAAACATGCTGCCGACGTCACCAAAAGGAAATACGACGTCCGCCTTTTTGCACACTCAAACCTATTCACGTAGAGAACATTCGTCCGCCAATCACCATAGCCCCAGTTCAGAGTGGAATAGCAGTAACAACCAACCACTAATATACGACAAGAAAACAGATGTTCCTCCTGGACAGACAGATCCTGAGTATACTACTCCGAAACATACAGAACTGTATTTTGACCCTGATGCAGTATCACAACGTTACCCAAACGAACCTAACGGCGACACAATGTCATACTTATATCAACAAGAGACATCACTGGACCCAGATAGCAGTGTAGAATCCATGGACAACGCCCCACCACTAGAAGTCCGCACAACGGTTAAACGCCCTTATCTTCCTTCATCGGATGATTCGCCTCCTGCGAATAAGTTCGTAAAACTGCCACAAGAACATGTAAGAAGGAGGGTCCTTACAAAGCGTCGAAAAGTTTCCAAACAGAAAGATGACTCGCCAGCCACACCTCCCCCAGCTCGACCGCAGCCAACTCCCATCTCTCCAGTCTGCAGACAATCAGTCAACGCCACGTTACATACTGTACCCACTACACAGTACAATTCCAGATTGTCTAGCCGAGAGATTGCAATGCTGGAGCTGGCAGAAAAATTGGCAAGGCTTTTCTAAAACACACCCAGTTGAGTCATATCTGCTTGCCACTCCAAGCAGGGTCTACGCACATGTGTATTTTTCTTTTTAACAACGTCTCCGATCCAATTTTTTTTGGTGTGTGCCCAAAATGTAACATCTTTATCATTTTTTTTTGGTGACAAGTCTTGCATTGTAGCCGTCGGACGGTTACATGCATTTCTATTTTTTTTTGGCCGAAAACGTCCGCCGGACGTAATTTCTTTTCAGATTGTGTGAAGTTGACAGTTCCCTGATGGTCCAGTTCCAGTTTAATATGTAACAGCCCCGTTTGGTACAAGTTTTCCCACAGTGAGGTAACCGCTGATGATCAGATCACCCCAGAACAGCCAGCATATTTGTGGTAGTATCTTTAAGAAATTGTCTAGTACTAACACCTGTTCACTCCCACATTACCATACTTTATGTTACACTATTTGTCATTTTATCATATTGAATAAAGATAAAACAAGCAGTTCGGTTGGTAAGAAAATTATATATCTCCACAGATATTACAACTAAATAATTGTATACCACACTTATTAGTCAAGAAATAGTATTGATGCTATTTTTTTCCATTAATTGCTTACGGATTTTAAATGATAATGTTCGACACATTGAGAATTCATCATCCTTAACTCTTTCAACCTTACAGTTTTTCCTTGCTGTTCCAGAGATGAACTTGTTCTGTTCACATGCATCTTTGCATATTCACGCAGTACCTTTGCATTATGCACTGACTGTCATTCTGTCCATTATCATTGATGCAGCCTTCTACAGATGATTGATATTCCACTCATTGCTCCATAATAGGAACCTTTTTCTATTATAGCAATACTGTCATAACATTCCCTGACAGAGTATACGGGAACAAACCATGTTATTGAAATTTATAAACATGATTGTTATACTCGTAGTATACCATCCTTTTTCCATAGAGATATTTTGAGTATAAACCACACATTTTTGTAGGTATTGTAAAATTTTTATTACCATCATTAAAATACATACTGCTTATGAAATAGCCATGTATATTTTTTATAAATTGTACAATTAAACCACTTTGTAGATTTTGTTTTGAAAAGAAAATTGTATATGAGGTCAATGTCAAACTATTGGTTACTTCCAATGACTGTCCATCCAACATTTGAATCCACTATTACAAGACTTCTTCTTCCACTCCACCTCTCACACCCCCTATCTTACTCGTTTCCTTTTCTCCCTCTGAGATTTTTTTTTTTTTTTTTTTTTTTTTTTTTTTTTTTTTTTTTTTTTTTTCGTACGCCCGCTAATACTCGAGGCGAAATCTCAGGTTATTGTTAATGTCTAACCTGACATTGATTTTACGTGAGTATCCCTTTTCTTGTACAGAGACAGGTGTCCCTCGCCATTCAGGCAAATACTCGCCGATTTCGGAGGTACCCATTAGAGCTGGGTCGGCTCAGGAGCCGCCAATCCCTGGTCGACGACACTCCTTCAAATGTCCTCGCCAGGTCTCGAGTTAATCCAGTCCAATTCCCGGTCGACGAAAAATCCTCAAATGCCGTCGCCCGGGTTTGATCCTGAATCACCCGGTCGCCAGAGCGGTGTTGTAACCACTACGCTAGCGCGGCTCCCCCTCTGAGATAATATTCTAGACTTATAAAATGTTTCCATTTTAACTATCTTCATTGACTCGAATTACAATTTTGTTGTAATCTGGAGACCTTTGGTTTTCTTCTGTCCATCATAAGACCACACAGACAACTATTTTTGCACCCATGGTTCCCCATATGTTCCATAGTTTTTTTTCATTCCCCAACGACCTACCCATGACTGATGAATTAGTGCAACCACTATTTATATAGATGCCTATGCCATTAATAATAAAACACCACACGATACAGTGCAACCACTATTTATATATGATGCTTATGCCACTGATACCCCATGATAATGTTATGCATTAAATATTTCTGTCTTTACATAGTTACGTGACAGATGGTATAATATGATTGTAAAATTTTGAGGTTCAATAAGACGGGGGATCCACGAAAAAAAAAAAGATACTCCAGGATGACCATACCCATACTGAAGAGATATGTGTTAAGGATACACACGATGAGGATATCTGCTAGTGATGCATACATGAATATGATACCTATGTAACAGGATATACGTGACAAATGGAAAAAGAAAAAAATGATTGTGAAAAGAAAATTTTTGTACACAGATGAGATTATGAGACTGATGATAAAAGATAGTCTCTAACGTACAAGGATGATGTTAGTCTTTGATCTTGACACATGCCTGTGCCATATATGCATTTTTGACTTTGTTGTAACCTAGATATTGCTGTCTTTACGTGGTAACGTGACAGATAAAAGTGACAAATGGAAAAAGAAAAAAATGATTGTGAAAAGAAAATTTTTGTACACAGATGAGATTATGAGACTGATGATAAAAGATAGTCTCTAACGTACAAGGATGATGTTAGTCTTTGATCTTGACACATGCCTGTGCCATATATGCATTTTTGACTTTGTTGTAACCTAGATATTGCTGTCTTTACGTGGTAACGTGACAGATGAAAAACGATTGAGAAAAGAAAATTTTTGCACACAGATGAGATTATGAGACTGATGATAAAAGATAGTCTCTAACGTACAAGGATGATGTTAGTCTTTGATCTTGACACATGCCTATGCCATATATGCATTTTTGACTTTGGTGTAACCTAGATATTGCTGTCTTTACATAGTTACGTGACAGATGATAAAAAAATGACTGACACATTTTAAAATTGAATACGGATTTTGAGATTTAAGGAAATGATGGTCCCTCATGATGACTTATACAAGTGGAAAATGATACCCCTCCTGAGGATATACACGAGGATACACAGGAGGATACACACTGTGACGCTACACTGTAATTCTGACTTTCAACCGTCCCGATCCTGTTCTTTTATTTTGAATTTTCACCAGTTTTATTTTCTTCTGATCACGCGATTTTCCGTTGTTTACGGAAATCGCTATTTTCGGGCCCGCTTTTCCACCATTTTATTTCTTCTCATTTGAATATATATCGTGTTTGGTAATTTTGAGTAGGAAAATTAAACGGGTTCGTTTTATGATGGTAGGTTTATTTTATTCTAGCATCAGTTTTACCCTCTTCTGAATTTTTCGCGATTCCCGTAAATTTCATTGTTTACGAAAATCGATATTTTCGGGCACTCCTGTATGACGCGTCAGTATCACGCGGCCGGAAGCACGAGTATCGTCAGGTAACGTGACGCAATTTTAAGCACGCGGGGTTTGCGTGGGTTGATAGTATTGATTTTCCTAGCGCTGCCATTGGTCCGCGATTTGCATAGGAAGGGAAATCCGCGTGGGCGGTTTCTCTTGTATATAATGAGAGAGGAAACTGCGGGCAATTGTCTCTGAAGAAATAATTGCTTGGCCGTAGGACGTCGTAATTATCGTTCTCCACCGTGGGAAAAACAAACGATAATCGGTATGTAACTATTTTATCTTATAATCGTTTTTCTTCTTAGTGGGTTTTTGAGAATTTCGCCCGTAGTTAATTTCTTCGGGGGGGGGACAGTAACTTTTCAGTTTTAAAATAAACGATAGTGCCATCCATTATCATTTTTTGAAGAACGATGTAAATGCAACAGTGTGCTTATTCTTTCTATGATTTTGGCAGTAGATAGGAGTGTGTGTAGTTGTGAGAAACACGTGTGCCCATATTTATAGAATGTTATGTAAAACCACCATTTATTTCTGTGTATTTACTAATGTAATTTTACGGGGAAATCCCTGGTGTGTTTGCTAATTTTTATGAGCCTTTAATGTGAGAAATATTGTCGGAGGGTTCAGATTTACGTTGTAAATGAATTATACTGCTTAGGGGAGGAAACTATTCCTATAGCGAGATTTAATTTAAATAGGAGTAAGCCGGGGAAACTCCTGTGTTAATGGGTAAAAGGATTTCCCTATTTTTGTCAAGTTTGAACACGTGATCGGCCATGTAACGTGTCAGACGGTGTCTGGGATATTGTTTATTTTACCTGGCAGATTTTAGTAGAAGGAGGGGGGATGAAGAGGCCACGTGGGATAGTGGTATTTTATGTATTGTGTGAAGAACGAGAGAAAGGGGAGAAGGAGTGAGATTGACGAGACACGAGTATAGAATTATTTTATGTATCGTATATGTTAGAGATAAGCGATTTTAGAGAAGGGTGTACATTAGACGCTGTTTCTTTTAATTTCAGCGAGTCTCTGCGAAACAGTGGGGAGCATAATTTTGTCAAATAAAATTATCCACGGCAAAAGACATATCTCAGGGTCAGAGTACTCGAGTATCGTCAGGAGCAAAAGAAAATTACCCTATGGTCTCTGGCAGTGAAGTCCCTATGCTTCAGCTGGACTGAGGTTTACTTATCATACAGCCAAGAGCGTCGCTATTATAGTCTCTAACAACGGCAGGTGGCCGGGAGACTGGTTTCATTTTTGTACAGCCTGAAATCAAGGCTGTGTTTTTTTCCTCTAACTCCGGAGCGGGTTAAAAGAGGGAAGCTATTCAGCAGCAGAGAAGTTTTGTCGACAGTTTATCAAGCACCACAGGCTTGATACCTGAACAGCATCGTCATCACCAAATTCAGGAACAGGTGACAGGGTTACCATACCTAGGTCCTGATTGAAATCGAGAAGAGAGTAACGGAGACACCGCATCATCAGCCCTCGAGTGTTAGGGAGACACTGAGACCACGAGAGAGACGGAGGGAGAAAATAGACAGGACCAGTAGGGTCTGTTCAGTATCCATTTGACGGATAGACACTGAGTCTGCGTTCGAAAAACCAAGTCTATTATTTTTAGCATTTCTTGTGTAGTTATAGGCGCATATCGCCCAACAAGTAGAAAGCTGTGTAGCCGTTCGTTGAGGAAGAGTCACCAGGACTAAGACAGTAGAAATTTATTAGTGTTAGAGAGTGGAGGCTAAAAGTTGACAGCCCCACCAAATTAGAATTGGTTTAAATCACTAACCATTTTTATTGTTCCTCAGCAGGGTGACAGAAAGAGTGAATGTGATTTGGGGTTTTTCTGTCTCTCGTGTCTCTCAATTTAATTGTTACTTGTTTTCCAGGCCGTGCAACAGTGCACGCTATCGACTGACTTGATGACGTAATATGCCATTTTATGTTTTTCTTGTATGTAAATAAATATATACCTATATTATTTACTGGATCAGCTTCTATTCTTTACTATACTTACTCTATGTTGTCTGTATAGTGGTGTTTGTGGTCGTAATTATACACCTTATCTCCTTGTGTTTCAAGGCAGTCAGAGGTGGGGAGACTATAGCCATTTTTTTAGTCATGAAGCGGCAGGGGGAGATTCAAATCCTGGGTCTATCTCTTGAGCCAATAGTCTCACCTGTCCACAGGCATGTCATTTTCCATCTAAATTCTATCTTCTCAGACTTTCTCATACTAGGGTCTTGCTTTCATTCAGGCACACTCTATAAAATTAAAACCACTTAGTGACACACACAAAGAATGATATATGCAGTTATGACTTTGTCATAAACTAGACATTCTGTCTTTACGTAGTCACATGACAGATGATTGAAAATGACTGAAAATTTTTGTACGCCAATACGATGGTGAGTTTGATGCAAGGAGATAGTCTCTGATATACAGGTGATGATGTTGATCCTTGAAATTGATATATGCCTATATATATATATATATATATATATATATATATATATATATATATATATATATATATATATATATATATATATATATATATATATATATATATATATTATTTCTGACTTTGTTATAAACTAAGAAATTCTGTCTTTTCGTAGTCACGAGACAGATCGTCAAAAATGACTGATACATTTTTGAAACTGAATACAGCTTTGATATAATGGGAAATGATGGTCCCTGATGATTGATGATACAAGTTGAAAATGATACCTGTACTGGTGATATCCATGTTGCGGATACCTGTGATGAAGATGACTGATGATACATAAATTAAATATGGTATTTATGTCAGAAACACACATGCTGTTGTTGAAATTAAGACATTATGGTTAATAGAAAGATTCTGTCTTTACGTAGTCACGTGACAGATACTTAGGTAGAAATGATAACACTTTCATGCCACAGTCCATTGGACATTGCATTTGACAGTATGACTATAACCTATATTGCTTTCTGCGACTGTGTGTAATAGATTGACCAGCTGAGCACCTTTCACCCCTGACATGATGCTATTTCCATCTCTTCCTTTAACTACACCATCATGATATTAATGTAAGATTATAGACTGCTCATCTGACTGACTCAGACTATGCTAGTTCTGACGGTAGATGTTACAGACACAAACGATCTGACAAATCTTCGTCTCCGAAGGCAGATTTGATGTCGACTTTGTACAAATGTAAAATGATTTCTATTTTGTTAAATATTGCTCATGTATGAGATATTGGTTGTTAGATTGGAGTTTAAATGAGTTTTAATGAATAAAATTCTAGATTTTGTTGGCTAACTTAGAAAAATTATAGATGAATTAAAATACACTATAGAGATACATTTTTGTGAGATCATAAACTGCCCATCTGACTGACTCAGACTGTGCTAAGTCTGACGGTAGATGCTACAGACACAAATGATCTTACAAATCTTCATCTCAGAAGGCAGATTCAGTGTCGACATTGTGAAAATGTACAATAATTTTTTTTTTCTCACCTTATAAATTGTGCTGATATATTGAGATGTAATTTGTTGAATTATAGTTACATGAAAAGAAATTATGAAAAATGTATTCTTAGATATGTTTAGATAACATAGTAATGCATTATGAATGACTCACCTAGAATATACTAACACATGAGATAACTTAGAACTATTATGAATGGACTACCATTGGCATTATAAATGGGGATACTTGGAAATAACTTACAACTATTATGGATGGACTACAATATTACTTATACAACATGGATACTTCGAAGTTGATTATGGAAGGACTTTACTTAGAAAATTATACTGTGTGGATGCCTCGAGATAAATTGAATGTATTTTCCTGGAGTAGTAGGAAAGTTTTATAACACGTGTTTTGAACTACCTTTGAGTTGGTCAATATGACAAATTTTGCACTATTGCTGTTTAGAAAAAAAATTTTTTTTTTAGATTGTTGATAAAATTTAGTTGTGTAGGGTTACCACTCTGAAATTTTTGATGGCACATGTATTGAAGAAAATTTTCTATAATGATGTCCATTTCTAAAGCTTAGTTAACTCTTAGTATACGAGCGGCCTTCTAGAGAGGCCGATGATCGATCCCCGTCAATAGCAAAAATTTATAGCTGAATGCATGTTTAAAACCACTGAACAATTTAGTTACATGCATGATATAGGGGTTTCATTTCTTCACATTTTGATATATAATACTTATGTTATCTTTATAAATAAATTATTTATTGCAAAATCTGTAATGGTAGTCATGTAAGGCCGCTCGTATACTAAGAGTTAAAGTATGACAGTCGGATATTATATATATATATATATATATATATATATATATATATATATATATATATATATATATATATATATATATATATATATATATATATATATATATATACGAGAGCCCCCGGTTAGTGATTTAGGTTAAAAATTTTTAGACTTCGAATATTTTTGGGATTTTTTTTGAATTGATAGTGCTCAAGTGTCTCCCTGCGGGATACATTTGCATAGCCCCGGGATCTATATGTGGCCGTCTGACCGACCACTTGAGCATTTATTCATGCTAGAGTCTAGTCATAAATAACTAAAAATATAATATACCATTTCCCTATAAATAACAAGCAGAATTCTTAACTAAAAAAAAAAAATCAACCCGAAGTACTAGAGGAGGGAAATGAACGGTGGTTTTTGACTAGGTCAGCATTTTGACATTAGGCACGCTGATCTTACCCGGCAGTTGTCATAGAGACAGCTTCATTACACTATAAGCACGTGATGTCTAACCAATAAGTTATCAACAGAATAAGATTTTCAACCAATAGGAAAACACAGCCAGCTTCAGCTCAGTGTGTTTGCCGGCAGGAAATATTCAGAACGGCAATCCTGAAAAGAAGAACGATGTAGTAAAACGTCGCCACTGTCAGGCTCCCTTAGTTGAAGTTTTCGACATGTTTGTGCCCATATATTTCAAATGTGTAGTTGTACACATTAGGACAGGTATTTTATTGTGCTTTGATTCATGTAAGTACTATCTCGATTTGAAATGTTACATATCATATCGTCACTACAAGTCGCCCATATACAAAATGGAGAATATTGAAGAATTTATTGAAACCATGGTTAAAAGAAATGCTACTGGACATATTTGGATAATATGGAACTGAATAATTTAACTCATGAGAAAAGAAACGTCAGGTTTTGCATATTGTAGACAGATGTATAAAGAGGATTTATTGAGACAATGGTTAGCCTAAAAGAAATGCTACAAGACATGTTTGGATAGTATGGAAATGAATAATTTGACTCATGAGAAAAGAAACGTCAGGTTTCGCATATTTTTAGACTGATGTACTGTTGCCTTGGGGATTCCAGAATAAGGACTACCTTGTAATGGTATAAGCTGGTTTCATCTTTGTCCAGTACCTTGTCCTCATGTGTTGCTGCACTGTCACTTGTTTGATCCTTTCATCATTCCCACATTAGTCATCTTGTTATACCACTTCAAACACCGTTTATGATAGTCTGTCAAAGCTTGGTTGTTTGATCTTGTCATACCACTTTAAGACCTGTTTATGATAGTCTGAAAGATTGATTTTGTCATACCACTTCAAGTGCTGTTAATGACAGTCTTTGAAAGCTTGGTTGTTTGATCAAGTGTCATATTTTAAAATTATTTTTGGTATTCTACAGGATGGGGCAGACAGCTCAATGTCCAACTCCCACTAGTCAATCTTCTACAACATGCATGTGTGGGGGAGGGGGTTTCAGGTCTAGTTTAGCTGTTCTTTGCCCCACTTTTTTGTGATAATAGTTGGCCAGTTCTCACTCTGACCAGATGTCCAAACCATTTAATTTTTTGTTGCTGTATAAATTGCAAGTCGGCGTCTGTGGCCTAATGGATATGAACACAGTTTCATAATCCAGATATACCAGGTTTGAAACCTGCTGCCGGCGGTTTGGTAGCAAATCGCTTTGTGTGGATTTTTAACAATGGTATAAGTGCCGTACGGTTCAGAAAGCAATGGCAAACTACTGAATGAAAAAAATTGCCTAGAAAAATCACAAACAGCCAATAAAAGCTGGGGTTGATTGCCACGTCCTGTAAAGGATAAGCAACTAACATAAATTGCAAGCATGTTGTAGTCCCAGTAATAGTTCATATTGTGTTATTTCTGATTCTGCCTCTTATAGCCAGTCAGCTGTGTCAGGCAGCACATTCCATTGGGTGTGATTGTCCTTGTTTGTGTTTTCCTCAATATCCATATTTGGCTTTCACAGCACTATTAGTATATATATATAGAGAGAAAGTATTGATCAGTGTCATGAACTGGTTGTAGAATGTATGTCAGTACTTACGCTTTGTCTGGAGCTAGATATGTTTATGTAAGTTGTCAGTTGAAGTGAGTTAATGTTAAGCTTGAGTGTGTTCACGAATGGTATTAGTAGCAGTCAACTAGTGTTGTTAAGTTCATGTATGTGACTGAGCTGTTATAAGCGAAGTAGTATCAAAAGACTGGTCAGGGGTGAAAAGGTTTATGTGTTGTAGTGGACAGTCGAGAGAGATTCGAGCGAGTGAAGGTTATGTTGAGTGAGAAGACGAATTGTATTATGGAAAGTAGATAGTGCAGATTGAGATATAGTGAGATTTTTCCATGCAAACATTGTTTCGATGATGTACATGATGCATTGTAGTATTCTTGTGATTCACCGCCGAAGTGGCAGTCTGTTGATGTTATTTCTGTTGTGCTGAAGATTTGTGATATAAAGACATCGTATATCGTACTTACGTGTTCGGGTCTATTGAGTTACTATTAGATGTGAATAACAAGCCATGATTGTTGCTCAAAGTGTAATGTCACAATGCATGCCATTATGCTAACACAGCTTAGCACCTTGACAATCAGTAACATTTTGCTTCAGTAAAGATGTTAGGTTATTATTGGACAACATTTGTGCTCATCATGTAATAAAGTTTCCTATGGAACATAAGGCCTACAGGTTGCTTACTGTGGATCATGTGTTTCTAGTTGTTTTGTACTTGTTTTCTTCTCTAGGTTCCCTGGAGCCTTCCCATAAAAAATCTGTTGGTTTTTCTAGTTAAGACATTTCTAGTTAAGCTTGTTGTTTTATCTTATCCATCTTGACTTATTCTCTTTAATCTCCAGCTGCATTGATTTGTTGTCTTTTTCTTTGTTGTGTGTAACACGAGTCAGCCAGACATTTCCACAAATTTATCTCTTGAACGCATTATCAGAAATGAAAATTGCGATGTTTAATGTAGCCTAAGATTGCTGTTGGTCATGTGACAGTGATGTAATGAGCATTAATGTATGAACATCCTCCAGGACACTAGCAAAGCTTTCCGTTACTTCTCTCTGGCCTCAGATCAAGGATCTGTGGATGCTCAGCTACAGCTTGGAATTATGTACTTCAGTAAGTGCTCGACCATGTCTGTGCTTGTGTCTATGTTTTTGTTTGTATTTTGAATTTTTTCCTTGTGTGTTGGACACACCTTTACATTCTCAGCCAGTTCTATACCACTAGGTACCACAAACTGATTTTTCATATTTGTTAAATTGACAAATCAATAAGATATTTAGAAAGTACATAAAAAAACAAAATTAAAAAAAAACATCATCAAAATCGGTCTATAAATAAAATAGTAATGAATTTTTATTTTATTCTTCGACTTAGAAATGTTATCGCTCCGTCTGAAAGTGAAAATGGGTCATCTCTGACATCACCAAAGGATCACAAATAACATATATAAGCACATATAAGGTCATGTTTGTGTTAAAAACTACTTGTAATTTTAAGAAATGGAAGGCATGGAGGACATCATAAAAAGGCCAATATACTCTTTTCAAATCTAAAGAAAATCAGGTTAGTCATGTGTTTTTGGTTACAAAATCAGCTCGACACACAATTTTAAAGTGTCAATGCTCAAAATCTATGCACTGGAGACACTCAATATCTATGATAGCCAATGTCATAGACATACTAAGTAAGCACAGTTTTTTCTAAACATGTCACATTATTCTGAACAAGGTTATTATGAGCTGAACATGACAAGGAAGCCAACAAACCGATTTCCGCAGAAACTGCTCAATTCGTCAAGATTTCTACATGTTTACAAAGAAGAGAAAACATTTACTAATGAAGTAACAGTAATGATCCATGTATCATTTTAAAGCTTTTTTCAAGCACTTTCCAACAGTACAGAAATAAGCACATTTACTTTTACTTGTTAAACAAAATATAGGCTCAAATATACCTTGTTTGGAGAAAATGCATAATTTTTCATATTTTTTGTCACCCACAAAATTTTTTTTAAAATGATCCATTTTAGGTATATTTATATATCATACATCATTTTAAAGCCTTTTTACAGCTCTTTGCAATGGAATTCAAATAAACTAATGTTTATATGACATATTCTGTATGTGGCACCTTTTAGAAATGTCTTATTATTCCCAATCTCGATAAGAAAGAATCCTACAGTCCAGTTTCACAGACAACCGATGTGTGCAAACTGCCGTGATTGTTTACATCGAATTAGGTCATCAAACTGACTGAGTTTTTGAGCGATTGGGGCATTAATCATGATTAAAAAGTATCTAAATACCACATTCAATGTGCACAACTTTTTTGAAACTCTTCCAACGATATTAAAATCTCCCTCAAATAGTTAAATTGCCAAAACAAAAGCTAAGTCGAGCGAATGACATTTTCGCTGTTCCAACCTTAAATCTACTCCCTGCACTCCCCTTGCTAATTCCATTTGTTTTATTGTAGTTCTCGCAGTCGTACTTATTTCAGTATAAATTAAATGTTATCAGTTTTCAAAAATATATATTAACTTCTGCAGGTAGTCTCTGTCATTTGTGTGCTCAGTAGATTCTGCCCGATAGTTTCTCTCATTCGCATAACCCTCAAGAGAGGGGGGGTTGATCTTTCCGGTGGAACAGCCATCATGACTGGACACAAGCGAAAAAAACTTGTTGGGTTGCTCATATTTCGTGAAAGCTTGCTCTTTCAACAAATCTCAGAAAATGATAAGAATTTGCAAACTGATAGTCGAATAGATGGTGAATCTATGGATATAACACAAGCAGGGATCTGGCTCTTGGAAGCACACTTAAAATGACAACTTTGTCATTACTTCGAAATTTGTGCAACTAAATCCTTATATATCGGGGCTTGTGTAATATGAAAATGAGGCCCAATAACTCTTCTTTCCATTGATTGTCAATTTGGAGAGAATAGCTCTTTGTTGATATAGCGCAGAGTGTTTGAATGACACGCTGGTAACTCCGGAGCTCGTTGGGGCATCGAAAAACCCGATATACTGATGTTTTTCGTTGCAATTTTTCTGTCATTTACAAAATACATTCTGTTTTCAAGTTTACATATTCTGAGAGAGAAAAGAACACGGAATTATCTTGTGTAAATTTTATTACAATGCATACAAAGATGCAAGAACAGCAAAACAACAAAGAAGACCTAGTTTCCCCTTTCTGCCCTGCGAAGGACATTTTTCCAGTGACACATGCGGGCAGTTTGTGGTACCTAATACCACCATATATTTCAGTCAAGTTAGTGATACAGAATCATCTGACATATCACTCTCTTTGTCCCATTCCCACCCTTAATGAGCATGGTAACAAAGATTTCACCCTCAAATGTACTTTATTTGTTTTTGTCTCAGTGGTTTCTATAGTGGTATGTTTTACATGATGAATTTGTAGGCTCTCAGTGGTCATTTTTTACGACATGCTTGATGCTGGCAACATAGTCTTTGTACTTGGGACCCACATGGACAGCATAGTCAGTTGACTTGGGGCAAAACTTTTTACACAAAATAATGTCATTCATTCATTGTCTTAAACGATATTTTTTTTCTGACACCATGTGAATTTGTTTGTCATCTCAGACATAAATTTTCCTCTCACTTAACCTGCAGCTGGCAATGGAGTGCGCAAAGATTACAAGATGGCAGTTAAATATTTCACTATGTCATCTCAGAATGGACATGTCCTGGCATTTTTCAACCTGGCACAGATGCATGCAACGGGAACTGGAGTCTTGAGAAATTGTCACACGGCAGTAGAGGCAAGCTTTTTGTTTTGTGTTTTGTGTCACACGTGAACGAACGAACGAACGAACGAACGAACTTTATTTTCAAAGGGTTGAGAATTGGGCACGCAGGCCCGTCTGACATTCTGCCCTTCCTTTCTCTCACCTTTCATACTGAATTCATTTATTCTCATATGCATTTTACATATCAAATTCAAGGAATTCAACGTTGTAAAGTAAAATAATAATATAGCACACTCATATTAACATTAATTACTTATAAGCATGACATAACATATGTTGAAAAGTACAAACATTATCAGAGATAGATAGATAGATAGATAGATAGATAGATAGATAGATAGATAGATAGATAGATAGATAGATAGATAGATAGATAGATAGATAGATAGATAGATAGATAGATAGATAGATAGATAGATAGATAGATAGATAGATAGATAGATAGATAGATAGATAGATAGATAGATAGATAGATAGATAGATAGATAGAACGAACGAACTTTATTTTCAAAGGGTTTAGAATTGGTCACGCAGGCCCGTCTAACATTCTGCCCTTCCTTTCTCTCTTCTTCCATAGTTAATCTATTTATTCTCACACGTATCCTAAATGTTACTTAAATAATAAAATAACAAGAAAGTACAATAAAATAAAATCCCAACATTGTAACAGTACAATAACAGTTACACAAATTTACAGATGCGTATCATAATTTATACTAAACAGGACAAAATTAACTTTAAAACCTACATATGATGTTATGTAATAATAATAATAATAGCCCCTTCAGTCATAACTGACTATGGGAATGCGCCCCTGAGGTGACAGCGTAATTATTTAAGAACATAACGAAATTAGGGTGGCATATAATCTGCACTCATGATGTATTTGAAAAGTCTGTGATTGAATGAATATGGACTAAGAGTATTTTTTAAGTCGTGTGGAAGAGTATTCCACAGATGAGCAGCAGAAAAAGCTAAACTTTTCTTGAATAAGTCGAGCCTAGGCTTGGGCATGTGTAATTTATTTAAGCGTTGACTGCGTCTTCCGCTGTATTTGAAAATAGGCCACAGATACGTTGGAGCATTCTGTGACAAGATTTTGTGAATAAATTTGGCTTTGTTGAAGAGAAGGCGCTTTCTTAGTGGTAATATGTTAAGATATGTATATGCGTCTACACACTGTGTGAGGTTTTTGTCTGAAATTAGGCGCACTGCACGTTTTTGTAATGAAAAGAGTCTTTTAGTGTTGGACATGGTGCAGCCATCCCAAATTGTGGAACAATAGTCTAGATGTGTTTGTATCTGGGATGTATAGAACATTTTTCGTGTCTCCTCATCTAGGAAATGTTTGATTTTAGCTAACTGGTAAACTTTTTGTGCCGTTTGTTTGGTCAGTGCTTGTACATGCGAATTCCAACTTAAATGTTGGTCAATTATGAGTCCTAGTGTTTTATATTCATTTACATTTTCAATTAAAGAGGTTCCAATGTAGAGCTGAAGTGTTGTTTTCGGCGAGTTTTGTAATTTTTGTCTAGTTGATATTATCATACATTTTGTTTTAGTGATATTTATTTGCATGCAGTTTTCATTGCTCCACTTAATAAGATTGTCTGTGTCGCTTTGTAATAATATTTCTAGCGTGTTGCAACTTTTATCACTAGTATAAATGGTACAGTCATCGGCAAATAGGTCGCAGGATGAGTGCTCGATGTGTAGTGGAAGGTCATTTATGTAAATGGAAAAAAGTAGAGGGCCGAGAATAGAACCCTGAGGAACACCAGTGTCAATAATAGTTGGGCTTGACAAGGAGTTATTGTACCACACTACTTGCTGTCTGTCGGACAGGAATGATTTAAGTAATGTCACTAGTTTAAAGTTAACTTTCATTGTTTCTAATTTTCTTATTAAAACAGCGTGATCTAACATATCAAATGCTTTCCTAAAGTCTACAAAGATTGCTCCACATATGTTATCGTTATTTATGTTTAGGTGCAAGTTGTCTATCATCTTAGTTAGAGCTGTGTGGCATGAATGCTTTTGTCGAAACCCTGACTGACTGTCAATTAGCAAGTCATTGCTAACTAGGTAATGTAGTGTTGCTTTATGTATGTGTTTTTCTAGTGGTTTAGAAAGCGATGATAAAAGAGAAATAGGTCTATAGTTACCAAGATTACTGTTATCTGACGAGCCAGGTTTGAAGAGAGGATATACTTTGGCAATCTTAAAGGCTGAAGGAAAATAACTTTTAGCAATACATTGATTATATATAAAAGTTAGTGAATCACTAATAGCTGGTGCGGCGTAACGCAGTATTCGATTACTAATTCCGTCAAGCCCTGATGAGCTATTATCCTTAAGGCCAATAAGATAGTTATACACTTCATTAACTGTCATAAAAGGAATGTCGGGTGGAACTGAGTTTGTACATTTGTTTTTACAGAATGCTGAAAGTTTGTCTAAGTCACTACAGGAAGGTGGTATTGTGGATTTCAGACCGTTTATTTCTGCTTGAAAGTGATTGCTGAAGTCGGTGCAAGTAAATGAAGTGTTGGAAGAGAATGAGTCTGGTGCATTACGTTTTTTCGCTAAGGTGTTAATTGCCTTCCATATTTCCTTACTATTTGATTTGTTCTGAACTATATTTCTAAAACGATTTTTCTTTTCTTTCCGAATTAAATATTGAACTTTGTTCCTGTATACCCTGTATGTGTTGAGGTCCTTATTTTTGTGCGCTTGATCTCTCTGCCTCATAGCCTCCAACACTTCCTGCGTGATCCACGGAGATTTTAATTGTCGTTTGACGCGAATTTCCTTAGCTGGTACGTGCGTGTCAAAAACATTATAAAAAATTTTTGTCCAGTATTCAATAGCGTCATCCGGATCAGGAAGTTGGTAAACACGGGCGAGAGGTGCAGTTAGCAAGTCATTTAAAAATAATTCCTTACTGAAATGTTTGAAACTTCTAAATTTGATACTTACATGTTTATTTTTCGGAACTTTACATTTATTCTTTGACCATGTACAGCATACTGGATAGTGGTCACTCATTGCAATATTAGGGACAGAGCATTCTATGATGTTTTCTGGGCAAGTTACGTAGATGTGGTCGATTAGTGTGGTTGATGCTTGTGTTACTCTTGTAGGCTGGTTAACTATTTGTTTTAAGTTGTACGATAATATTATATTTTTCCATGTTAGATTTGAATTGTGTATATCGATGTTGAAATCACCAAGAAGAACAACCTCCTTGACTGTGGCAAATACATTGTCCATCATTATGGTGAAATCTTCGTACCATATAGGTCCTGCACTAGGATTTCGATAAAGATATCCCACCAGAAATGGGCCCTGATTCGGTAGCTTTATTTCCAACCATACACATTCTATCTCTGCTGTCTCTAAGTCGTTTCTGCGGCGAAAATTAAGGGAAGTGGAAATATAAACTGTTATACCTGTCTCTTGTTTTTTGCTTGCGTCTCGCCGAATAGTTTTAAAACCATTTAACGCAATGTCATCGTCTGTTATTCTGTCATTTAGGCGACTTTCTGAAAGTCCAAAAATGTGAAAATTATTACTTAGAATGTATGTAAGTTCGGGGAGTTTACCTAGAAGATGGTAAATATTCAGATGACCAAGTCGTAGACCATCCTTGTGAAGCCACGGTACATAATTACCAGCCATGCTTGTATAGTAAAAAGAAAGATATATTTTAAAAAAATATAAAAAAATATAATAAAAAAATACAAGTTAAAAAACAGTTAGGCTATGCACACAAAAAGCGCAAAATATTTTTACGAATTAATACTTCACCAAGGAAGTGGAATTCAAGAAATGAGAAATTGCAGAAAATACAATATTAAAATAATTAATACAACTAATAAAAAACAATTTCAACTGAGTATATGAAAATTGTCACAAAACAATCAGGCATACAACATATCACACCAGAACTGCTCAACACAACAAAGTGAAGTTAAACGAGAGATGGAAGAAATTAATAATAGTCACAAGTCAGACAAGTTAAGTATACAACACTTCACACCTTAACACCGAAAATTCTAACAAATTGAAGCTACGCGTGATAATAAGAAATTTAAATTGTAACGAAATAAGTAATCAAAGAAATTTTTTTTTAGAGGATATTAACCGATAAACTATTAAAAGTTCTGATTATTACCATTGTATTAAAAAATCAACAAATGTTCAAATGGAGTGAAGGCTGTAGTAACAGAGATTTAGTGAAGCAAAGTGTTTGTTCGTCAATAACTGACGTCTCTGCCGGGCATATAATAGGGATGACTTTGGGCAGACATCATTAATGCTTGTCTAAGTGACGCAGGGCTGAATTGCATCAGATAGACAAGTTCAGGGTTCCACTGAGGACGATAATAAGAACTAGGGGAGGAAGCATGGTGATCTCTGATTTCTTCCGTCCTTGTTGTAGTGTTGGTAGGAGTATTCTGCGCCTGGGACATTGGAATACTGTTGGTAGAGGTACCTGAGTGGGGCTGCTTTGTGACTAATGGGGGAAACATGGTATCATAAGATTCGGCTTCCTGATTGAAAGTGGCGTTGTGATAGCTGGAAGGCTGCCTGCTTGCAATAGGTGTGCTTCTTTGAGGGGTAGGTGGGGTTTGTGATGCGTTGTAATTATATGTTGATGTCTCAGTAGATTTCGTTGCATTCTCTATATGGGTTGAGCTGTCTTGTTGTGTCCTTTCTGGATATTTTATGTTTTTGGCCAGGATACTGCTTCCCAGTGTGGATGTGTGAATTTGATCTCTGTAGAGTCGTTTCTTAGGTGCTCCTGAGTTAGATGTAAAGAATGGAGTATTGTTGATGAAGCCAAGGCCGTTTTGTTTACAATAGTTCTGTAGTTTTGTGTTGTAAGTGTCCGCTGTGCGACGCTGAAACCCATAGCATGGTGGTATGATTGATGAAATAAAGATGGAGGCTTTGGGAAATTTTTGTTTTATTGTAGCCACCAATCCTGAGGGGTTTAGGCTCTGCTCATTCATGATATCATTAATTCCTACGTGTAGTGTTGTTTTTGTTATCTTGTGATTAATATCGAACTTATTAATTATGTCCAGTAGTCTTTTAATACCAGCCCCCGGCACTGTCATAACTGAAACGATGTCTTCTCTTGTAGTGGACATTCTTTCACAATAAATACCCTTCAAGAGGGAGTCACCAATTACAATATGTGTAACGTCACTACGTATTTCTTCACTTTGTTTTCTATTAGATTGATGCTGCTGCCTTTTGTGGTGTTCTTTTTGTGGACTGTTGTGATGGCTCTGAGATTTGTGAATTTGGTTTTCGGGCACTGGAACGTTGTCTGGTAGGGATGCTGATACCTGCTCATTTTCTGTTGAACAATCCTCAAGAACTTGAAATCTGTTGGTAATTTTGACTCCAATGGGATATGTTGTGTTTGTGAGTGTCTCTTCGTGTTTTTTGTGTACAGTTTGGTGGTGACCTTTTTGCTGATTTGGCGTATTTTTATGTATGGATTCTTCGCAATCTTCTACTATTGTTTGAGGATGATCTGGTTGTCTTATCTTATAGAGTGAGAAGTCTCTCTGCAGTTTTTCGATGATGTCCTTCATGCTAGAATTGTCTTCCCTCAGAGATACTATCTCCCTTTTAAGAAGTTCGTTTTCGGCCTTGAGCGATGTCTGTATACTAGACATGAGATCACCAATTAAACTTCGTAGCGTGTCCTCCATATTTTGCATTAGCTCCTGGCAGCACGACACAGGTAACTTCGTGGTGTCTTCTTTTTGTTGCTCAAGAGATACAGTTTCAGCTTTTCGTATATTTTCATGGTCCATGGGGTATTCGATGGCCAACATAGGTTTAGAAATTGTAGGGGTGTCTGTTATTGTATCCAATACTGCAGAAGGTAGAATTTCTGATTCACTGTGAGACATTGGGTTGCAGCTGATGTTGAGAATGTCGTTGTCGGTAGTAAAGTCACTTATGCCTGGAATCATTGAGTCTACTGCCAAGTGGGGCATAGAAACAGCGGAGTCCATTTTAGTGTTTTCTAACTCAACATCAGTTACAATTTTTGCAGATTCTTTTAATTCTTCAAATTCTGTTTCTAGCCATGATTCGATAGCTGCGGCAGTCCCCTGGGTCATAATTTTGTTCTTAGTGTGATAAAGGTGAATTTTGAGAAGTGGTGTTGTTATAACGTCTTCTACTAGTGCACCATTTATGTCTGTTCTTGACTCTACAAGTCCTGTTTCGTAGAATTTAATGACAATGAAACGAAATGCCTCGTACTGAAAGGTGTTCTGGAATGTTATAGTTACACATTTTCCATGACTTGATAGCTTCAAGGTTATACCGGACCCTGTTCTACAACCTTTAAGTTTTAGGTGAATAGCCCTCTCTTTGTTCAAAGCATAGTTCTTTATGGTCGTTGGTCTTAAACGAGCGTCCCTGGGGCCCACTGTTAGCTGCGAACTAACACCTTCTTCCAAGCATGACATTGTTACGTTCCACCGGGCGTTTTGTTATCGGTGAGGAACATTGTATACCGGGAAAATTTTATGATGCTTGACAGCAACGCTTGACCAACAACTGACCTCTTGCTTTGGCGAAGGTCACATTCGGATGAGTCATGTAGTCATTGTTAAAAATATCCTCCAATAACATAGAGAAAAAACTGATACACATTTCAACGGTATTCTATAAAATGTTACACATTACATTAACACAATATCATGTTTAAAAATTTCACCGTCTAATAACCAATATACTGATATAAAAATCCACGGAATGTGACTTAAACTTCCTGCGTTAATGCTGCGAAATGTGAGAGCAGATAAAAAACACGTCCGTCCATGAACAGCGCTACGAGAGAGAGACCGGGGAGACAAGTTATGTTCCCTTTTTCTTCTATCGCACATCAGGGAAAGCAGACTTTTTCCACTTGTATCTTCTATCACACATCAGGGAAAGCAGACTTTTTCCACTTGTATCTTGTATCACACATCAGGGAAAGCAGACTTTTTCCACTTGTATCTTCTATCACACATCAGGGAAAGCATACTTTTTCTACTTGTATCTTCTGTCACACATCAGGGATAGCAGACTTTTTCCACTTGTATCTTCTATCACACATCAGGGAAAGCAGACTTTTTCCACTTGTATCTTCTATCACACATCAGGGAAAGCAGACTTTTTCCACTTGTATCTTCTATCACACATCAGGGAAAGCAGACTTTTTCCACTTGTATCTTCTATCACACATCAGGGAAAGCAGACTTTTTCCACTTGTATCTTCTATTACACATCAGGGAAAGCAGACTTTTTCCACTTGTATCTTCTATCACACATCAGGGAAAGCAGACTTTTTCCACTTGTATCTTCTATCACACATCAGGGAAAGCAGACTTTTTCCACTTGTATCTTCTATCACACATCAGGGAAAGCAGACTTTTTCCACTTGTATCTTCTATTACACATCAGGGAAAGCAGACTTTTTCCACTTGTATCTTCTATCACACATCAGGGAAAGCAGACTTTTTCCACTTGTATCTTCTATCACACATCAGGGAAAGCAGACTTTTTCCACGTATCTTCTTCTCCCCCCAACAAAAATATAGACCAGTTATTTTTATGATCAAATATAAAGTTGGGACCCACAGATGCAGCAATAGAGAATGCAGTCAGCAACCCATAGCTTGACTGCTTGCGTCAGGGTCAGTGAACCAGAGCTGACCAAGACCCTACTCCACCTCCACGTGGTGGTCCTGGAAACAGGCTGCATCACTGCAGTTTGGCTGAGAGAGTAGGGATCGAAGAGGGAAGGCAAACCTGGTCCCAAAAAATGCCGTGCTGAAGCCAGATGTGTCGGCCGAAAGGCGCAGATATCGCAGCTACGGCGAAAACAGACACAACGCAACCAACGTCCTTTTCAGGATGAACGAAGAAGAAATATAAAGTTGAATTTCTTGTTTCCTTATTTGTTTTTATCATCAAACATAGAGATGTTATATGTTTCTTCAGATGTTTTGGTCACCAAATATCATTTGTTTCCTCAATTGTTTTTATCATCAAACATTTAGATGTCATATTTGTTTCCTAAATTGTTTTTGTCATCAAATGTCAAAATATCATATTAGTTTCCTCAGTTGTTTTTATCATCAAACATCAAAATGTCACATTAATTTACTCAATTGTTTTTGTCATCAAACATCACAATGTCATATTAGTTTTCTCAGTTGTTGTAATCATACATCATGATGTCATATTTGTTTCCTTAATTGTTTTTAATCATCAAACATCAAGTTGTCGTATTTGTTTCCTCAGTTGTTTTTAATCATCAAACATCAAAATGTCATACAAGTTTTCTCAGTTGTAATCATTCATCAAGATGTCATATTTGTTTCCTCAGTTGTTCAAGAATGTTGCTGAAAGAGGTCGGTGGTCAGAGATGTTAATGGACGCCCATCGTATGTATCATGAGGGTAGTGTTGATGCTGCCCTGGTTAAGTACATGTTCCTGGCAGAGTTGGGCTATGAAGTAGCCCAGTCAAATGTGGCCTACATACTGGACAGTGGTTAGTAGTTGTAGGAAGACACACAGCTTTATTCCTTGATTGACGTGAATTTTATTTCATATACCAGGAAAGTACTGTATTTGTTAAATGGGGTCAGACTGCATAAAGTAGTAACAGCTTTTTTATTTGTTAACATATATCTTGCTGATTGAATAGATTGTTTCTGTCAGTGAGAAGGGTATATGTGCTTGCATGTTAAAGTTCTTGCAGTGATGGAGCACAACTGTTGTTATTGTTGAATTTTTGTAGAGGTTTGAGGACATGGTGTTCACATAATTATCTATCTGGGAAATAAGAGAGATGATTGGCTGTTTTGATCAAGAATAGTAATAGTTAGATATGACAGTATGTGTGCAAGCAAAAAAAAAAGTCATTTCACCAGATCTAGAATGTGTTGACTCATAGCCTCCTTCACGCTGCCACAAAGTAGGGTTAGGTTTACTCATAGCCTCCTTCACGCTGCCACAAAGTAGGGTTAGGTTTACTCATAGCCTCCTTCATGCTGCCACAAAGTAGGGTTAGGTTTACTCATAGCCTCCTTCATGCTGCCACAAAGAAGGGTTAGGTTTACTCATAGCCTCCTTCATGCTGCCACAAAGAAGGGCACCATAATATTATCATCATTTCTTTTTCACTCTTTATGGAGCATGGATACAACTGCTGCAGGTCTTTTTGTAGGAAGTCTGCACCACATGGCATTCATGTTCTCTGGTAGCTGGTCCTTTTACAGGACGTCTGCACCACATGGCATTCATGTTCTCTTGTAGCTGGTCCTTTTACAGGACGTCTGCACCACATGGCATTCATGTTCTCTTGTAGCTGGTCCTTTTACAGGACGTCTGTGCTATAGCATTCATGTTCTCTGGTAGCTGGTACTTTTACAGGACGTCTGTGCTATGGCATTCATGTTCTCTGGTAGCAGGTACTTTTACAGGACGTCAGTACTATAGCATTCATGTTCTCTGGTAGCTGGTACTTTTACAGGACGTCTGTGCTATGGCATTCATGTTCTCTGGTAGCTGGTACTTTTACAGGACATCTGTGCTATGGCATTTGTCGTAGTTGAGTTAAAGTGTAAGAGTAGTTGTCGAGTTGGACAATAGTAGTGAAATCGACAAGGGATAGTGGACTGACAGAGTTATAGATAAAGTGTAATAGGAGGATGGACTTGAGACAAACCTGGAGAAGATTTATTAAAGTTATCACTCTCTCCAAGCCCTCAACACACTTATACTGTCTAAGCACCTCCTGCTCTCACTCTTTTCTCTTAATTATACATAGAGACTATAGTAAAGAGCTAAAATGTAAATTATGGATGGAAGGGTCGTGAACAGCGCATTAATAAAATGTATAAACTTTATTAAAGAAGAAAAGCATGAAATTAATGCATCTCATCACAAACAACATAAAATTGCATCAATAATCAAAATATGCCAAATACACCAACAACACACACACACAACCAATCATAAAACCTGCAGAACACGGAGAAATAAATAAACCGAGGGACAGTCCGTCCGCTTTCGTGGGACCAAATGTAATAGCTCCAATGTCTTTACGTAAATATATACTCCATGGGTGATGGAATTGACCTGTAAATCCAATGTAGGCGCTAACTTTGGGGACCCCTAATTGCGTGAGGGGGCTGGAACTCTGTATTTATCTCCGGTTTACCAAATGAATAGGCTGAGTGTCAGTCTGTCCGCTTTCGTGGGACCAAATGAAATAGCTCCAATGTCTTTACGTAAATATATACTCCATGGGTGATGGAATTGACCTGTAAATCCAATGTAGGCGCTAACTTTGGTGACCCCTAATTGCGTGAGGGGCTGGAACTCTGTCTACATCTGGCTGTCTGCTCATAAATGCGAGGTTTTAAGTATCCAGAAAAATACCCCCAAGACTGCGTACTAGGCATTAAATCTGGTTTGGACTGGCTTGACTGTGGATTGGCTGGGTGCCCCGTTTAGGCACACAAAGGCTGGTGATTGAAATTCTGCTATAGACCCTGAGCTGATTGATGTGCTGGAAGCCGCCATGCTCTGACTGGCGCTCAATAGGCGAGTAGGAGACTACTACTGCAACCGATGATTTCAGATTTAGCATTGGCTCGTTACACTACGTGAGCTTAACTTCCGTGGGAGGGAAATGGCGTTGACAAAAGAAGGGTTTTGGATCAGGTAGGGGGTTTGACGACTCGTGATTGCTAGCTGTATTCAGAATCCCTCTAGAACGAAGAGAATGTGACATTCTTCGCCTGACTGGAGACTTGACTCTAGCAATTTGGTATCCCTGAAACCCGAGAAAATGCCAAGAAATAGGCAAAAACATTTAGTTCTGGGTTAATGTTTGCCTTATTTCCATAAGGGTCTATCTCGGGCAGGAAACCTCTATGAGTGTGTTTTAGTTATTAAAATTCTCAAGATTTATAGCTTACAACCAACGCTACCCGGGACACCTGCATAGCCTGATTCTACAGATGTATCGGCGTAATGCGTAATAAGGAGTAAGACAAAGGTTTCTCTAGAGACTAGCTTCAGAAGTCAACAACCGCAAGAAAGTTCCCTCAGGTAGAGAAATGCATAATATTATGAGAGCTCTAACTCGTCTAAGGGGCAAAACCCAGAGACTGACCGAGATTGTTATCTCCCCCTTGAATCGAAGATCAGAACCTGTTTACCGACCGCAGAAGATTGGTCCCTGCTAACGAGCCGTGTCTTCACAGAAACCGTCTCTCGCTCGTTCAAACACTTAAAGCGACCAGAGGAAAGTTTCTCTGGTCAAACGAACCACAGGTGCGTTGATGTAACGTTACCGTTCGGTGACCACTGAAGGAGTTTAGTACTGAAGGCCAGCCAGAGCGTAAACAAACCCCGGGTGGATTTGAGAAAGGGGGAAAAAATAGGGCCACAAAGGTAGAAAAGAAAATACCAATGTCTAGGAAACCCGAAAATTAAAAGTAATAACATATGGAACGGAATGGTAAAATAAATTATCAGTCACTGTGACAAGATTCATGTTCTCTGGTAGCTGTGGTTAATGTATCACTTTGTTTTATCTGATGAAGTTGTTTGCCAGCCCCATACACAACCTCATATGACATACGTGAGAGAGTAGTGGACATATTCATTCTTTGTCTCCACAGATTACATACATCATTCATGATTACATGAGGCTCACCATTACATACATCATTCATGATTACATGAGGCTCACCATTACATACATCATTCATGATTACATGAGGCTCACCATTACATACATCATTCATGATTACATGAGGCTCACCATTACATACATCATTCATGAATACATGAGGCTCACCATTACATACAGCATTCATGATTACATGAGGCTCACCATTACATACATCATTCATGATTACATGAGGCTCACCATTACATACATCATTCATGATTACATGAAGCTCACCATTACATACATCATTCATGATTACATGAGGCTGACCATTACATACATCATTCATGATTACATGAGGCTCACCATTACATACATCATTCATGATTACACGAGGCTCACCATTACATACATCATTCATGATTACATGAGGCTCACCATTACATACATCATTCATGAGTACATGAGGCTCACCATTACATACAACATTCATGATTACATGAGGCTCACCATTATACACAGCATTCATGATTACATCACTACACAAGGCTCACCATTACATACAACATTCAAGATTACATCAGACACTTTGTAAATCTGCTATATCAAACTTCATTTGCATGAAGTTTAACTGTTGACTGTTTCAGCCGTTCTGTTCTATTATTACAGAATGTCTGGCATGTGAATGCTCTAATCTGCCCAATTCTAAAAGGATTGTCACAACAGACTTTCATATATTAACTGTTCCATTAGTCCTCTAGTAAATATCAGCTAGTTTAGTCCAGTATTGTACTAATATAATGTAACCAGACTAAATTGTTCAAGCATGCTGGGAAACCAAACTGTCTGATCTCATTGTTCCATCAGCAGCTTGTGTACAGGGACATGCTCCCGTCATCTATACATTCATTCTCCATCAGCAAGTTTACAGGGACATGCTCCCGTCATCTATACATTCATTCTCCATCAGCAAGTTTACAGGGACATGCTCCCGTCATCTATACATTCATTCTCCATCAGCAAGTTTACAGGGACATGCTCCCATCATCTATAAATTCATTCTCCATCAGCAAGTTTACAGGGACATGCTCCCGTCATCTATACATTCATTCTCCATCAGCAAGTTTACAGGGACATGCTCCCGTCATCTGTACATTCATTCTCCATCAGCAAGTTTACAGGGACATGCTCCCGTCATCTATACATTCATTCTCCATCAGCAAGTTTACAGGGACATGCTCCCGTCATCTATACATTCATTCTCCATCAGCAAGTTTACAGGGACATGCTCCCATCATCTATACATTCATTCTCCATCAGCAAGTTTACAGGGACATGCTCCCGTCATCTGTACATTCATTCTCCATCAGCAAGTTTACAGGGACATGCTCCCGTCATCTATACATTCATTCTCCATCAGCAAGTTTACAGGGACATGCTCCCGTCATCTATACATTCATTCTCCATCAGCAAGTTTACAGGGACATGCTCCCGTCATCTATACATTCATTCTCCATCAGCAAGTTTACAGGGACATGCTCCCGTCATCTGTACATTCATTCTCCATCAGCAAGTTTACAGGGACATGCTCCCGTCATCTGTACATTCATTCTCCATCAGCAAGTTTACAGGGACATGCTCCCGTCATCTATACATTCATTCTCCATCAGCAAGTTTACAGGGACATGCTCCCATCATCTATACATTCATTCTCCATCAGCAAGTTTACAGGGACATGCTCCCGTCATCTATACATTCATTCTCCATCAGCAGCTTGTGTACAGGGACATGCTCCCGTCATCTATACATTCATTCTCCATCAGCAAGTTTACAGGGACATGCTCCCGTGTTCCATCAACTTGTCTACATTCTCCATCAGCAGCTTGTGTACAGGGACATGCTCCTGTCATCTATACATTCATTCTCCATCAGCAAGTTTACAGGGACATGCTCCCGTCATCTATACATTCATTCTCCATCAGCAAGTTTACAGGGACATGCTCCCGTCATCTATACATTCATTCTCCATCAGCAAGTTTACAGGGACATGCTCCCGTCATCTATACATTCATTCTCCATCAGCAAGTTTACAGAGACATGCTCCCGTCATCTATACATTCATTCTCCATCAGCAAGTTTACAGGGACATGCTCCCGTCATCTATACATTCATTCTCCATCAGCAAGTTTACAGGGACATGCTCCCGTCATCTGTACATTCATTCTCCATCAGCAAGTTTACAGGGACATGCTCCCGTCATCTGTACATTCATTCTCCATCAGCAAGTTTACAGGGACATGCTCCCGTCATCTATACATTCATTCTCCATCAGCAAGTTTACAGGGACATGCTCCCGTCATCTATACATTCATTCTCCATCAGCAAGTTTACAGGGACATGCTCCCGTCATCTATACATTCATTCTCCATCAGCAGCTTGTGTACAGGGACATGCTCCCGTCATCTATACATTCATTCTCCATCAGCAAGTTTACAGGGACATGCTCCCGTGTTCCATCAACTTGTCTACATTCTCCATCAGCAGCTTGTGTACAGGGACATGCTCCTGTCATCTATACATTCATTCTCCATCAGCAAGTTTACAGGGACATGCTCCCGTCATCTATACATTCATTCTCCATCAGCAAGTTTACAGGGACATGCTCCCGTCATCTATACATTCATTCTCCATCAGCAAGTTTACAGGGACATGCTCCCATCATCTATACATTCATTCTCCATCAGCAAGTTTACAGGGACATGCTCCCATCATCTATACATTCATTCTCCATCAGCAAGTTTACAGGGACATGCTCCCATCATCTATACATTCATTCTCCATCAGCAAGTTTACAGGGACATGCTCCCATCATCTATACATTCATTCTCCATCAGCAAGTTTACAGGGACATTCTCCATCAGCAAGTTTACAGGGACATGCTCCCATCATCTATACATTCATTCTCCATCAGCAAGTTTACAGGGACATTCTCCATCAGCAAGTTTACAGGGACATGCTCCCGTCATCTATACATTCATTCTCCATCAGCAAGTTTACAGGGACATGCTCCCATCATCTATACATTCATTCTCCATCAGCAAGTTTACAGGGACATGCTCCCGTCATCTATACATTCATTCTCCATCAGCAAGTTTACAGGGACATGCTCCCATCATCTATACATTCATTCTCCATCAGCAAGTTTACAGGGACATGCTCCCATCATCTATACATTCATTCTCCATCAGCAAGTTTACAGGGACATGCTCCATCAGCAAGTTTACAGGGACATGCTCCCATCATCTATACATTCATTCTCCATCAGCAAGTTTACAGGGACATGCTCCATCAGCAAGTTTACAGGGACATGCTCCCGTCATCTATACATTCATTCTCAAACTTATGCTTCTTTTCTTTCCATGTTGCCAGGTGCAAGCTCCAAATTTAGCAAGTATGAGACATACCAGCGAGCGTTATTACAGTATTCCAGGGCAGCATCACAAGGTAGTAGATAGTATATTGGCCTGTGTGTGGGTTGTATCAGTGGTGAAGGTGTAGGTGGTAGATGTTGAGGAAGTCTTCTTGCTATAGATTACTTGTCACTGATTTGTATTTGTGTGGCTAGTAGTACATCTGGTCATAGACATATAAGGAAAATGACTACAGGTGTGACGACTAATGTGAGATTGTGTGGGGGCACTAGCAACCTTATCATGTCAAACAAAGATCACTACTGCATGACCACATCATGTGACAACAACAACAACAAGTGCCAATGCAGTGTAACATGCTCACTAAGGAGTAACAGAGAAAATAGAAGAATTTATGTTGTAACAATCAGAGACAATAAATTTCTAGATAGTTTTTGTGAGTGGCAGAGTTGTTAGAGTGATTGTTTCTCAATGCTTAGTTATCAGATCTGAAAGCTGATACCATCACACTGTTGTCTACTGACCTGTGAATGGGGGGACCTGACTCTGCATTTAAGTTAGGGCTGGAAAATGCCCAAAGCCCCATAAAGCAAAGACCTGTTATATTGAAGTCTCTGACACTTCACTCTGTTGTATGTGACTGTCACTATAGTAGTTGTGTTGTATTAGACTGTCACTATAGTAGTTGTGTTGTATTAGACTGTCACTATAGTAGTTGTGTTGTATTAGACTGTCACTATAGTAGTTGTGTTGTATTAGACTGTCACTATAGTAGTTGTGTTGTATTAGACTGTCACTATAGTAGTTGTTCACTGTAGTAGTTGTGTTGTATTAGACTGTCACTATAGTAGTTGTGTTGTATTAGACTGTCACTATAGTAGTTGTGTTGTATTAGACTGTCACTATAGTAGTTGTTCACTGTAGTAGTTGTGTTGTATTAGACTGTCACTATAGTAGTTGTGTTGTAGTAGACTGTCACTGTAGTAGTTGTGTTGTATGTGACTGTCACTATAGTAGTTGTGTTGTATTAGACTGTCACTATAGTAGTTGTGTTGTATTAGACTGTCACTGTAGTAGTTGTGTTGTATTAGACTGTCACTGTAGTAGTTGTGTTGTATTAGACTGTCACTGTAGTAGTTGTGTTGTATTAGACTGTCACTGTAGTAGTTGTGTTGTATTAGACTGTCACTATAGTAGTTGTGTTGTATTAGACTGTCACTATAGTAGTTGTGTTGTATTAGACTGTCACTATAGTAGTTGTGTTGTATTAGACTGTCACTATAGTAGTTGTTCACTATAGTAGTTGTGTTGTATTAGACTGTCACTATAGTAGTTGTGTTGTCATATGCTTGTCTCAAAGATTAAGCCATGCATGTCTAAGTTCACACTGTCTCACGGTGAAACCGCGAATGGCTCATTAAATCAATCGAGGTTCCTTAGATGACACGATCCTACTTGGATAACTGTGGCAATTCTAGAGCTAATACATGCTTACGGTAAGCAATTGAGGGCAAGTTCCGTATCCTACTAATGACTAGGCTGTTGCTACTGGTGTCAGACTGTATCGGCTAGACCGTTCCTCTGACGTCCAGGCCGGGTCATGCTGCATGGGCAACAGCTTGATCTAACATTGCCCAACCTCGTGCCACCGAAAGTTATTTCGGGAGGTACGCTCCTTTGGTCAGAAATGACTAGTAGGGAAGATCACATAGTACTTGTGTTGTATGTGACTGTCACTATAGTAGTTGTGTTGTATTAGACTGTCACTATAGTAGTTGTGTTGTATTAGACTGTCACTATAGTAGTTGTGTTGTATTAGACTGTCACTATAGTAGTTGTGTTGTATTAGACTGTCACTATAGTAGTTGTGTTGTATTAGACTGTCACTATAGTAGTTTTGTTGTATTAGACTGTCACTATAGTAGTTGTGTTGTATTAGACTGTCACTATAGTAGTTGTGTTGCATGTGACTGTCACTGTAGTAGTTGTGTTGTATTAGACTGTCACTATAGTAGTTGTGTTGTAGTAGACTGTCACTATAGTAGTTGTGTTGTAGTAGACTGTCACTATAGTAGTTGTGTTGTAGTAGAATGTCACTGTAGTAGTTGTGTTGTATGTGACTGTCACTATAGTAGTTGTTTTGTATGTGACTGTCACTATAGTAGTTGTGTTGTAGTAGACTGTCACTGTAGTAGTTGTGTTGTATGTGACTGTCACTATAGTAGTTGTGTTGTAGTAGACTGTCACTATAGTAGTTGTGTTGTAGTAGACTGTCAATGTAGTAGTTGTGTTGTAACAGTCTTAAAAACCACAACTTTGTAGTTGGAGGCTGCTTCGTATGGTTCATTGAAAACAAAAAGTGTCAAATTAGACTATTTATAGTTTTGTACTTTACTTGTTTTGTGAAATGATTGCTTATCTGATTTTAGGCTCCACCCATGCCAGGCTGAAAATGGGAGATTATCACTACTATGGCCTGGGGACAGATGTTGATTATGAGTCTGCTGCCATTCACTACAGGATGGCATCAGAACAACAACATAATGCACAGGCTATGTTTAACTTGGGGTACATGCACGAGAAGGGCTTGGGACTTAAACAGGTGATGACCGGATTCTTGTTTCTTCATAGCTTCAGGTTGTTAGATATTTTGTGTGATTACATTTAAAGGCTTGACTTGAAGTTCATGGCTGGCAGTATGTGTTGCAACAACATTTTTAGATTTTTACCAATTTAATCAATGTTTACATAAGTTTTCTTCTTCAACAGAAGATGCACATTTTTTTAGAGATTTCTTCATTGAAAGATTCTAGACATTTGAGATGTGACCAGACAAGAATCACACTCATTCCACAAGTCAAAAGACTGTTGTCCATCTCCCGTTATATATTTAACGCTAGTCTGTATTCCTTGTTAAAAGCAAAATTATAAGGAAACAAAATAAAATTTTACACTAGTCTGTATTTGTTTTTAAAAAAAACAATTATAAGGAAACAAAATAATATTTAACACTAGTCTGTATTTCTTGTTTAAAAAAAAATGTAACACTAGTCTGTATTTCTTGTTTAAAAAAAAGATAAGTAATAAAAAAAAAAATTAAAAAAAAATATGTAACATGTAACCCTATCCCATGTTCAGAGAAAATAGGAAACAGACAAATAACATTACTTTCAGGGGGCAGAAGGGTCAATTATGTGTCTAAAGACTCGTGGGTTATTTATTGTAACATTAACTCTTTGACTCCATAATTATTTACCACCCTGTGCCTTATTATTTTTTGAAGAATTCTAAACGGTGAAGTGTACTGTCTTTTAATGTAAATTTTATGTTAATCTTTTCTGTGAACATGTACTTATTATATACCAAACTGTAGGGAAATAGATAGAGAATTGTAATATATAGTATCTTTGGTAGTGTTAACACAAGTATGTTTGGTATACTTAAAACAGTTTGCATGTAAAATTGAAAAACACTAAAAAGTTAACTGTAGAATACAAGCTTACCAAAGACAAATTACTGTTGTAGGCAGTAAAACTCTTTTTTTAGTCTTCAAAAATCAAGGTAATCCATTTATGAAGTAAAAAACATTGATTATTGCCACAGTTAGTACATTTAGTGTTATTCACACCAGTTTTTACTGTGGTCCCTTATAAGAAAAAAATAAATAATGCAATTTTGCATTATGTAATTTTCAAACAAATAAAGAAGAATAACATCATATAAAAACTGTTTACATTTGTTTAATGTTTTTATAGTGTCCTTAGCTTCATCTTCTACCTAGGACTAGTGATTAGATGTTACTGTAGGTCTAGTTTTGTTGCTTTTTGATTGGCCAGAATAGGACTATGCTCACTCATCAACTAAATCTAATGTGTTTAGCTTTTCTACACCGATTCCATTATTTGACAACAAACTGTGACTACCAAACAATAATCGTCAATGTCAGCAATGTTTCTAAGTAGTATGATGCAAATATTTGCTTGGGAGACTTAGAAAGTGTAAATATAAAGCGTGACATATTTCTGCACCAATAACAACGAAAAACGCAAACACCAGAATTGTCACACAAATTGTGATAATATCAAAACACACGTGTGCTGCTTAACTACACTCATATTAGTTATTTAACACTTTGCTGACCAGTTTCGACTCTAGTCGAATTTCCGTTATAATCCCTTGCTGGCCAAATGTGACTCTCGTCGAATTAGTAACACTACGAAAGAAACAGACTGCCGTATCAATAGCTTTACGAAACAAGTGTCATCCGGGTATTTGTAGCATTCCAAAATGGCTGCGCCCATGAGTGATATCGTGAAGCGCTGTTTCTAGCGGAGATTTGATTAAAATTTCGATATTTTTAGTACAAGAGCCCATCATGTGTGATGACGAAAACCAGACTTGTAACAAAGATGATTCTGACTCTGGCAGCGAATCTGGGGCCGAAAGTGATATCTCATGGCTAAGTAGAGATGTATCACTGAATCATAACGCAACTGACAGTAGCGACAAGGAATTTGGATTAGATGGAGGTGATGTAGGTACATCTGAAGCAGGAGATAGGCGTGGCACAAGAGACCACAGCAGAACTGCACATCACAATAATCCACGGAGATGGAGAATGCTTGCTCAAAACGAACTTATTGAGCTTGACATTCTTCCTCCATATGAAGAACAACAAGGTGTCAAGGCAGACACAACTGAATTCAAGTCCAATGATTTTTTCAAACTTTTTTTTCCTGACACTGCCATAGATCTGATCACTGACAAAGTGAGTAGGTACAGAGAAAATCACCTCGCTCTGCACACAGGCAGGAATATATTTCAAGCACTAACTGCCAGCAAAACCCACAAAGTGGGGATTCAAACTATCTGCTCTCACTGATGCTAAAACATAATACTGGTAAGGAAAATTATATTTTATTTTATTACATTTTTATATTTTATTTATTTATTTTATATTTTATTTTCTGGGCAATTCGCTATTCTCCTGGTTCTTTCCCCACTATGCCCTCTCTGAAATATTTTATCAACTCTCTCCATGTGTCGGTCACCACCAGCTTTAGCTCTCTGCCTCCTGATATATCCCATGCCGCTATTGACTTTGCATTCGTTACTTTCAAGAAAACCAGATTCACCTCTCATCTCCACTTTATTCATACCTGCCTCCACCACACAATTCTTCCTAATGGATTCTCTTCCAATTTTCATCCATCTGCTGGCACACTCAATCCAAGGGAACAACGAATTGAGACCAGATGTGGCTTTCAACGTATGCGCGTAGTGGCTGCCAGTCACTCCTGCCTTTTATCGGATCTCAGTGCCCAACAGTCCCAGCTTCTGCTTAACTTACCTCTCTATTCTATGATACGCACCACTATCCATACTGAACCGGCAGCTGCATGAGTCCCTTTCCACTACTAAACTTCATAAACTATCCCGTCTCCTCCCTACCCCTAATGCTGCCCCTCCATCCCGCACTCAGGTAGTCTGCATCCCCTCAGATCTGCCGCTCTCTGTTCTCAGTAAGGGCCTAAAATTTGTTCCTCTTCATCCGACCCTAGACCCATATAATCTCCTCCAGGATGTTCATCGGTTTTACCGTCGCATGAGGCTGAAGTTCCATTTTAGACAGGAAGACAGCACTCCGCAGTCTCAGGCTGAATCCGACATCTTTGCACGTTTTTCTCACTCTACGAAACCTCCTTTTACACCTAAACCTGGGGCTTCTCATGCCCTGGACTTGTATATCAAGAACACCATCCATGACATTCAGCAGCGCCACCCTCATAGATTGCATTATTCCAATCTCACTTCTGCAGAGTCCCGTGCTCTCTCCCTTCTTCGCCGTAGAGATGACATTGTCATCAAACCAGCTGACAAGGGAGGAGCCATTGTCGTCTGGCAGAAGGGCTTATACCTAAGTGAAGGTAAAAACCAGTTGACCAATGGCTCCTTTTACAGGCCCAGGACCAGCGATGCAACTGTCTCCAACAATCGCATTGTACACAACACTATTAAACAGCTCGTCACCAGTAAGGCTCTTCCTCCCCACGCATTTCATCTTAGGATTCATGAAAGTTCTTTGGGCAAGCCTGTATTCCACATGCTCCCCAAAATTCATAAGATCGACAACCCTGGCAGACCTATTGTCTCGACCTGTTCCTGTCCTACCGAACACATTTCTGACTTCCTCGATAGCATTTTCCAGCCTTTTTTTGAGAATCTTCCCTCCTTTGTCAAAGACACTAATCATGCTCTTATAACTTTCTCCTCTATCCGACTCTCAGTAGACCGCTCCTACCATCTTTTCTTGTTAGACTTCTGTTCTCTGTATACCTCAATTCCCCACTCTGATGGTGTCCGAGCTCTTCGGTTTTTTCTTGACCAACGCACTTGTCCTTCTATATCCACTGACACTCTTCTCCGTCTTGCTGAATTGGTCCTTCATCGTAATTCCTTTGAATTCAATGGTCAGTTTTTTTACCAAATTAGTGGTGTTGCCATGGGAACGAAGATGGGTCCTAGCTATGCCTGCCTGTTCATGGGCCACTTGGAGCATCAGATATGGCAACAATACTCCGGTCCTTTCCCCAGGTTTTACCGCAGATATATCGATGATGGCATAGGTCTCACAGAAATGTCCGAGACTGATTTATCCCGCTTCATCGACTTTGTCAACCACTTCCACCCCACCATCAAGTTCACCTTCCTCATCTCCACAGTATCTGTCAACTTTTTTGACATGACTATTACTATCACGCCCTCCGGCCTTAATACCTCAGTATACTACAAGCCGACAGATGCCCATAGCTACCTTCTGTATACCTCTTCTCATCCTCGGGCTTGTCGTGACTCCCTTCCATTTTCACAACTTCTCCGCCTTCGCCGTTTGTGCCAAGATGACGATGACTTCCACTTCCGAGCAAATGAGATGTTGGATTTCTTCCGTAGCAGACTTTATCCGGAACATGTTCTCACCTCTGCCCTCCAACGTGTGCTCCTCATCTCTCGTCAGGAGGCCCTCAAACCTCACTATAAATCCACTTCGGATAGAGTCAAATTAATCTTGACCAATCACCCTCACAGTACTTCAGTTAAACAGATCCTTTTCCGCCACTTACCTATCCTCCAAGCAGAGTCTGTGACCCAAGAAGTATTCGGTGAAGCACCTTTGGTGGGATATAGACGCGACAAGAACTTGAAGGATCTTCTTGTTCACAGCCATCCCAAAGGAGAATGCCACTCACTTTGGCACACTACCCTGTGGTCGGACATGATGCAACACGTGCAAGTATGTCATCTCAACCCACAAGGTGTCTTTTCCTGAGGCTACGTACACCATCACCAGTAGCTTCACGTGTGAGTCGCGAAATGTCATTTATACAATCATATGTAATCGTTGCTGAAAAAACCTATATTGGCCAAACAGGCAAACGACTTGGGGACAGATTCACCCAGCACTTGAATGACATCTCTCAGCAAAAATCCACACCAGTTGCCATACACTTTAATGGTCCTGACCACCATGGTCCCATCGACATCCAGGTCACGGCGATCAGATCCTGCTCCTCTGACACTGCTAGCTGAGAACAGCTTGAGAACTGTCTTATCCACCGCATGGGGTGTCTAAAACCAGCTGGTCTTAACACTCTACGCACCTTTATCTGAGGTCGCCCTTTCCATTCTTATCCTATTTTTCTGCAGCCCTATTAATAATATGTATGAATATATAATACACTGTTTTTAATGTCTTGATTTTTTATTTCATATTTATTTATCTCCAACTCATTCTGTCCTCTAGAATTTCTAGTCCCCACTAATATTACGTTTGGGTAGTTTATTGTTCAGTTTCGTTTTTTAGTTTCTTAGTATGTATTGTGTACAACCGGTGGTGGCAGTCATTTCCTTTTCCGGGCATGCTCGTCCGTTCGCGGGCAGCAAAAGTGTTAGTACTTCGATGCCTTCAGGGAAGTACCTAGGTTTTATTTTTATATTTATTTAGGTTCTTATGTGTCCTATCTAGTCTTCACTTCTTTCCTGTCCCTGATGAAGGCCTTGTGGCCCTAACGTTGGCTATTTTCTTTATCTTTTGTCCTCGTAAGATGAATCACCTTTTTTTGATTTTTTTTCACACCCATCCTAAGGAAAATTATGAAGGTTGTGTTGGGGCAACTTCCAGGGTTGTGAAAGATCTTCTTGATGCATAGGCAACAAGGGACATATTCTCTTCTGTGATGTTTTTATTCAGCCTTCAGCTTTATTTCAAGACCTGAAAGAAATTCAGATTGGTGCATTTGGAACAGTAGCTGAAAATAGGAAGCATTTTCCTGAAGCACTGAAGAAATAGCAACTCAAATTGAAAAAGGCAGATCATCCTGTGTTTTGTGCGACAGAAGATAAAGGCATGCCGGCAGTCACCTGGCATGATACGAAAAGATTTAACCTTATAATCTATTGTTCACTCCAATGATATTATAGACAAGACAGAAGATAAAGGCATGCCGGCAGTCACCTGGCATGATACGAAAAGATTTAACCTTATATCTATTGTTCACTCCAATGATATTATAGACAAGACAGAAAAAGACAAATTGTTGAGGGCAGAACAATTCAGAAGCCAGTGCTTGCAGAAAAATACAGCAAAAGTATGGGAGGTGTCTACCACTTCGGCCAACTGGGTGCAAGCTACCCCTACCCACACAGATCCTGTTTTTATATAATTTCTTAGTTGAAACTGCCCTGATCAATGGGCACATAACCTACAACACTGTTAACTCTACAAAAATGATCAAAGCAAAGATCAGAATGTCAGTCTCGCTCTTATTGAACCTGCTATTCTTCAACACAATGTGACACATTCAAAACCACAAGTCACAACAACACAACTTACTGAGTGCCACTTCATTGATAAATATGAAAGGGCAAGGTACAAACCAGACTTTAAAGTGTGTAAGGCTGCAGGGAACAGAAGCCAGCCTTGCATGTACTGCCCAGATTGCAATGTACCTCTATGCCTGATACCCTGCTTCAAGTTATACCACACAGTCGAGGCTTAACAACGATCCCGACAAAGACTCTTGCAGAGGGCTACAACTTCAACCCCAGTTAATGAAGGAAGCAGCTCAGACTCCAACTAGAGGTACTTAACTACTCAAACATTCGCAAACACTCATTATCAGATGCCACAGACACAGAATCCACTCAAAAAAGACAAATACAAAAGTTAATTTTTTTTTTGCATTTTATTCACAATTTTTGTTAGCCTTTTATGTTGAAATATTGGTCAGTCGTTAAATCAATACATCAAACAAGCTTATTTTATTCATTGCCATTCATGTCCCTAACATTTTATTGCACTGACATTGAACAAATTCACTATAAAGTGGAAAAATATGGTTTTAAAACATCTCCTGAAATTTCTATAAATAGCCACACAAATGTAAGATGGCCGCCATGATCATGTGACCAATTTGCATAAAATATGTTTTTTCGGATGTAGCAACCATTCATAATGGCGCTTTGAAAATTTCAAAGCCATATGTCTCTTTTTCATTTTTTTATGAATTTAAACAAAAAAAAGTTATTTTTAAAGAAATCTGCAAACACCCTTGGGAATGGGAGACAGTAATGCTAGGAGGCTCTCTACGATTATAAAACAACCATATCGATTGGATGCCGACCTCTTTGCAATCTACGTTTTGCTGATGATATCGATCTTATAGCTGGAACAGAATCAGAACTTCAAGACCTTACCTCTAGACTGGAGAAAGTAACAAGAACATATGGGATGGAAATTAATATAGAAAAAAGCAAGATATTGGTGAATAGCCGTAAGAAACATGTTCCGACCAACATTACGTTAAATGGGCAAACGTTAGAAGTTAACACCTTTAAATATCTGGGGTCCACTATATGTAGTGATGGAAGATCAAGTAAAGAAATCAAGACAAGACTTGAGATGGCCTCAGCTGCCATGACAAGGCTGAATGTGATCTGGAAAAGTAACATCAGTTTTCCTGTGAAGATCAAATTATACAAATCACTTGTATTATCTATTCTCTTATATGGGTATGAACGAACGAACGAACTTTATTTTCAAAGGGTTTAGAATTGGGCACGCAGGCCCGTCTAACATTCTGCCCTTCCTTTCTCTCATCTTCCATACTGAATCCATTTATTCTCACACGTATACTAAATATTACTTAAATAATAAAATAACAAAAAAAGTACAATAAAATAAAATCCCAACATTGTAACAGTACAATAACAGTTACATAGATTTACAGATGCGTATCATAATTTATACTAAACAGGACAAAATTAACTTTAAAACCTACATATGATGTTATGTAATTATTTAAGAACATAACGAAATTAGGGTGGCATATAATCTGCACTCATGATGTATTTGAAAAGTCTGTGATTGAATGAATATGGACTAAGAGTATTTTTTAAGTCGTGTGGAAGAGTATTCCACAGATGAGCAGCAGAAAAAGCTAAACTTTTCTTGAATAAGTCGAGCCTAGGCTTGGGCATGTGTAATTTATTTAAGCGTTGACTGCGTCTTCCGCTGTATTTGAAAATGAGGGCTGGACACTCACTGCAGATACGGAGCGAAGGCTTCAGGCTTTCGAGTATAAATGTTATAGAAGAATTTTGCGCATTTGCTATAAAGAGCACAAAACAAATGTCTATGTTAGAGAGAAAATAAACACCTATGCAGGCCACCAAGAACCACTTTTGTCAGTAGTGAAACGTTGAAAGCTTGCCTGGTTTGGGCATGACTCATCATGGCTCCCTTTCGAAAACGATCCTCCAGGGAACAGTCGAAGGTAAACGGAGAAGAGGAAGGCAAAGAAAATCCTGGGCTGATAACATCAAAGAATGGGCAGGGCACGGTTTTTCCACACTTATATGCATTGCTGAGAATAGAGAGCAGTGGAGGACCCTGTCTGCTGATGCTTCCACTATGGCACCCCTACGACTCATGACGGGTTACAGGTTGAGATGATGAATGCTCCGGATTGCTGGTCAGCAAAGTGTTAAATAGTAGCGGAAGTCATTCTAAGAGTTTTAGAATATGAACTGCATTAAACGGACGATTTATGGGGTTTATTTGTGATAAACTAAAAACAACGCTCTGACTGTTGCGCGGGCACGGCGCGTTCCATTTTGCAATGCTGTGAGCATTGGTCAGGAGTTTAAGAGTTAATGAAGTGTTTCTGACATTTATTCTAACATTTTGGAGGTGTTTGTAACATTAGTGACAAGTTTGTGACTCCTGTTGTAGCAGTATTATTAAGATTATTCATTGGTTGCAAAAGGTGCAGTTATTATTCACTAATCTTGTGCTGCATTGCATACAGATATTTCTCTTGTTTAATAAATGTGATCAAGGCTGTGACTGGAGCACACAGGATAGCAAAAAATGGGAAGACCAAAAAGATGCAGAAGAAGAATGGACAAAGAGGAAGCCATAACCTTAGAGATAGAAGTGAGGAAGATGACTAAACATAGAGGCAAGTAATAAATATGCTCCACAAGGTGTGATGTATGTCATATGTCTGTGATGATGATGAATGTGTGATGATGTGAATTTATATCCTTGTGCAGGATGTCCACCTGGCCAAACGCTTCTATGACATGGCCGCTGAGACTAGCCTGGATGCTCACGTGCCGGTCACGTTAGCTTTGTTCAAACTGGGAATCTTTCATGGCATGGATATCTTCAGTAAAGAGGTAAGACCAGACACATGGTGGTGCTGCTTGCAGGTGTCTAGTGTTTGAGGAGGTGCATGTGGAAGGTGTATCTTACCTTTGCTACATAATGCTTTTGTTTCTTCATGATTTCATTAATGCCACATTTGGTTTCTAGGGGTCTGTGAGTCAACAAGAGAAATAGCAGTATTACCATTGCTTTGTCACACATGCCACGAGGCCAGTAGGTTGAAGTTGTGCATGTGGCAAGCAGCCTCATCATCATCATCTAAAACAAGTTGCTACAGAAACAACATCTGCATGAGCATACAAAATGCTTTAGTACAGACTTGTTACATTGAGACAAACTGCAGTAATGTCCCAGTACTTCAACAGCTTAAAGAAACATATCTTTTGTGACTGGATGGTCATAGGACAAATACGATAGTAAATAATAACATCCCTAGATTTGAATTAATGGTTATAAGATAATAAAAGAAAGTATAATAAGGTAAGAAATAACTGATGTTAAGAACTTTATAGGAAACAGGCTGTAAGAAATATGTGGCCGCCCATGGGGTTTCGTGTATTCCGTGATGACTGGTCCTAAGGCACCTTATATAATACATGTGACAGTGGGGTCTGTGATTTTTATTTAGTGTTTCTTAAATCTCAGTAGTTCCACATAGAGCAGAGAGTAGGTTTAGTTGACTAGCCTGTCCGCTAGAGTTTTATATTCCTCTCCTATTTATCATGTATTTCCAGGTTCGACTTTGCTTCTCTTAGATGTAAAATGTGGCAAATAAATTGGGATGGATCGATTTAGCAGCATAATGTCCAACTTTAGCAATTAGTTCTTCAACAGCATTTGTTTTCAATGATATAAACTTTTAATAACTTTCAACAGGAATTTGTTTAGTCAAGCACAATAAGGTTCTGTACAGTTTCACATGTACAGTAATAAGCATGGAATATAAAATGTCAATTTATTATTTCATTGATACAAAATCCCTTTTGCATCTTTGTATCATTTTCAAATTGCAAATGGCGAGACTCCTCTATCTTTCCACAGTGTTCCTTTATTAGGTTAACGTTTCCTAGGTTCGACGGCATTTTCCCATCTCTTTCGGTTTCATTTATTGGTCCAAGTTTTCTTTTACTTCTTGTTATTCCTAAGGTTTCATATTTCTCAACCTAAGAACCTTCTTTCTCAACAAAGGGTTTAGATATTGGACTTGGTTTTCATTCTAACCAAATGTTCAAGCGTATCTCTGTTTCAGTTCTGGTTGTGAGCTCTAACAGTTATGCATTCAATGTTTTAAAATGAATACTTACTAGAGTATTTGAATTCACAAACAATTTACACCACACGTTGAAAATACACCTTGGCTATATAAGTGTGAAGTTGATCTCCTTAACATAAGAAATATACACTGCACTGGACTCTGCACGTCCGTTGGGTTTCGCTTTCTTATTCTGACTGCTCTACTAAAAATGGCGTTGCTTTCTGATTCTGGCCGGGAACAAATCTGAGTTCCAGGATTGGTTAGGGAAATCACATGACTAGTTATGACATAACTGAAGCGAAGCTAGCCTAAATAAAATATATGTCATTTAGTTTCTTTTATCCTCCGGTTCCACATATTAATTTATACGTTAATCTGTGCTCTTTCCGTTTTTTAGTGGGATATAGTCTGTATCCGAAGAAATCACGGTATACACGGCTACAAATACAAGCCATGGCTTAAACAAGTTAATGTTTTACAGTAGAAATGGACTATAGAAAAAACCCACGCCACAGTTTAACCAAGTCCGAACAGGTTAACTACTTAAAATAAAGCTCATGGAAATTTATCTACTTAACATAAAGCTTATGCAAATTTGTCACAAGATGCCGTTACTAATTTAAATAGGTAGTGGTGCAACGCGTGACGTCAGACCAATAAAATAAATCGTAAGCTTTCGCATTGTAAAAGACTAACCAATGGGAAAGAGACTACTGGCGTGCACCGCTCAACTATTTGGGCTTATATGGAGACCATAGCGTCATTTTCTAGGAGTGTTAGAATGAGCTTCCAGCCTTACAGTATTCCAGAAGTACTTAGCAGAGAGAAGCATCAGCACCAGACGTGTAAACGTGTGCCTATAGATTATCTTCTATTGAGAGACGACTTGCCATTAGTCATAATATAACTGATGACTATATTTCAGTGTGTTTTATTCAAACTGGAATTACAGGTTAGTAGACAATCGAGTTTCCTATCTGTATATTTTATTGTTACAAGAAATGAAATTTTGGAGGAACCAGTTTTATGAAACTGGCGCCTAAAGATATTGAAGAAGCCGAGGACAGACATATTCTCTTAGACAGGATCATTAAAGAAGCAGAAGAAAACAAAGTCATTGAACCTCGAGCACCGTTAATTGAGTTATCAGAAGAAGTTATAATTGGATTGAACGAGGTTTATGAAAATGATATAAATCCAGCAGAAGATTGGGTAACAATACATTTTCACTCAGAAGAGTTAGAATATGAACCTGAAACGGAATTGACAGAGACTGAATTTCTCAGAGGAATAATCCTAAGGCATGAACATGAAGAAGACAGTGCTTTTGAACAACTATTAGATTTCTTAGGCTTTCAAGATGGAAGTTAACAGAGTTGAGAATTGTTTCTGTATTGATTGTTGGAGAACTGTTTCAATTTATTAACACTTTGAGTACCACGGGCGCCTGTTGGCAACAAGCCTTATTTTCCGTAGAGTACCAATGTCACCTTTTGGCGTAAGTATAGTTTCAGCATAAAATGTTATCACGGCAAGTGTCTGAACATAACGCATATCAAGGGAAGTAACTCAATTTTATTGAGAAATGGTCAATGGCGAGCAGAAAACTTTTTCACGTGTTTTGATTAATCTTTAGGTGGAAATTTCTTTAACAATGATTGAAACTAGTGAATGTTGCAATGATTTGGATTCTTGCTTTCAGCTGACCTTTGAAAGTGACAACAGTTGGTCTAGTTTTGATGCAGGGCAGCCTGAAATTACTGAAACAGACAGCAACAGCCCTAGTTCCAGCATTCATGAAGCTGTCAGAGGTGTTGATAGAAATTTTCAGGGCCATAGTGAGAATCTGGGGCGTAGAAAAAGACCTCCTACTAGGAGGGGGTATGGCAGAGAAGCAGCTGATTAGTTTAAGTGGTACTTGTATGGCTTTGATGACCCCTATGTGAGTGTTATGATTAGGTTTAGACTGTTACAGACAGTAGAAGAGGGTTTCCTGTAATTTTGAGAAAAACCAAACATAACATGAAGCGTGGCTGTTCATCTGTTGTTGCTAGGTCTGGAAACATGGTTGCTTGTACTTGGCATTATAGAATCTGTTCAGCACAGTCCACGCAAACAATGTTACTGACAGCAGTATGAAGACAATTGACAGCGACCAAGATGCATTGTTTGTAATTCTGCTGGACTGAGTCCAGAAAAGATTCTTTTGTATTGGATGTGAAAAACCACTCTGCGTTGTGCCCTGCTTTTCAATTTTTTAATAAGTGTGAGGACAATGCTGCCGCCAGGAAGGAAATAGGCCCCCAAGGCTAGAGAAAAAAGCAACAATAATTGCATCTGTGACCATATTTTATGTTAGACTATCACACGCAGCTAAAGCAAATTGATAAGTATGTATTTTTAAAAATTCTTTTTGCATGAAATCATGTCAGTACCTCATGAATATTTCTATTTTGCCATTACAGACCCTGGAAATGTTGTGTCCATTTCAAATAGCTTTTTAACCCTTAAGAGCATATTATACTTGCTTTTTTTTAGAATGTACAATAATATTATATCTTGGAAAGTCTTATGACTTTTGAGTTGATTATAATATTTTTTATACCGTACATTTTTCAATAGTGCATGCCAATATTTGTCTATTGCCTCATTAATATTCAAAATGGCTGCCATGATCACATGACCTGAACACAAAACTAGGTCACCACACAACACCTTATCCACTTCCCATATCATCCTGAAAGTTTCATGTCAATCTGTTGACTCATTCGGTCTCAGTGATTTTTTAAAATTTCATCACCCCAAATGGGAAATTTTTCCTAAAAACCCTTGGCACTTGAAGATAATTGCTACTGAGAAGCCTTGGTACTCAAAGTGTTAAACGTTTTAACTGAAAGACTAAGGCTTGTCAAGTAATTTCTGGTATACGTGCAGGAGAGTCAGTGTTATTGAACCACCACTGCGATTAATCAAACAAAAGGATATTAATCGATTAATCAAACAACAAGGAAATTAATCAAACATAAGATTAATCAGTATCGCCACTAATTAAGATCACACCATCCAACCTAAGTTCGGTAACTAAGAATCTGGGTTGCCCTATCCTCAAGTAGTTTACCATCTCTGATGATAAGCCAGCACCAACTTGAAGGAATCCTCATCAAGTGTAATCACCTCCCCGGTTACACCATCTCTGGCGATAAGCCAGCACCAACTTGAAGGAATCCTCATCAAGTGTAATCACCTCCCCGGTTACACCATCTCTGGCGATAAGCCAGCACCAACTTGAAGGAATCCTCATCAAGTGTAATCACCTCCCCGGTTACACCATCTCTGGTGATAAGCCAGCACCAGCTTGAAGGAATCCTCATCAAGTGTAATCACCTCCCCGGTTACACCATCTCTGGCGATAAGCCAGCACCAACTTGAAGGAATCCTCATCAAGTGTAATCACCTCCCCGGTTACACCATCTCTGGCGATAAGCCAGCACCAACTTGAAGGAATCCTCATCAAGTGTAATCACCTCCCCGGTTACACCATCTCTGGCAGTAAGCCAGCACCAACTTGAAGGAATCCTCATCAAGTGTAATCACCTCCCTGGTCACACCATCTCTGGCGATAAGCCAGCACCAGCTTGAAGGAATCCTCATCAAGTGTAATCACCTCCCCGGTTACACCATCTCTGGTGATAAGCCAGCACCAATTTGAAGGAATCCTCATCAAGTGTAAACACCTCCCCGGTTACACCATCTCTGGTGATAAGCCAGCACCAACTTGAAGGAATCTTCATCAAGTGTAATCACCTCCCCAGTTACACCATCTCTGGCGATAAGCCAGCATGTGGCGGTTTATTTCTAGTTGTGGCGGTACGCCTCTTCTTGTTGTGGCATAAGGGCCCAACGGTTTTCTCGTTGCAAGGCTGGGTGTTATGTTATTGCGGGGAGAGTTAGTCAATCATGATCATTATAGAGCATCGTGCTGATAGATGGTTAATTTTGCAAGTGGTGGTGTAAAGCTTTGTATCCATTATACTGATGGTTGAACTTCTGATATTCAATAATGGGATAAGTCCTTTATGAGTCCACATGTATTTATTACATAGAAGATTATAGACAATATTTCAAACAATGGTTGTCATGAAGCATAAATATATAAAGTTCTGTTCCTTCCTTGAATTATGATTTATCTTCAATTCAGTCCTTGTCAAATAACAAATAGACAGAACGACATAACTGTATGCACGCGTGGCTAGTGATCCCAGCGACCGACAGTGAGATTATGCGTTCGTCAATAATTATAAATCTATCTCGACTTAGGTTTAGTCACTTACTAACCTGTAATATTCTTCTTCCAAATCATAACATTGGACTGACCCATGTCCATCATTAATTATAATATAATCTGTGTGGCACTCCATGCCCGACACTGCATGAATACAAGGACACGTCTTATCCGTTCGACGGTCATACAAGAAAGGGGTGTGGTAACCTAGTCACGGTGCGTGACATACCAACGCACACACGTCATAATCAATCGTGTGTATCGCGTACACTAAACTAACAATTATTTACATTATATTAAACGTGGTCACCTCTTAATCTTATGCTGCTAACCTCTAGCAGACCATGCCAATAAAATACCGTAACAATTCCCTGTCCACTGGGGGAAAAAAAATCTATTAGATAGATTTTTTAAAAAAAAAACCCATCTGAATGAATACCAAAAATGTTAACAATATCAAAAAAAAAATTTTTACAAAATTGCGGCATATGGCCTACGACGTTCTGTCTAGAACCAATGTCATGGTCATGTCGGCTAACTAACAGTCATGTAATATATTAATTATTTATATCATACATAAATATAAATTGTAATAAGAACTAAAAGAGAATGGTAATGTTGATCTCTAATTAAATAATTAATTAACTTAAAATATGTCGTGATGAAATGTCATGTCAGACTAATCTAAAGAGTTAAAATTAAACTAATTAACTATACTAAGTATGGAATAAAAATAAAGTTGTTGAAAATCTAATGTAAGAAAAAATGAGAGGAGATGTTAAAGAAAGACATAATAACTAATAAAGAATAAAGTAGAGGAGAAAAAAAAAAATGATGTATAAATTTAAATAAGTTATGTGTGTTGAACATCAAGTAAGTGTAGTATTAAGTTATTAATACCTATCTAACTACTTTAAACAATAGTATGTGATGTATTGACATAATTATTAAATATGCAATATAATCATGTAATTCTAAGAATATAATCAAAGAATTGTGTGAGTTTTCTTTTCTTTCTTTCATTTTTTTAAGTTTCATTTTTTTTTTTTAAATTCAACTCACTTGTCATTTTAATGTGGACTAGTTTTAAAGACTAAATTAAAAGTAATTAACATTGGATATGAAGATCCATACGTAGGCTTGATCCTTGTGAAATACGATAAGAGAAGAGTATTTAAGTGTTCTGATTTAGAATAAGTATCGATATTCTTAACGTCCAAGAGTTCATATCACAAGCTTCAATTAGTTCGAAATGTCATCAAGTATTAATATCAAAGTTGTTTCAACCAGTTTTATCCGGAACGGACACTAGCCAAAGTCCCGGCGTAAAATACGAACACACTGTCTCTTGATTTAGTTCATTTCGTTTTCGCAATCGTCTGTACAAGTTATTTAGTTGAATCGTAAGCAAAAGTTTATCTCCATGTTAAGAATTTAGCGATAGGGTACAGTCTTCTGTGACACGTAATTTCGGTTGACGTATTAGAAAAGTGTCAGTGTTGATTACTCGATATCCAAAGGATTTCTAGATAGTGCGTCTGCGATGATATTGTCTGTCCCAGAAATGTACTCAATCGTAAAGTTGAATGGTTGAAGGAGAATAGCGAATCTGGTGAGCTTTGGACTTTTATGATTAGCCCGTCGTAGTGATGCTACGGCCCTCTGATCAGTTTGTACTACGAAAGGGGCTCCCAGTAGAAATTTCTCAAGTTTGGTTATCGCCCACACGACGGCTAAAAGTTCGCGGTCAACAGTAGAGTATTTCACTTCTGGTGGTTTGAGTTTCCGTGAGATGTAGAGGTTTGGGTGGAGGATATCGTCATGGTATTGGAGCAAACATGCGCCAATTCCGTAGTTACTCGCATCTGTACGAAGAATGAACTTTTTAGAAGCATCAGTTAGTCTCAAAATAGGTGGATTTGAAAATATATAAATTATTTGCCGAAAAATTCTGTCACATTCGTCAGTCCATGTCACCTTCACTGGCATGTCTTTCTTTAGTAATGAGGACAAGACAGCCGTGATGGATGACAAGTAAACCTATGCTGTATTGGGCTGAGCATAGTTAATACCAATAACGATATTACTGTTTCTTGTAGGCATGGTAAAACACAAATAAGACAAAAATACGAAGTGTTATTGTAGATAAGACAAAACAAGTGTCACTTAATAGACAAGCCTACAAGATCTAAGTCATACAAGAATAAATGACCAATAAAGAAAAGAAATGATGACTGACTAGTGCTGAGTCATCAAAGATGTGACGAACCGTGTTACCGTAACCTGTTATATGCGTGACGCAGAATTAGGTACTAATTTCAATCTCAAAGAATGATTGTGAAAATAAACCCCATTGTCAAGCTCGATAACCTTTCGAGCATCTCTGTTGTTACGAAGTGTAACCAGAGCTTCACCATACCTGTTATTGGTAGGTGGTAACAGACGCACGAACCTAACGTCTGCCGTGCATTGAAAAAAATTGACAAGTGTCTGCCATGTAGTACCTTGTGGCAGATTGCTAACTAATACGGTACGAGAATATGTACCCTTCCCAATATAAGTAGGACCATTGTCCCTAATATGAGAAAAAGATTGATGTGCAACATGAGTTAATTGAGGTACCTTGCCATGTATGTCCCTCATATAAGTATTATTCTTTCCATAGACTGGAATAGTATGTTGGGCCTGAGTATAATGACCCTTACCCTGTAGTAATGTATTTGTAGCACGTGTAGTCGTAGAAGGATCACAAGAAAGACCTACATTCTTTTGTTTAAATGTGCTGGTATTAATTTTATTAGGTATCTTTTCGTTATTATTAACTCCAACATTATTTTTCACCATCTTATTCTTCTTAGTACTCTTCTTTGTAATGTCGACATCATCAACGATTTTCTTTGGATCAGTTGTAACCTGATCCTGTCTCCAACATCTATTTTCCGAATTGGCAGTAGTATCCTGACGAAGAAAAGTATATCTCCCTCGAAATGATCTTCTAATCACCACTGGGTGTATTGACACCTTAGTATCAGTTTTCGTACTTGAGTCATGTCGTAAAGTACGATTATTCCCTTTATTGTTCATCAATATTTTTTTACCTGCCAGTACGTCTAGTAGACAATCAATCCTCATTCTTAGTTTATTATTTTCAGAAGTTAGGAATGTAATCTCCTGCCTCTGCTTCTTATTTAACTTATCTAAGTTAAATGTTATCTGCTTCTCACTAGATAGTAAGGAATCAAATGTGTTCACTGCTGTAGCAAGATCGTAAATTTGTTGTTGTGTCTCATTTTCTAATTCTGCATATGTATCTTTCTCCTTCAGGAGTAACGCTTCTAATGTTGTCACCCTGTTATCAATGAGAGAATCATCAGTCATGGTGGAAACAGAAACACTAATATCCGATTCTGTATTCCCCTCTTCGTTTTCTGATTGCACTTCATCCATTAATTCCCTACAAGTCTCATTACATCCATGGGAATTAACCATAAGTGTCTTATTATATTCACGCAATAATGCCAAGTCCTGCGTGACAGATTTCCCGTTACCTATATGGTCATTCAGTATCATTTTCACTGAAGTTACATCGTCATCACACTTTTGTTCCTGTCTAAGACAAAAGTCATAAATTTTATCATTATATGAATGACATACATCCAAAATATTATTGTTATCAAATGATATACTTCCAATTTCATATTTTTTTATATCATTCTTTGTCTTCACACCCCTGTTTAAACAGAATTGCTTATATTGTTCCGCATCATCGTAAATGGAACCTAACTGTATATCATCAGTGAGAATCAATTCACATTGAATGGCCTGGTCTGCATGACTATCGGCTCTTAACGCAGTATCAATCTTATTATCCGATGTTTTCTTTACTTTCTGAATTAATTGCAAACTAGCTACTTCTGACATAAGTTCTTGAATCTTAGCGCACTGTGTGTGAGTTTCCAGCTTTAAGGCTGCGGCATTATCTTGCAAATTTTTCAATTTAAGTTTGTCAGCCTCGAGTTCCAACGATTTATTGGTTTCCATTGTGGATTCTAACGAGGTCCTAGAATTTGCAAGCTCCACTTCCAATATTCTCAATTTCGAATTGTCATTATTGCTCTGACGTTTTAGTAAATTCGCCTCATTTCGCAAGTCATTTATAGATTTTTCTTGACTGGCAATAATCTCCAATAATTCTTCTTCTCTTTTCTCATCAATGGTTTCTAAACTTGTCATTCCTTTCTGCTTATTCCATGTGTTGTGCGTTTGTTGATTATAATCATTGTCGCCTAGAATAGCATTATGAATGTTATTCATTATGAAACCATGTTGGACGTGTACGTACCGTTCCACAAAAGTACGAAACACTCCACCTAGTAAGTCTGCTATGTCCCTAGCTATAATCATATGTGGGACAGAATGAAAATTAACATCCACAAAATCTGATAAATCGGATGCCGTACGATATAAAAATTTATCTAATACCAAATCTTCAAGGTCTGGGCCCTGAAAACCACCATTCCTACTTTCTTGGAGGAGATCCCCCAACATAGACCCTATATACGACGTAGAAGTTTTATCTACTTTTTTAACATTGACAAAATTGTCTTGAACCGCTATGTTGTTTTGAGTATCGGCCTGTACCCTTGAGACATTATGTAAGTCAGTAGTATGCTTTATATTCTGTAAATTCTGGAATTTGAACTCTTCTAAACAATGTAGCAATTTCTCATCCTGAATTACCCCTTCTTGGGTATTATCTTTTAATATCAATAATGAACCCTCAGATTTAAGCGTATGACTCTGAGACATATGTGTACAATCTGTACTTAAAATGGAATTAACACTATCCAACTTACTATCTACATTGTTCACCTCTCGTATCTCCTCATTTACATCCACCAAATTCTGTTGTATTTTATTCTCTAATTCATGTATCCTCTTCTGTAGCTCCTCTAATTTTGCCTGACGTTCTTCTTCTAAAACCTCAATACGACTTATTTCTGCTTCAACTTCTTCATCACTAAACCTCAAATTATTCATAGCCGAATGTATCCTAATATATGATCTTAAATGGTTACCTTTCATACCAAGTTCCCGTCCGTCCACTATAAGTTGCTCTAAAGTTAACATGGTAAATATATATATCTATGACTCTCTTAGTCTATCAACTCATAGATGCAATAAAGTATGGTTAATCAATATAATCAACCACAATATTCTAGTACTATTAGTTGTAAGTAATTTGTGATCTATAATAATCAACAATAAAATCTAGGTAGTTATTGTACTTATTGAACGTATGAATAGTCAATATAAGAAATTGCAATATCCCTGTACTGTTATTTATAAGTTCCACAAATCTATAATATTTTGTAAAAATATTATATATATACCCACTAATATCTATCATAAATAGTTATGATAGTTAGTTATGTAAGGTGCTGAAATTATATCATGCACTTAATATTGGTATTCAATAATTATGTGTTATATCCCTAAATAATTAGGTTATTTAATCTTAATAGTTATTAAGTTCACTCTGTAGTACTGAGAAAATGTACTAATTTCTATTAAATATGTATTATTATGTTATAAAGTTTTAATAATTAATCATTATAATTTATGCCTTAATCATGAGGCATAAAGTGCATTGCCCATTTCTAGGACCACTACTGCAAATTGGTGCAAAGTCCCCAATTCCTCATTAAAACTCATAAAAATTTACTTATATTAATCTACAATATTATTAATGAAGAAATTATGACATTAATATTAATTTATAGACGGATGAAATGAATACAAACAATACCATGGGTTAACCAAGGATAAACAAACAATATTACCACGAGACAAGACATTTCTACAATAAAAATTGATATTATAAAACCAAATCTACTAACCGGAAATATAGAGCAGGGTGAAGGTTAATTGAATATAGAGTTAAATCTGTGTACACAAAAATTAATGACGCAAACATGGACTCATTGACGGTCATACAAAAAAAAATGAACTGAATAATAGCAAGATCAGAGAAAAAAAACATGATAGATTACCAACATTGTTACAGAACTAAATAAAATTTAAACTGAATACAATAAAATACAACGATTATTTCACAGAACTAGACATCTAACATATAATGTGAATTAAATGCAATCCCGAACGAAACAAGCCCCGGTAATGTCGTCGACGCGTTCTCCGCAAAATGCAATTTAATTCACCGCCCTAAAGAACATTCAGAATGAATATCGGCAATCCTTAGAGCCATATTTATTCATTCCGAATCGCCGCTCCAACCTCCCACGAAATAGGCACAGCACAAACAATGAAAACAGATATAAAGCACATATATAACATATAGAATGGACATGCCTGCAAATGTGAACTAGACTCAGTAATGTTTCTTCTCAATGACAACAGTCACGAAATGAGACTTATCTTTTAACCCGTCGTCCGATGCGATCTTCACCAACGGACTAGACTAGTGTATAGGACTGTTTGCTCCTTGTTGACAAATAACGTATTTTCCATCATTTGGTCTATCGAGAAGTTGTATTCTTCAATGAAACAGTAGGTGAGCTGGCTTCGTCCTTCGATCGTTGGCTTGTACACAGAATATTGTGACGTCACTGATTTGCATAGTTACACAAGCCACGTCATGTTCGGAATCATGTGACTTGAATAGTTTCTTGTAATGATAAACAGTCTATCAATTTGTAAATAAGAAAAATTTTTTCTTCGTTCTTATTTCGCTCCCCATCGCTGGCCAACCATTTGTGGCGGTTTATTTTTAGTTGTGGCGGTACGCCTCTTCTTGTTGTGGCGTAAGGGCCCAACGGTTTTCTCGTTGCAAGGCTGGGTGTTATGTTATTGCGGGGAGAGTTAGTCAATCATGATCATTATAGAGCATCGTGCTGATAGATGGTTAATTTTGCAAGTGGTGGTGTAAAGCTTTGTATCCATTATACTGACGGTTGAACTTCTGATATTCAATAATGGGATAAGTCCTTTATGAGTCCACATGTATTTATTACATAGAAGATTATAGACAATATTTCAAACAATGGTTGTCATGAAGCATAAATATATAAAGTTCTGTTCCTTCCTTGAATTATGATTTATCTTCAATTCAGTCCTTGTCAAATAACAAATAGACAGAACGACATAACTGTATGCACGCGTGGCTAGTGATCCCAGCGACCGACAGTGAGATCATGCGTTCATCAATAATTATAAATCTATCTCGACTTAGGTTTAGTCACTTACTAACCTGTAATATTCTTCTTCCAAATCATAACATTGGACTGACCCATGTCCATCATTAATTATAATATAATCTGTGTGGCACTCCATGCCCGACACTGCATGAATACAAGGACACGTCTTATCCGTTCGACGGTCATACAAGAAAGGGGTGTGGTAACCTAGTCACGGTGCGTGACATACCAACGCACACACGTCATAATCAATCGTGTGTATCGCGTACACTAAACTAACAATTATTTACATTATATTAAACGTGGTCACCTCTTAATCTTATGCTGCTAACCTCTAGCAGACCATGCCAATAAAATACCGTAACACAGCACCAACTTGAAGGAATCCTCATCAAGTGTAATCACCTCCCCAGTTACACCATCTCTGGTGATAAGCCAGCACCAACTTGAAGGAATCCTCATCAAGTGTAATCACCTCCCTGGTTACACCATCTCTGGTGATAAGCCAGCACCAACTTGAAGGAATCCTCATCAAGTGTAATCACCTCCCCGGTTACACAGAACTTATTTGGTACCGTGATCCCCGGTTACATCTTTTTTTCCCTCTATGTGGCATCTCCTTGCCTGCAGCCAGATTCTGTGCCGTTGAAGCCAGTGAAAATTGTTGATTGAGCTGAGTTCTAACAAAGTCACCAAGACCAATCTGTTGAAGCCAGTGAAAATTGTTGATTGAGCTGAGTTGTAACAAAGTCACCAAGACCATTCTGTTGACATCCTCTCGTGTGTAGAATATTCATAGTGTTGTTATTTTCACCTTCCAAATTTCACATTTAGTTTATTTTCAAGCCAGCTTATCTTGCGTGTCTCATACCTTATTTTTATATGTACCTTGTCATCGGAGTCGGAGTGAGTAAAAGAGGTATGGCATCCGCCTCTAATTCTAAAGGTACCAGGTTCGGTAACCAGTACAGGGAATATATTTTGATGGGAGTTTTTTTCAGAACCCGTGTGTCCTGATGATGTCATACACCCCACTGATCTCACAGGTAGTGAGATCGGATGCCTAGCCTTCTTATATTAGGGCGAAAAAATAGGAGGTCCCTTGTGCAAGTTGCGCACATTAAAAATCACTCGGCAGATGGAAATCATAAAAGTAGGCCATACAGCTGCTGCTCTGGCAAAATTTACAAAATTAGGAAATGTACCCACCACAGAAATATTAATAGAAAGCGTGATTCCTGTATGCACACATTGGAATCCTCGCCAGTGCTACAGAGTTTATGCACTGTGCCGAGATCCTCCTTGTGAGATCTAAGGGAGGAGATTGGAGCACTGATAGAGTTGTCCGTGTACAATGAAGATGGTCCTTAAACCAAACCTTGTCATTTTTATATGATATAGACTGACACACTATTTATGTTTGTGGATGGGTTTGAAAAAAAAATCTAAAAAAGGTGATTCGTCTTACGAGGACAAAAGACAAAGAAAGTAGTCTACGTTATGGCCACAAGGCCTTCGTCAGGAAAAGAAAGAAAGTGAAGGCTAGATAGGAGACATAAGAACTTAAAGAAATATAAAAATAAAACCTAGGTACTTCCCTGAAGGTGAAGCATGGCTGAAAAGGAAGTGACTTCTGCCCCCGGATGTACACAATACATACTAAGAAACTAAACACTAAAAAACGAAACTGAACAAAAAACTACCCAAACGTAATAAAAGTGGGGACTGGAAATAGAAGAGGACAGAATAAGTAGGAGATAAATGAATATGAAATCAAAAATCAAGACAAATAAGAAACCGTGTATATCCATACATATTATGGAGGATGGCATAAAAATAGAAGAATAGGATAAGAGTGGAAAGAGTCAAAATAGAGCAAGAGAGGAAAGGGTGACCTCAGACAAAGGTGTGGAAAGTGTTGAGACCGGCTGGTTTTAGACACCCCATGCAGTGGATAAGACGGTTCTCAAGCTGTTCTCGGCTGGCAGTGTCAGAGGAGCAGGATCGGATCGCAGTGACCTGGATGTCGATGGGACCATGGTGGTCAGGACCATTGAAGTGTATGGCAACTGGTGTGGACTTTTGCTGAGAGATGTCATTTAAGTGCTGGCTGAATCTGTCCCCAAGTCGTTTGCCTGTTTAGCCAATATAGGTTTTGCAGCAACGTTTACATATGATCGTATAAATGACATTACACGATTCACAAGTGAAGCTACTAGTGATGGTGTACGTAGCCTTAGGAAAGGACACCTTCTGGGTTGAGATGACATACTTGCACGTGTTGCATCGTGTCCGACCACAGGGTAGTGTGCCAAAGTGAGTGGCATTCTCCTTTGGGAGACGGCTGTGAACAAGAAGATCCTTCAAGTTCTTGTCGCGTCTATATGCCACCAAAGGTGCTTCACCGAATACTTCTTGGGTCACAGGCTCTGCTTGGAGGATAGGGAGGTGGCGGAAAAGGATCTGTTTGACAGCAGTAGTGTGAGGGTGATGGGTCAAGATTAATTTGACTCTATCTGAAGTGGATTTATAGTGATGTATGAGGGCCTCCTGACGAGAGATGGGGAGCACACGTTGGAGAGCAGAGGTGAGAACATGTTCCGGATAAAGTCTGCTACGGAAGAAATCCAACATCTCATTTGCTCGGAAGTGGAAGTCATCGTCGTCTTGGCACAAACGGCGGAGGCGGAGAAGTTGTGAAAAAGGAAGGGAGTCACGACAGGCCCGAGGATGAGAAGAGGTATACAGGAGGTAGCTGTGGGCATCTGTCGGCTTGTAGTATACTTGAGGTATTAAGGCCGGGGGGCGTGATAGAAATAGTAATGTCAAGGAAGTTGTCAGATACTGTGGAGACGAGGAAGGTGAACTTGATGGTGGGGTGAAAGTGGTTGACAAAGTCGATGAAGCGATATAAATCAGTCTCAGACATATCTGTGAGACCTATGCCATCATCGATATATCTGTGGTAAAACCCGGGGAAAGGACCGGAGTATTGTTGCCATATCTGATGCTCCAAGTGGCCCATGAACAGGCAGGCATAGCTAGGACCCATCTTCGTTCCCATGGCAACACCACTAATTTGGTCAAAAAAACTGACCAAGAAATTCAGTTGAAGGACCAGTTCAGCAAGACGGAGAAGAGTGACTGGATATAGAAGGGCAAGTGCGTTGGTCAAGAAAAAACCGAAGAGCTCGGAGACCATCAGAGTGGGGAATAGAGGTGTACAGAGAACAGACGTCTAACAAGAAAAGACGGTTGGAGCGGTCTGCTGAGAGTCGGATAGAGGAGAAAGTTGTAAGAGCATGATTGGTGTCTTTGACAAAGGAGGGAAGATTCTCAACGATAGGCTGGAAAATGCTATCGAGGAAGTCAGAAATGTGTTCATTAGGACAGGAACAGGCTGAGACAATAGGTCTGCCAGGGTTTTCGATCTTATGAATTTTGGGGAGCATGTAGAATACAGGCTTGCCCAAAGAACTGTCATGAATCCTAAGACGAGAAGCTTCGGGAGGAAGAGCATTACTAGTGATGAGCTGTTTAATAGTGTTGTGTACAATGCAATTGTTAAAGACAGTCGCATCGCTGGTCCTGGGCCTGTAAAAAGAGCCATTGGTCAACTGGTTGTTACCTTCACTTAGGTATAAGTCCTTCTGCCAGACGACAATGGCTCCTCCCTTGTCAGCCGGTTTGATGACAATGTCGTCTCTACGGCGAAGAAGGGAGAGAGCGCAGGACTCTGCCGAAGTGAGATTGGAATAATGCAATCTACGAGGGCGGAGCTGCTGAATGTCATTGATGATGTTCTTGATATACAGGTCCAGGGCATGAGAGGCCCCAGGTTTAGGTGTCAGAAAAGCGTGCGAAGATGTCGGATTCAGCCTGACACTGCGGAGTGCTGTCTTCCTTTCTAAAATGGAACTTCAGCCTCATGCGACGGTGAAACCGATGAACATCCTGGAGGAGATTGTATTGGTCTAGGGTCGGACGAAGAGGAACAAATTTTAGGCCCTTACTGAGAACAGAGCGCTCTCCCTCAGAGAGGGGTAGATCTGGGGGGATGCAGACTACCTGAGTGCATGATAGAATGGAGGATGGAGGGGTAGCTTTGGGGGTAGGGATGAGACGGGATAGTTTATGGTATTTGGACGTGGAAAGGAATTCATGCAGCTGCCGGTTCAGTGTGTGGATAGTGATGCGTATCATAGAATAGAAAGGGAAGTTGTTGGAGGTGAGACAAAGTAAGTGAAGCAGAAACTGGGTCTGTTGGGCACTGAGGTCTGATAAAAGGCGGGAGTGACTGGCGGCCACTACGCGCATACGTTGAAAGCCACATCTGGTCTCAATTCGTTGTAGGAGACGTTGTTCTCTATGTTTGTGCATACACCGCCGGTAGATAGACTGACACACTATTTATGTTTGTGCATACACCGCCGGTAGATAGACTGACACACTGTTTATGTTTGTGCATACACCGCCGGTAGATAGACTGACACACTGTTTATGTTTGTGCATACACCGCCGGTAGATAGACTGACACACTGTTTATGTTTGTGCATACACCGCTGGTAGATAGAATGACACACTATTTATGTTTGTGCATACACCGCTGGTAGATAGACTGACACACTGTTTATGTTTGTGCATACACCGCTGGTAGATAGACTGACACACTATTTATGTTTGTGCATACACCGCCGGTAGATAGACTGACACACTGTTTATGTTTGTGCATACACCGCTGGTAGATAGACTGACACACTGTTTATGTTTGTGCATACACCGCTAGTAAATAGACTGACACACTGTTTATGTTTGTGCATACACCGCTAGTAGATAGACTGACACACTGTTTATGTTTGTGCATACACCGCTGGTAGATAGACTGACAACTGTTTATGTTTGTGCATACACCGCTGGTAGATAGACTAACACACTATTTATGTTTGTGCATACACCGCTGGTAGATAGACTGACACACTGTTTATGTTTGTGCATACACCGCTGGTAGATAGACTAACACACTGTTTATGTTTGTGCATACACCGCTAGTAGATAGACTTCTTCTTCTTCTTCGATCCTTAACCACCGACCGTCAAAGCAGTCAGTGGCCATCACGCCTAGTGGCGTCTTATAGGGCAACAACAAATTGATTCCACTTTGCACGGTCGGTGGCCATCCTTCGTACAGTGCCCCAACTCTGGTTCATTCTTTGCATCTCAGCCTCCACAGTCCTCCGCCAAGTTGTTTTTGGTCGGCCTCTCTTTCGCTTTCCTTCAGGGGTCCAAAGCATAGCTGTTCTTGTGATGGCATCGGGGTCTCTTCTGAGGACATGACCAACCCAGCTCCAGCGTCTGCCAGCTATGATGGTGTGCATGTCCTCTTGCTTGCTACGAGTAAGCAGATCTTGGTTGGTGATGGTATTCGGCCAAAAAATGCGGTGAATTTTTTTTAGGCATGTTGTGTGAAAAGAGGACAATTTTGACATTTCCTTCTCTGTGACTCTCCAGCATTCCGCACCATAGAGAAGCACAGGAAGCACGCAGCTCTGGTATAATCTTAATTTAGTGCTTGTGCTGTATTGGGAGGACTTCCAGATGTTATTTAGGCTAAAGAAGGCTGTTCTTGCCTTATTCATTCTGATGTTGATGTCTTTGCCTGCCCCACCGTCTGGTGTTACTATGCTTCCTAGGTATGTGAAGGTATCTGTCTGTACCAATTGCTGATTCCTTACTGATATGGGCTCAGGGTTGCTCACATTGAGCGTCATGACCTCAGACTTCTTTAAATTGATGTTCAAGCCCACCTGCTGGCTAAATTTATTAAGTCTCCATTTTTTCCTGGATGTGTTGATGTGAATGTGCCAGCAGTGCAATGTCATCTGCATATTCCAGATCTTCCAATGTAGAAAATGTAGTCCATCTTATTCCTCTTGGACTGCCCTCTGTTGTCTGGCGCATCACCCAGTCTTAAAATCATTCTTGAGCAAGTAGACGATGAATATATACAGTTTTGAATGTTGGTAGTTTATGGGGATTCTAGAATTAGAAAACCAGATGGAGAAAATTGAGGTGGCTCCTCTTCAGAACTGGAGGATTTCAATCTAATTCTTTTAGGAGAAGGGCACTTTGAAGGAGATCTAACTGGGGCTGATGTTGATGGCTCGGAATCTGAAGGGTTAGAGGGAGGGGTGACTGAAGTTGGTTGTGGCGGTTGCGTCTTGAAAAAGGAGAGCAAAGACGTTTACCTCATTGATGTCTTCTTCCTTTCCCTAAGAAGTTCTCTGTAACAGGCTATTTGGTGTTCTAGCCCACTATTTACTTTTGAACTTCTGTTGAAATTTATTCTACGTTGAAGATCTGCTGCTTTGTGTAGCCAACTTCTTCTATAATTGTTTCAAGCTTCACTTGAAAAGCTCCTGCAGCTGCGGTATCTGCGCTAGCTGATTCTCCCTTCACTGCTATATTATGCAAATTTGACCTTTTCTTAAATTTCTCAAACCAGCCCCTGCTAGCTCCAAATGTCTCTTCAGCTGATGTCTCTCCTTGTTCAGCATTCATTGCATTAAATAAAGTTTGTGCTTTAGCCTGGATAAGATCTTGGCTTAGAGGAATGTTGTGGCTGACTTGGTCTTCAATCCACACATTTAACACTTTCTCCATCTCACCAATTAAATTGTGCCGCTTTCTAATAAGTTTGGTATGCACTGGCGTAGCGTTTTTAATTTCTTCTAACACTAGCTCTGTTCTTTACAATTGTGCTAACTGTAGTGCTTGGTACACCTAGCCTGCGGCCTATTTCAGCATTTAAGATGCCTTGTTCATTAAGCTTGATTAGCTTAAGCTTTTCTTGCAAATTGAGAACCTTATGGGTTCTTTTAACTTTGTCACTACACTTAGGACCCATTATGAATATATTAAAGCAGAAAAATAAGTAGTACTGTATAAGGCCTCATCACACAAAAAAGTACAGTATGAAAACTGTACACGTGTCGTGTAATCACGATATGAACACTGTCATTAGACTGTTATCACTAAAATAACTATAAACTGTTTACAGTATAATCACAAAAATAATATAGTATGAATAGTTTTGTTATTTTAATCACAAAAATAAGTAGTATTAATATGTTTAATGACAAATATAAGAGATTCAATGCGGACAACTTAAAAAAAACAGTGCACACCGAACGATTTCTGTTCAAAGACTGAACGACGAAAGAATCAAGATGACGCGCAGTTGTGACCAAATACGACGAAAGAGCGAAGTGAGCGACGAAATTTGGAAACGTGGTTAGAATTGAAAACCGACGAAAGAGCGAAGCGACGAAAGTCAAGGTATTGGTGTATTTGTATAAGAATATCAATGGCAAGATAAGGATTCATTGATACATGGACATGAAGTCTTGTACAACAAAACAATGACAGTCTTCAACTCAAATGTTGAGGCAGTCCTGCAGTATGGCTGTCAAACATAATAGCATCCAAGAAGTTGACACACTTTCTTAGAAAGGGGGGGGGGGGGGGGGGCCTGTATGGAATTGTACAACATCATCATCAGTGATGGAAAAACTTGAAGAACAAGAGGTGAGAAGACATTCACATCGGACATGGAGACCCAGAAACACATGGAGACAGACGTGACTGGCCAAAGGTCTATGCTCCACAGGGAATGGAAGGATAATGAATGATTGTTGTGAACAAGTCATCCATTTATGGGGAACAATTAATTGATAACCTATGTTCCACGGGGAATGGAAGGATAATGAATGATTGTTATGAACAAGTCATCCATTTATGGGGAACAATTAATTGATAACCTATGTTCCACGGGGAATGGAAGGATAATGAATGATTGTTGTGAACAAGTCATCCATTTATGGGGAACAATTAGTTGATAACCTATGTTCCACAGGGAATGGAAGGATAATGAATGATTGTTGTGAACAAGTCATCCATTTATGGGGAACAATTAATTGATAACCTATGTTCCACGGGGAATGGAAGGATAATGAATGATTGTTGTGAACAAGTCATCCATTTATGGGGAACAATTAGTTGATAACCTATGTTCCACGGGGAATGGAAGGATAATGAATGATTGTTGTGAACAAGTCATCCATTTATGGGGAACAATTAGTTGATAACCTATGTTCCACTGGGAATGGAAGGAGAATGAATGATTGTTGTGAACAAGTCATCCATTTATGGGGAACAATTAATTGATACCACCCGTGTGTTACCGGGGCCCGAAAGGGGAGCAAAGAATAGTAACACTGCACCCTACCACGCATGTCGTAAAAAGCGACTAAGGAGGGTATGGGCATGGGGCTGTTTACCCCATCCCGTAAAAACTTCGCACAGTGGGCTGATCACCTGCTTGCCAACCAATCTGATTACGGAAACAATGATAGATTGTTTGGTCTGTTTTTGTTCCACAAAGACGCCACTAGGCGTGGTGGAAACAGCGATAGATCGATCAATTTGTTGTTGCCCTAAGACGCCACTAGGCGTACTGGCCACATACTGCTTTGCCGGTTGATGGCTAAGGATGGAAGAAGAAGAAGAAGAATTAATTGATAACCTATGTTCCATGGGGAAGTGAAAAGCAAAGAAGTAATAACCATGTTTAATATTGGTGTAGGGGGAGTGTGCTATATTAGGGTTGAAATGTAGCTGGCATAATGGACACTTGGAAATAGCACTTGCATTATGTACCACAGATTACTACAACATCCTGAGCACATAAAATAATACAGAAGTCCAGGAAGAGCTACGCATGAAAAGAGAATTCATGAAAGAGAAATTGGATAGATAAAATATTTTGGATATATAAAGAGACACAACTTTTGGAAAGCCATAATAGAAGGTAAATGAACAAGATGAAGACAAGACTATAATTGGGAAGATAAAATCAAGAGCTAACCATCAAGATATGAGACAGAAGATCTTTTGGAGATCTTCCATGTGGAGATGGACAGCAAAGAGCTAACCATCAAGATATGAGACAGAAGATCTTTTGGAGATCTTCCATGTGGAGATGGACAGCAAAGAGCTAACCATCAAGATATGAGACAGAAGATCTTTTGGAGATCTTCCATGTGGAGATGGACAGCAAAGAGCTAACCATCAAGATATGAGACAGAAGATCTTTTGGAGATCTTCCATGTGGAGATGGACAGCAAAGAGCTAACCATCAAGATATGAGACAGAAGATCTTTTGGAGATCTTTCATGTGGAGATGGACAGCAAAGAGCTAACCATCAAGATATGAGACAGAAGATCTTTTGGAGATCTTCCATGTGGAGATGGACAGCAAAGAGCTAACCATCAAGATATGAGACAGATTTTTTGGAGATCTTCCATGTGGAGATGGACAGCAAAGAGCTAACCATCAAGATATGAAACAGAAGATCTTTTGGAGATCTTCCATGTGGAGATGAACAGCAAAGAGCTAACCATCAAGATATGAGACAGATGTTTTGGAGATCTTCCATGTGGAGATGGACAGCAAAGAGCTAACCATCAAGATATGAGACAGAAGATCTTTTGGAGATCTTCCATGTGGAGATGGACAGCAAAGAGCTAACCATCAAGATATGAGACAGATGTTTTGGAGATCTTCCATGTGGAGATGGACAGCAAAGAGCTAACCATCAAGATATGAGACAGAAGATCTTTTGGAGATCTTCCATGTGGAGATGGACAGCAAAGAGCTAACCATCAAGATATGAGACAGATGTTTTGGAGATCTTCCATGTGGAGATGGACAGCAAAGAGCTAACCATCAAGATATGAGACAGAAGATCTTTTGGAGATCTTCCATGTGGAGATGGACAGCAAAGAGCTAACCATCAAGATATGAGACAGATGTTTTGGAGATCTTCCATGTGGAGATGGACAGCAAAGAGCTAACCATCAAGATATGAGACAGAAGATCTTTTGGAGATCTTCCATGTGGAGATGGACAGCAAAGAGCTAACCATCAAGATATGAGACAGAAGATCTTTTGGAGATCTTCCATGTGGAGATGGACAGCAAAGAGCTAACCATCAAGATATGAGACAGAAGATGTTTTGGAGATCTTCCATGTGGAGATGAACCGCAAAGTGCTAACCATCAAGATATGAGACAGATGATGTTTTGGAGATCTTCCATGTGGAGATGAACAGCAAAGAGCTAACCATCAAGATATGAGACAGATGTTTTGGAGATCTTCCATGTGGAGATGAACAGCAAAGTGCTAACCATCAAGATATGAGACAGATGATGTTTTGGAGATCTTTGATGTGGAGATGGATCCTTATTTCATTACACTGGTCACTTGTTATTTCTTTCTTGCTCATATTGGTGTTGGAATAGTGATATTGAGGAAAATAAACTTTATTATTTTAGTTAATTAACAAATACTGATTTTGAGATGTTTATATTTATGAACCTACAGATTATCTGTTATCAGATAGAATAAGTTACATGTGTGAAAACTGACCTTAGATGCATTTAATTTACATTTGAAAGCACTTGTGCATTCAGAAAAATCAGTATGTTGTAGCACATGAAACCCAGTTTTGACTAGCTTTGACGTCCTGTCTTCAAATACTCACAATTTTTCACTAAAGTTTCTAATATTTCGCCACCATTATAAAGGTCTGGAAAGATCTTTGTTGTAGTAGTGGCATGTCGCTACTGTTGACATGTTACCAGTTATGTGAGATTTCATCGCATTTAGGTTGTATGATGAAATGATCTGCTATTGGGTAATTATTATTGTGATTTGACTTTTGTCTTTCAGTTTGAGAGTGTCTCAGGTTTGCTTGGAGTATTGGATCCAGCTGCTTACTTTGGAACTGAATGGGACCTTTATTTGGCATCTGTGCTGGCCATTCTGTTTGGGATCCTGTTTTTTCTACGGAGGATGAGATAACATTCAGTGGCCGCTTATTATTTGTTCTTATTGGTTTGTTAAGTAAACTTGAGTAATCCATTTTATTTATTAATTACCAGGTTCATTTGAGACTTGAACCATTGGACTTTAGACATGTCAGCCTGAGGTCAGATTAGTGGCTGCATCTTTTGATGGATTCTTTTATAGCTCTGGTTTAGCAGTCTCTTCAGTTAGGATGGTCACTATGACTGATTCTTCCCTGTGATGCTGGTCGAGTACTTCAAACAATCTCCTTCACTTCAGTTAGAGTAGAGGTGATGTTTATATTGGTTGTACATTTCATTAGTAGCACAGGATCTTTCTCGTCAGTCATAAAAGACAAACACAGAAGGTAAATATAAAATAAGTGTCATAGAATAACAAATCATCATTTAGCTTTTGGCTTCTTGTCAAAGATAAAGTCACTTGTAACTAGCCCCTTGCACCACAGAGAGTATTGATGTGCTCATGCAGTTGTGATTTCTCTAAGCATTTGTTTGACATGATCAATCAGGTTGCCACGCACAGTCCCGTCACATGCACAGTCACATATTTTCTGCCTCTCATGTCTTGCCTGAGGGAACGCTGGTGTATTCTTTCTTTGTCTCACACACCCCAGGCTTGCCTGAGGGAACACTGGTGTATTCTTTCTTTGTCTCACACACCCCCACCCCAGGCTTGCCTGAGGGAACGCTGGTGTATTCTTTCTTTGTCTCACACACCCCCACCCCAGGCTTGCCTGAGGGAACGCTGGTGTATTCTTTCTTTGTCTCACACACCCCCACCCCACGCATGCCTGAGGGAACGCTGGTGTATTCTTTCTTTGTCTCACACACCCCCACCCCAGGCTTGCCTGAGGGAACGCTTGTGTATTCTTTCTTTGTCTCACACACCCCCACCCCAGGCTTGCTTGAGGGAACGCTGGTGTATTCTTTCTTTGTCTCACACACCCCCACCCCAGGCTTCAATGAGGGAACGCTGGTGTATTCTTTCTTTGTCTCACACACCCCCACCCCAGGCTTGCCTGAGGGAACGCTGGTGTATTCTTTCTTTGTCTCACACACCCCCACCCCAGGCTTGCCTGAGGGAACGCTGGTGTATTCTTTCTTTGTCCCACACACCCCCACCCCAGGCTTCCTGAGGGAACGCTGGTGTATTCTTTCTTTGTCTCACACACCCCACTCCAGGCTTGCCTGAGGGAACGCTGGTGTATTCTTTCTTTGTCTCACACACCCCACCCCCAGGAACAACATGGGACGAGGTACACAAATAGGAAAGTGTAATTTACTTATAATATGCAGAATAGAATAGAAATTATAATATGTGAGTAAAGTATTAAATGTGCAAACAATAGCATAATGATCACAGTGACAGACTAAAAATGATCAGATGTTAACAACTTCCTTATCATTGAAGTTGAGTGACATGTTGATGTAGTGGTCTGTCTTGTGTAACTCACAGAACTTTCATATAAGCGTGTTCGTTATTGTTGTTTATATAATCAGAAGAAATAAGATGGATGTGCGTTGACTTCACATCTAAGCTTTTGTCAGATACAACAAATGCTGAATTTTGAGAACTTTAAAGATAAACTACATTTGACATAATGTTTTTAGCTGTGTCATATCTGAGGTTGTTGTTTGCTCTAGAATAATTGACGTTGAGTTGTCTAGTTGTGTTTTTAGCTGTCTCATATCTGAGGTTATTGTTTGCTCTAGAATAATTGACGTTGAGTTGTCTAGTTGTGTTGGTTTGTGAATGGACTTGGGTTAACCTAGTCTGATACTGCCATATGCAGTCTTCTCAATGTTCATTCATTGCTTTTTTCTTCCTAATGAAAAGGTGTACATTTATTGTTTAAATATGCACATGTACTCATGAATTATGTGTGTCTTTGTACAAACATGACAAGGGATGTACATTTATGATTGTCAATATGCACATTTACTCATGAATGTTGTCTTTGTACAAACGTGAGAAGGGGTGTACACTTATGATTATCAATATGCACATTTACTCATGAATGTTGTCTGAAAACGTGAGCTTGGTACCGATTGTAATTGTGTGTATGATGTTCTTTGAACTCTCCTGGCATGAGGTGTTGAACCATTTCATATACTGCTTTAATTACTGTTCTTGCCCTGACTAGCCTAGCTGTATGTGGCAACAAGTTCACTGTCAGGTCATGGATCAGTGTGTGTTAACAAACATCAGGGACCTATCGTAAAACTGATTAGTCAGTTTATGACTAACACTGTAATAGCACCACAGGATGTTTTTGGATAAACCTTCATCAGATACACAATAACAAATAAGAAATGATGGCTATTTAAAGGCTATAAGTAAATGACAAGGGAGATGGGAGACATGTGACTCATAGACATACATGCAGTGTGTAGGTTTCTTGACATGACCACAACATGCTGCATTTGTTATATGTACCACAAAATCTCAACTCAGATGTGCAGACATGAATATCACTCTTGGAGAGTGGTGAAAAAACTGAAATGATATACGTGTTTGTAGTCAAAATATCTACGAGGGACGGTCAAAAAGTAATGCCTCGTAATTTTTAATTTCATTCAGTAGGCAAGAAAACAGATAAAATTCTTATTGAAATGTAGCCCCAAGTCTGAACTTCAAAAATTTATTTCTCAATGTAGTCTCCGTTATTTGTTACAGTTTTTTTCCATCTTCTCACAAGGGCATGTATCCCCGCACGGTAAAAATTTGTGTCCTTTTTCCTAAACCACTGGCGTACGGCACGTTTAAGGGTCTCGGTGTCCTCAAAGTGATGTCCGCGAAGATCTTCTTTCAGTGGTCCAAACAGATGGAAGTCAGAAGGTGCAAGATCGGGACTGTAAGGGGGATGTGGTAATAATGTCCAGCCAAATTCTGCAATCGCATCAATGGTGCGTTTAGCGGTGTGTGGCGTGGCATTATCGTGCAACAGTGGTGCAGTTCTTTTAATGGGTAAAGTCGCCGAAGATGACCTCTAAGCTTCTTCAAAGTTTTAATGTAACGGTCTGCATTCACCGTGTTTCCTTGTTCCAAGAAGTCGAGAAGAATCACACCCTTCTCATCCCAAAACACGGAGGCCATAACTTTCCCTACAGATGGTGAACTTTTGAACTTCTTTCTTGTCGGCGATGTTGTGTGATGCCATTCCATTGACTGCCTCTTGGATTCTGGTTTAAAAAAATGAACCCAAGTCTCATCACCTGTCACAGTATTCGATAAAAACTCTTCTCCTTCAGTTTCGTAACGGTGCAGGAGGTTGATGACTATGGTTTTCCTTGTTTCTTTATGTCTGTCTGTCAACATTCTATGACATAACGTTGTTTTAACCGAACATCTTTGGCAGCCATTTTTAAACTGTTACAGTGGTGCCACCTGTTACTGAAACAGGTTGGTAATGCTATACAATGCAGAAGAGTGTTTGAGGAATCCTGCTAAATTTACAAATTGCACACCGATGCAGTATTTACATACATAATAAATAGGAGGCATTACTTTTTGACCTTCCCTCGTATTTCTGACAAAATCAGGTTCAACATCCAGTATCAGGTTGGTGTTAGAGTTGGTCTGATGAATGTTTGGAGTATAATTTTTGACACATATAGCGTATACCATTTGAAAGCAGCAAAGCTGAAGTTTCATAATGTGTAACACTAGATTTATGTGACCAGCTTACAGTTTATCATCTTTTCTGTTCATGGGATATCCCAACTTGTACTGATGTCATCTTGTGGCAGGTCACATACATGATGATGATGGAGCCAGGTTTGGACTGTTTGTATGAGATTTGTTGGTAGACATGTCACCATAGATAGACAAGTTCAGTATACCAGTGTATATGTTTGTCTGCACTGCTGGTAGTCACAGTGGTGTACGGTACCAGAATTATGCCTGAATGTAAGACTAACTGGGAACTGTTGGTAAACATTTCTTTAAAGACAAGTTTGTTTAAAAAGTAGTTGGTGTGTGTGTGCTTATCGAAATGCCATTTTTAAAGGGAGTAGTATCTATTTTCATTTATCCATGAGACGATCATTTTGTAAAGGTTTTTAAAACAAGCCCTTGAACTTTCCAGCCTAAAAAACTGTTTTATGAATTGGATATCTTTGATGACCATTCAAGCATGACATCAACATACTGTATAATGATATTTTACTCATGTGTATCAGCACTGAGACTTCATGTAGCCTACCATTACTGCTGGACTATTTGGTGCTGGCCTTGGATCACAGTTTATAGCGGTGATTCTCATCTTTTGATTATTTAGTATGTGCTTTTCTTGTGCATTTAGATTAGTTCTCACTTTCTTTTCTACATTTTGGTAGTCTTGTCCCCGATGAAGACCACATGGCCATAACCTGGATCATTTTTCTTGTCCTACATCTTGGTTAAGATTTGTCCTGCTTGCTATTTTTTTAATAGGAGTTATACCTCGTTTCAGCACGGCACACACTGTTCAACCTAGACACAAGGTCCATCGGTTATATTTACCAAATATAAAAGACCTGGTGGTCTGGTAATTATGACCTGCTAGGTAGTTACATTCATCCATCTTTTGACTAGTCATTATTTGATGTGTGACTGATCCAGCCAGCAGCAAATAAGTTATACTGAACTCCGTATCAACAAAGTGGGCCTGTGTATAGTGTAAAGATGATACATGACAATGTTAGTTTGTTCAGTTCAGGACATATGTATTTCTTCACCTTCCTCTACAGCATTCCAAGTTGTTAAGACTCTAAGAAAACTTTCTCTCCATCTGACAATTGCCAACTCTTTAGCATCCATTTCTGTGATATGTCATATTTGACTTACTTTGTTTTTGTTTCCTCAATTGATTGAGTATAACAAGACCATTCTTGTGTCTCTAGTCTCCTCCATACATGTCATGTGTCTCAACCATCTCATTCTCTGTAATGCCAACTATTGAGGAAACCGGAGCAGGGTGTTTGAACATTTGTGCCCTGGACATACACAAACAAGATGAACAGCCGATGAGAGGGTCCAAGATTTCATCAAGACGTTGATGCATGTTGTTTTTGAGATGATATCCTAGATGTGTGTGTGTGTATCACTATATTAGTGAACACTGAAATCTTGTTGGCAAGTGGTTTGAATAATGACCAGTGTTTGAGGAAGCCATTATCTCTTTGCCACTTGTTGCAGATTGACTGGCTCATGGACAGTTCCAGTTCCTGTTTTGATGACGTGATGAATATTAAAATAATGTCAGATTTTATTCCAGATTTCAGATTAAACAGAAAAAACAATTATTTCAGTGTTTGCTCTAGCAGTTGTTCAGTTTATGAGAGTCTTGTTTTATGTTGGCAGGCATCTTGATGCTGGAATAGAGATCATTTTATGTCTTTCTTTGTTATTACTTGATTTGAAACACTTGCCATTTTCACAAGTTGCTACTTTACAATTATGTGCCATTTCTGTATGTTGTTTTAGAGATTAAATATTGCTGAGTTTCACTTGAAAGTTGTGTGTTCTTGCAGAGTTTGACACTTAAGTGACTAAATAAATGTCAAGTGTAAGATGAAAGGTTTACATAAAACTTGATTTCCAAACATATTTAATATACAGAAATAAGGAAAACTATATAACCAGCTGACTCTCCAGATGTGTTGGCTGAACACCATTACCAACCAAGAAGATATGCACTTCGTCATAGCAGGTAATGCTGGAATTGGGTTGGCCATGTCCTCAGAAGACCATTACATATCTGTCAAGTTGTACGTTTTTTGTAATACCTTTAGCGGTGTATGCCCGTACAAAGGTCGTTGTACAGATTTTCTCAAGGAGAAAAAAATGCTACTTTTTTTTTTTATACCTAAAAAGAAATAAAAATATAACAAAACTTTCTAACTCAGGATTTTTTTTAAATCCCGGGATTTCTTGGTCTCTCCCAGCAACCAGGTCAAATCCTTTTATACCCAACAATTCGGCAGTAAAAAACATTTATGTGCTCTGTCAGCGTGACAAGACTTATTTTTAAATTTATCTGTTATCAACCACGTTTGCGACCACCCCTAAACGCCATTTCTAAAAAAAAGTTAAGTATTTGATATTGTGCTTATAACTTGGTTAAATATTGCTGTTGTTTTTGCTTTGTTGCATTTTTTATCTTTCCAGTTATGTCTTGCCCTTTTATATATTTCTGATAAATTAATGTCCAATAAAATCATATTTTGTAACTAGACACAAATTTCTTTGCATATGCCTAAGCTTTTCTTTTTCTAGAGTCAATCCGGCTAAAATGAGGGACAGTGTATTGTTTTCTTAGATGTAATACAAATAAGTCAGCAATGTCGATTGGGTTAGATTTAGAATTCCTAAACCTAACCCGTATCCCTTTTTACTGCATCTCTAAATTCTTTTTTAAGGCTGTATCAAATAATTGGCCCACTGTCCTTCATTTCAACCGTAAATCCATACAGTACTTTATATCAGCAGTCGAGATTTGTTGCTTTATTTATTTTCAATAAAACGGAGATCTATTACCAACTGGTGTATGAACATGTAAATATCATTTTGTAAATTTGTGTTAGGGTTTTCCCCCCTCCTTCGATCATTAGGCCTATTTGAAATAATTCATCCATCAAATAATGGTTGAGCCTAATTCAAAGAAATGAAAGCCCATAGATAGGGTCAGAGGTCATGGTAGTAGCCACAGTACATTATGCAAGGAATGAATTCCTTTATTTAAAAACTAGCATAATAAATACCATTTTTTCATTGAAATAATGGTCAGGCTGTGCATTCTCAGTGCACATCAATTTACAAATACTAGGATATTTGGGTTTTTAAACATGACAGTATTTAATCTTCAATTTGATTACATTATTATATACCCTTCAAAAGAAGTTAAGGACCAGTAGGTGAAAATGACCGAAAAATAATAAAAATTATATTTCATAAGCAATTAATCTGACATTGATTTTTCTCGAACAACAAACATTCAACACGTGCTGCGTGGGCCACCAGCATACCGTGTGGCTAGTGTTTAGCTCAGCATGCACGCTGAAAAAATGTTGCTGAGACACCAAAATGTGGGTGTTTCTAATGTCTGAGCATGAAAAAAATACCTGCTATTCCAAAAATGCGTGATGCAAGTGGGAGACTATAGTGTTGGTCTTGAGCTGTACTCACAAAATTTTCTTTATAAGCAACACAAGTGCTGCATAACCATTGCACAACAATATGCCTCAATGACGAAAGCTGAGTGTTGTGGATAAAGGAAGAGCCATTGCGTGGTTGCAGGAAGGTCTTACTGTCCGAAATGTGGCTCAGAGGCTTGCATGAAAATAGTGTTGATTGTCACTGATAAGCTTGTCATGTTATATTTTGTTGTGCTGTGTTTTTATTGTTCATTTTCATTTCACTTTGCACCCTTAATAAAAATGGTCCTTAACTTCTTTTGAAGGGTGTATATAGGGCCTATGTGTATCATCAGCACAGTTAATAGTTATAATATGACATCTGTTATAAAGTTATTGTTTACAAAACTAACACAAACATCACTATGTTATGAATGCTGTGATAACTTTAAGGGATATAACGCACATTTTAAATTATTTTCACTCACAGCATTTCTAATACACATTAAGAACAGCATGAGACTTTATTATTATGTTTTATATCGCATTATTTCAAATGTTTTTGTCTCAGGAGGTTGACAGGTATGCCATTACATAATCATTAGAACTGCTATGCTATGGACCCCAGAAGGAAGGTGAAAGAGAGGCCAACCAACAATAACTTGGCAGAGAACAGTGCAGTTTGAGATGAAAAACATGAACCAAAGTTGGGATACCACACATAGGATGGCCACAGCCCAAGCAAAGTGGAAAGTGTTGCTGCCCTACGCGATGTCTCTAGTCAATGGTCACTACTTTGTCAGCCAGTGGCTAAACATACAAGAAGATTAACCAAAAGAAACAAATTACACACAAATTAAAAACAAGGACCATTATAGTAGTAATAATAAAGAAAATAAATGCTAAAAGGCACCCAACAAAAATCAAAACATAATGCATAACAATTGCCAGCATTATAATGCATATACTGTAAATAGTCAAAAAGAAAGAACAAATTCTGATAAAATCAGTTGTAAATATCACTAAAATGTAAATAAAACATGATAAAAATAAAATTTACTGAATATCCTAATTATAACCGAAAATTAGGTTCAGTAGGGTAGACTACAGAATTGGTGGATGGGCAAAGGACAATGCAGATTATTTACTCTCTCTTTAACCACCAGTTGTGGGGCATGCCTTTGACAGCAGTGAAGAAAGTCTCTGTTGATAGAATGATCTGTCAGAAGGGAGAACTGGTTATGTCACACTACAAAGTTAAACAACAGTTACTTGACCAAAACATGAAAGAACTTGCATTGCAAGAAATTGATTCCAATGCTTCTAAAACCCAAACCACCTATCTTCCAGCAACTGTGTGTCACTATATTGTACCAGCTTCAATATAAGTTCCTGGTGACAGGTGTTAACCGGCACAATAAACTTAACCTTGATATCAGGTCAAGTGCCTCATAGGCACATAGATGATCATGTTCCACCACAGCTACTTCCCACCAGTTCTGTTGCTGATCTCTTCCCATGCCATAGTGTTGAGTACTCTTCTCATGACATGTCTAAAATCTTGTTGAGTACTCTTCTCATGACATGACATATCTAAAATCTTGTTGAGTACTCTTCTCATGACATGTCTAAAGATCTTGTTGAGTACTCTTCTCATGACATGTCTAAAGATCTTGTGGAGTACTCTTCTCATGACATATCTAAAATCTTGTTTACTCTTCTCATGACATGACATATCTAAAATCTTGTTGAGTACTCTTCTCATGACATGTCTAAAGATCTTGTTGAGTACTCTTCTCATGACATGTCTAAAGATCTTGTGGAGTACTCTTCTCATGATGTATCTAAAATCTTGTTGAGTACTCTTCTCATGACATATCTAAAATCTTGTTGAGTACTCTTCTCATGACATGTCTAAACATCTTGTTGAGTACTCTTCTCATGACATGTCTAAACATCTTGTTGAGTACTCTTCTCATGACATGTCTAAACATCTTGTTGAGTACTCTTCTCATGACATGTCTAAACATCTTGTTGAGTACTCTTCTCATGACATGTCTAAACATCTTGTTGAGTACTCTTCTCATGACATGTCTATAGATCTTGTTGAGTACTCACCTCATGACATGTCTATCGAAGGTTGATTGTTTTCTTACATTTATTTTTCTGTTTACTAGCTCTTCTCAGGCATTCTTCATTGGTAATCTTAGCGGTCTATGGGATTCTTAACATGCATCTGAGAAACCACATCTCTGTAGCCTCCAATGCTTTTGTCTTTGATATCCTGAGCGACAGTCACTTAAGGAGCCAACTTCTGCAATTATATCATATACTATGATCAGAATGGTATATTATGCAGTAAAGTATTCTATGATCAGAAATGTATACTGCCACATTCAAGTAAGTAGCTGATGATGACAAACTACCAACCCTCTTCCAAGGACCATGGTAACTCCAACATCGCTGTTAACACAGTGATACATCTATGAACGTTGTCTAGAAATAAACGCTGCACATATAAATCGATGACCAACTCAAAACTTTAATAGCTTTCCAGTCTCATAATTTAATGTATTGACAACTTATAAAATACACGTCACAGTACAAAACCAAGTACATATACTCTACTGCTATGCAACTATTACAACTGCATGAAAAAATTCACTACTTAGCTCCAATACCAAGCACAGCATACTCATCAGTGCAGATGACTTACAATTAAAAATATGACAGAGCGTTTGGTTGGAACAAAACTTGCATGACAACCTGGATGCAAACACTATTACTTCAGCTATACTGCAGACACACACAAAAATGGCCTCCAATGAGCTCTATGCCCAGCTGTCTTCCACACGAGAACAGCCTTACCAGATATGTCTCTTCATTTTCTACCATACTTCTGTGTTACTAGAATGCTCTCGTCTTCTGAACTCTCACACACCAGCATCCTCCAGCCATTCAAAGTCTCTCATTCTATCACATGACATAAAAGACCACAACATAAATGCTGGTGAAACACTCATGCACTAAAAAGTTATCACCAGACACAAAATATGCGGTAGTCTAAACCTCATACAACTTATTTTACATTCACCAAAACTGCTTAAAAAATAAGTTCCCCACACAGCATATCATAATAGCATCCACTCCAAAAATGTATCTTGACATCCACTATGTTCGGAAATGTATACCTTGATCAGAAAAGTATACTATGATTCTTTGATCCTTAGCCGCCGACCGTCAAAGCAGTCAGTGGCCATTACGCCTCGTGGCGTCTTGTAGGGCAACAACAAATTGATTCCACCCCGCTCGGTCGGCGGCCATCCTTCGTACAGTGCCCCAACTCTGGTTCACTCTTTGCATCTCAGCCTCCACAGTCCCCCGCCGGCCTCTCCTTCGCTCTCCGCCAGGGGTCCAAAGCATAGCTATTCTTGTGATGGCATCGGGGTCTCTTCTGAGGACATGGCCAACCCAGCTCCAGCGTCTGCCAGCTATGATGGTGTGCATGTCCTCTTGCTCGCTTCGAGGAAGCAGATCTTGGCTGGCGATGACATTCGGCCAAAAGATTGGGAGAACCTTTCCCAGGCATGTTGTGCAAAAAGAGGACAATTTCGACACCTCCCTCTCTGCAACTCTCCAGCCCCCCGCGCCACAGAGAAGCACAGAAAGCACACAGCTCTGATATAATCCTAATTCTGTGCCTGTGCTGCACTGAGAGGACTTCCAGATGTCGTTTAGACTAAAAAAGGCCGCTCCCGCTCTGTTCACTCTGTTGTTGACGTCCTTGCCCGCTCCGCCGCCCGGTGCCACCACGCACCCCAGGCATGCGAAGGCATCCATCTGCCACCGACACGGGCCCAGGGCCGCTCACACCGAGCGCCACGACCCCTGTCCTCCCCAGGTTGATGCCCAAGCCCACCCGCTGGCCACACCTACCAAGTCCATCCGTCTTTCCCCGGACTTGCCGACGCGAATGCGCTAGCAGTGCAACGTCATCCACACACTCCAGATCCTCCAACGCAGTCCATCCCACTCCCCCTGGACCGCCCTCTGCCGCCCGGCGCACCACCCAGTCCATGACACTTAAAAATAGAGTGGCCGACAAGGGGCATCCCTGCCGCACCCCCGTCCCCACCCCAAAGGCCAGGCCGCTCCGCCCAACGCCGCACGCAAAGCTGGCACAAAGGCCCTCCATGATTAACACTACGCAGCCCGGAACTCCACAAGTCCCCAGCACCCTCCATAAACTGTCCCCATGCATACCGTCAAAAGCCTTTTCAAAATCAACGAAATCAATGTACAACTGTCTCTGCCACCCTGAGCACTGCCCCACAATGCTCCCGAGGGTAAACATATGATCTACACATCCTCCGCTCCCTCCAAATCCCGCCCGCTCCCTCCTCAGCCTGTGGTCCACCACCCCTGAGACTCTCCGTACAATTATCCTGCCCAGTATTCCGCCAGGAACCGAGAGAAGAGCCACTCCTCTCCAACCATTGCAGTCCGCAAGATCTCCCCCCCCCCCCCCCCGGGCAATCCGACAACCATTCCCCTTCTCCACTCCGCCGGCACCGTCCCTGCCCTACAGCCTCGCCACCAGCTCCGGGTCTGTCCCAAACAGCTCCGCACCTAAGTTATCATGACCAGGAGCTCCTCCACTCCCCAACTGCTGTGATAACCCCCTCCTTCCGTGGGATGTCTGTATCAACATCTAGATCACCCTCAGCCCCAGGAACATTCAACTGTGTCTCCAGCGGTTCCCCATTCAGAACCTCCCCGAAATGCTCTGCCCATCCCGTCTCCTGTCCCTCTACTGCTGCGATGAGACCTCCCTGCCTATCTCTCACCAACGCAATATTGTTTGCACCTCGTTTTCCACTGATGATTAGAAAAGTGTAATATGATCAGAAATAAATACTATGATCACAAAGGTGTACTGATTTGAAAAGTCAGAAAAAACTTTGATCAGAAAAGGGTCCCATGATCAGAAAGGTATATACTATGTTAGAAAAGTATACAATGATTAGAAAAGTATATTATGATCAGAAATCTATACTATGATTAGAAATGTATATTTTGATCAGAAAAGTATACTAAGATTGGAAAAGTATACTAAGATTGGAAATGTATACTATGATTAGAAATGTGTACTATGATCAAAACTTGCTAATACTAGCAGCCATCTCTTCACAATTTCTCAGCCCAAAAAATGAAATACTCTTTGTGCCACCTGCTAGGAATAACTTTGAATGACCAGGAGGAAAACGTATGCTCAATAGGTTCATCATTAGTCTTGATGCTGGCCACTTCATCTTTGGAAATATCTCTGGCCACTTCATCTTTGGAAATGTCTCTGGCCATTTTATCTCTGGAAATAACTCTAGCCACTTCACCTTTGGAAGTATCTATGAAGCTCTGAAAACTAACAACTGGAAACTGTTTATCTAAAGTTGCCCTCAATCCAGCTGATACATGTGAGGAATTTATATCACAAAATTTCTTGCTGAGCTCTTCTAGAAGCACAAGTCTTGTGTCTGGATCCTCATCAGATATCTGCAAGAAGCGACCATTACGTTTCATCACTCTTTTGACCTCTGACATCATGACCTCTGCCTTAGTGTGAGTTTTGTCTTTGTTCTTTAGCAGTGCATCCATGGTACCTGATGCGAAATATGTGAAAGCCATGACAAGTTAGATTATCAGCTTATTAAAATTGTGAGTGCAAGTAATAAAGCATCTGATGTCGGTTACCATAATTACAAAGATGGTGCTAACTAATCAACTAATCAAATTCAGGTAATTCCGATATTCATGTCACTGCCCTCCTTTCATGTGTCGGTGATATCCGGACTCGCTTTTCGTTGGAGAATCGTCTTATTTTTCAAATGGGCTGTTTATCTCCAAAAGGCCTTAATGTCCAACATCATTTTGCATAAATTCTGGTGGCTTTTCTCTCTTTTTCATTCTTCTTTATTCGTTTTTTTTTTTTAATCTATCTTCTTATGTTTTTGTTTTGGTTCGTTTCGTATCCTTTTGTATCTTTTTAAATTGTCGCTATCTTATACGTCACTTCCTTAGACGATTTCTTGGACAAGGTACCTCAGTGTTCTATTCCAAGCATCTACGGATCTAGATAAGTGACCTTTTACTTGTTCCGAAGTTTTGTTCATTCTTTTTTTTGTTTCGTTGATTATTTACTTTCTTGTTTCGGTATTTCTTTTAGGTTTTACGATTTTCTTGTATTATAATTGTTCTTTTTTGGCTCATCACTGTGGGTGTTTACTTTTTCCATCTGCTTGTATCGCTCATTTGGTGTATGTTTCTCATCATCGTATGTTTTTGTAGTACCTATATGTAATCCTTGTCACCTGTTTGTAACTGTGGCTGACGAAGGATAAAATCCGAAACGTCCCTTGTTTCATGTGAACCGTTATTTGTAGAACTGATTCAATACTGTTTTATTGGTTTATATACTTGTACTTATAACTAATCAACAGCCCAGGATATTTACGGTATACATACACAGAATGTCTTGAAAACAATACCACAGAGTGCTAGTTAGCTCTGGTGAAGCACCCTTGTTTTTTTTTTTTGTTGGGGTGCTTAGCTGGTCGTAGGACCTGTCATGGTTCATTCTTGTTGTGAGGTGATGGTACCATTTAGAAGGTCGCTAGTTCAAACTCCCAAGTTCCTATCATTCTGTCACTTTTCTGTTGTCGTGCCCTCTTTTCTGCCTCCCTGCCTTCTTTTCTTTACTTAAGAGTGCCTGTCATATACCTGTTTCCATTTATTATTAGCTACTACTGACAGGTCTTGGGTTTCTCTGTGTTTATTTCCATGTTCACAAATACATAAACCCACCAATGCTATTCTTTATTCTTGTTCTTCTATGATCTACTAACACAGTATTAATAGCATTTGTCTGTTATTTGGCCTTTACTTGTTTATAGGACAGTCCTGGAGGTATTTTGAGTCTATAAAAGTCTGGTTCATTCCAGGCCCTATATTCCAAAGTTGCATGTAGTGTCATAACTCTGGTGAAGCACTTTTTTGGGGGGTGCTTAGCCGATCGTGTATCATGTCATGGTTCACTCATGCAGTAAGGCGATGGCACTATAGAAATAGTCCCTGGTTAAAATCCCCAGAATACCCATCACTTCTGTCACATTTTTGTTGTCTATTGTCCTCCTCATCTGTCTTACACATGCCTGCCATATACCTATTTCTGTTTATTATTTACTGCTCAGGTTTCTTTGTGTGTTTATTTCTCTAAATTTAGCCAGATCACTTTAATCATAATAAAGGTTGGCTGCCTTCTCCTTATCTTTGTGATGTATACTTCTTTATTCCATTAGTTCTTAGTCTTAATTTGTTATTCTAGCTGTGATGGAATTTTCAAGATTCTGAAACCCAGTAACTTTGCTGCCTAAAGGCGATCACTCTATCCGTTTGGCCAATTAGATGCTCCGATTTATTATACAGGAATAAAATATGCTATATGTAATAACCGATACAAAATTACCAAATTATATTCCTGCTGGGGTTAAAATGAGTAATTCATTCACGAAGCATCAACCATACACATTAACAATGTTTGTCTCACCTTTATCCACTGCCATATTAAAACTGTCAGCACAAAATGGCAGGAACATAACATCTGCACACACTAACTGAAAGGATGATTCTGGTATTCGAGCAGTGCACGTGGTCATATACTGTTTCTGGTACTGGAGAGCTTCAAACACAAAGTCCAGCAATACCAGGGAAACAGACCTGGGACTATTTGCCAGAATGTTCCAAGCAAGACTGGAGGTGCCAGAGCCAAGGTCAAGTAATGACAGAGGCTGGTTCTTGCCTTTATCTTGATCATTCCATGGAGAAGACAAAAATATAGACAAAATAAAAGCAGTAGTATATAAAGGTGCATAATGTGAGCAAAACTAAAAGACTATAGTAATGAACAATTTCAAGACATGCTGGTTCTTGCATTTGCACTACATTTATACATTTGATATCTAAGAGAAAGTTAACCAAGCCTTCAACAGTAGATTACCTGGCCATAGATCAACAGTAGATTACCTGGCCATGGGGCAAGGGAAAGCCTAACAGCAAGTGCCATGCTAGCTGGTGTAGGTGATCATGTCTTGCCACAACCTCCTATCCTCATTCATATTTTGTTGTTTACTTCTTTCCATGCCACAATGTTAAACTATTGAGTATCTTGCCCCTGTCTCATAATCTATACTTTCTGTCTTCCACCTGTCACATGTCATTACCAAAATATTTCAGCTTTTTCCTCTTCTCAGAATAAGTCAACAGAAAGTGGATTGCTTCTTTTGCACACCGGTTTATTTTTATTTTTTTTATGTAAAACTTTTGGCGAGGCGCGTCCTGTTCAACCTAGTCGGTTATATTAGGGCGCATGTCCAAATATAAAAGACCCTTAGGTCTGGGGTGTGTGTTCGGTTTATTTCAGAACATCCTCATTCTTGAGTTTAACTGTCCACTGTGTTGTTAACATTCTTGAGTTTAACTGTCCACTGTGTTGTTAACATTCTGGTGTTTAACTGTCCACTGTGTTGTTAACATTCTTGAGTTTAACTGTCCACTGTGTTGTTAACATTCTGGTGTTTAACTGTCCACTGTGTTGTTAACATTCTGGTGTTTAACTGTCCACTGTGTTGTTAACATTCTGGTGTTTAACTGTCCACTGTGTTGTTAACATTCTGGTGTTTAACTGTCCACTGTGTTGTTAACATTCTGGTGTTTAACTGTCCACTGTGTTGTTAACATTCTGGTGTTTAACTGTCCACTGTGTTGTTAACATTCTGGTGTTTAACTGTCCACTGTGTTGTTAACATTCTGGTGTTTAACTGTCCACTGTGTTGTTAACATTCTGGTGTTTAACTGTCCACTGTGTTGTTAACATTCTGGTGTTTAACTGTCCACTGTGTTGTTAACATTCTGGTGTTTAACTGTCCACTGTGTTGTTAACATTCTGTCCACTGTGTTGTTAACATTCTTGAGTTTAACTGTCCACTGTGTTGTTAACATTCTGGTGTTTAACTGTCCACTGTGTTGTTAACATTCTGGTGTTTAACTGTCCACTGTGTTGTTAACATTCTGGTGTTTAACTGTCCACTGTGTTGTTAACATTCTGGTGTTTAACTGTCCACTGTGTTGTTAACATTCTGGTGTTTAACTGTCCACCACTGGTGTTTAACTGTCCACTGTGTTGTTAACATTCTGGTGTTTAACTGTCCACTGTGTTGTTAACATTCTGGTGTTTAACTGTCCACTGTGTTGTTAACATTCTGGTGTTTAACTTCCACTGTGTTGTTAACATTCTGGTGTTTAACTGTCCACTGTGTTGTTAACATTCTGGTGTTTAACTGCCCACTGCGTTGTTAACATTCTGGTGTTTAACTGCCCACTGTGTTGTTAACATTCTGGTGTTTAACTGCCCACTGTGTTGTTAACATTCTGGTGTTTAACTGCCCACTGTGTTGTTAACATTCTGGTGTTTAACTGCCCACTGTGTTGTTAACATTCTGGTGTTTAACATTCTGGTGTTTAACTGCCCACTGTGTTGTTAACATTCTGGTGTTTAACTGTCCACTGTGCTGTTAACATTCTGGTGTTTAACTGTCCACTGTGTTGTTAACATTATTGTGTTTAACTGTCCACTGTGTTGTTAACATTCTTGTGTTTAACTGTCCACTGTGTTGTTAACATTCTGGTGTAAAACCACATCTTTGTGATCTCCAGGAATGTTCCTACTTGTTTACTGACTGTTCATGACTTGCTTCAATATGACAGGATTGGCTCTAAATAGCAATGAGGGACTCTCTATCTCTAGAGGAAAGTGAACAATGTTAATAAGATTCTGAGCGAAAATTGATGTAACGTCCACCAAAGTATGATATCTAGTACAATAACAAAAGCTGTTTCTCCCCATAACATTTAGTAGCATACGAGGAAAGAAAAAATAAAATCTACTTCTTTACTTTAAGGATCCTGCAATGCCATGTACAGTCCAAACTGAAAATAAAAAAATGACAACTGTTGTTCACACAGAAATGTTCAGTGAAAATTTACAACTCAAAATTATTTCATTCATTTTCCTTTGCTTCTTAAGGAGGATGGAGCCACCGTTTTCTGTACATGTTTTTCGCCTAATATTTATTAATCTATTACAATTTGATTTGGCCAAAAACGCCAGAGCACAAAGCCACAACGCATAAAAACACACTGTTATCTGTCGCCACCACATAGCAATGACATTTTGGTATTCAGTGAGATAGTTATGAATACATATGCAGTACATGTAAAGCTTCCATTTTCATAAAAAATTTTTCTGAATTGATCGATATTTTGAATTTTCTTTATTTTTAAAAAAGTCATGGCTTTCTGGCAGGTGGAACCTTTGCTCTGGAAACTGACAGGTGACCTGGTATTTAATTAGATCAATGAGGCCAAATAAGATGTCAATAATGAATGTGGGCCTGATTTAGTCTCTGACAGTGACACTAACAAAAGTGAAGCTAGTGACAGAAGTAGGCATAATGACACTTATCACAGATCAAATAAAGGAGGAGTCAACACATTATACCCCAGTTAAAATGTATGACTTTGTAGCAAACCCTGGACCTAAACCAACTCCAGATCTGAATACTACCTCTTTTAATTACTTATGATGAATCCTGATTGGACGAGCAATGCTCGTTCAAATAGGCCAAGTATAATGATCTGGTCACGAGCTTGAGACATGATGAGTTCACAGCAGCAGTATTAGCTGTGGATGTAGGTGCAATAAGTCTAGTGATGCCTCAGTGTATGATCTACTGAAACCATTGGGTGTCAAAAAAGTCAAGAACAAGGGGACTTTAAAGGCTAGGTTAAACTGCGGAAAGAGCAACATATTGGCTATGGAGCAACTGCTACGGACTATGAATTTAAGTAGACACCACAGTAATTTATATAGGTGGCCTACAACATAATGGTCACTTTCACAATTGCCTTTAGCTGGCAGCAAGGATAAAACCAGGAGTGATGCACAAAGGTGGAGTGGGTTCAATTCCCAGCGCAGGTTAGAAAGACAGCAGGAGGCTGACACTTGGGGGTCATGACTCTAGCAGGCTCTCTCCCCTGTCCCTCGAGTGTAAAGGAGATTACAGGGCCTTCTTACTTGACTACTTCTGATGATCAGATAGCCTCCTGTTCTAACGCTCTGTATTGAGTTTCCTATTATATCATACATAAAGAATTTAACTAAAGATGCTCAACATAAACAAGGAAAAAGCAGTAAGCAAGAACTTAGCGAAAGCATGAGCGACAGAAAAGACTTTTGTTTTTTCAAAGAATAAAATGGTCTTGTATGTTTTTTTTTCTGTCTTTTTATGGTTTTTTTGCACAGGTTTTTCATCTCCAGGAGTTGGCATGTATGCAAATGTTACCTCTGGTTAACTACATAAGATATAAATAAAATGTTAGCTCTGGTTAACTACACAAGACATAAAAAAATGTTATCTCTGGTAACTATACTGTTCAAAAAAGGAAACGCATAGCTATCCGAGGGCGCGTTTTTATGAGTTTGTAAGTAAAATTTGGTGCTAGGGTATATAAAAACCAGCCTCAAATGTTCTTTACAGTGTCAAATGCACGTGTTGACCTGAATTGCGTTCGTTTTTGTAATCGTTACAACGCAGTGGTCATTAGTGTTTATGACGCAATTTTTGACCACAGTTCATGTTGCGCGCACGTGAAAGCAACAAAATTTGGGGTGAACACTATTCACCGACTACGCAACTGAAACCCTATAAAAGGATAACGCTACACACAAAAAATTCAGTTCATTTTCAAGCAGACATTTATGGCGTCTCTATCGATAAATTTAAGGAACATTGCTATTGGCCGACTGCATGCAGGCGAAAGTCAAAGTCAGGTTGCCAGGCATCTAAACGTGCATCAGAGTACCATCAGTCGACTTTGGCACCGGTTCCAAGCCACTGGCTCAGTTGAAGACCGGCATCGCAGTGGACGACCCAGAGTGACAACAGCAGCGGAGGATCGCTTTATTCGGCTTCGTCACCTCAGAGACAGGTTTACAACAGCTTCCTCAACTGCCCAGTCATTGCCTGCAGGACGTCATGTGTCTGATCAAACTGTCCGGAATAGACTGCATGACGCTGGACTTTGGGCACAACGACCTCACCGAGGACCTGTCCTTATGCGCCGCCATCGCCAAAATCGACTTCTTTGGGCCAACCAGCATTGTCCCTGGGCAGCTGACAATCAATGGAGACGTGTCTGGTTTAGTGATGAATCTTTCTTTTTGTTGCAGCGTCATGATAGACGGTGTAGGGTCTACCGTAGGCGAAATGAAAGTTTTGCCCAAAATTGCGTTGATGAAGCTCTGCCGCACGGTGGTGGAGGTGCAATGGTGTGGGGAATAATCAGTTACATCGGAAGGAGTCAATTGGTGCACATTGAAGGAGGATTGAATGCGCAACGATACGTCAATGAAATTCTTCGACCCCATGTTCTTCCACTTTTGGCTGCCCAAAGGTCTGTGTTTCAACAGGACAACGCCAGACCCCATTGTGCACGGTTGACCACGCAGTTCCTGACTGCCAACAACATTCTCACCCTTCCCTGGCCATCCCTGTCTCCAGACATGAGTCCGATTGAGCACCTGTGGGATGAGCTCCATAGACGTGTTCGTCACCAAGACGTTGCTCCAATCAATCGTCGTGATCTGTTTCAGGCACTCCAGGAAGAGTGGGCAGCCATCCCACAGGCCCACAGACATCTGATCGCATCCATGCCCAGGAGATGCCAGTCACTGATCGATGCAAGAGGAGGCCACACACCATACTAACGGGAAAGCCCGTACGCCAAAAAACTCTCGTGACCCAGATGCAAAACAACTGTCAATTGATTGGTTGAACCCTAAGGTATTCTTGTGTGCAATTTGAACAATTAACTCATTAAATTAAAAAAGTTATTGAATGTCAAAATTATGGCTATGTGTGTGCCTTCAGTAGCTATGTGTTTCTTTTTTTGAACAGTATACATAAGATATAAATAAAATGTTAGCTCTGGTTAACTAAACAAGACATAAAAAAATGTTATCTCTGGTAACTATAATAATAATAATAATAAATTCTTTAAGCACCAAACACGGCGCATAAGGCAGAAATCAGTGCTCTCCAGATTGTTCGTTGTGACGCCACTCCTCTTAGCTCTTGCACATTATTTAGGCCCAACGTTCTTCCTTCTCTTATTATTGTTCTTCTAAGTGTTTCTTTTGGTCTTCCTTTTTTCCTCTTACCCTCAGGAACCCAAGTGAGCGCCTGTAGTGGTATTCTGTTGTTTTGCATTCGTAGGACATGACCGATATATGACCATCGTCTTTTCCTTATATAGTCGGAGACATATTTCTGCCTAGAGTCTTCTCTTATTTGTCGATTAGTCTTGAATTCTTTCCAACTGATGTTCATGAGTTTTCTAAGAGATTTGTTCTCGAATGTATTCAGCTTGTTCTCCAATGATTTTGTTATTTTCCAACGTTCACAACCGTATGTTAACACTGAGATAACATTTGAATTAAACAGACGAAGCTTGGTATGTATATTCAGTGATCGTAATATAAATAATTCTAGTTGTAAACCCTCCCCCCCCCTGCGCCCCCCCCCCCCTTTCCCAAGGCATAACATACACCATCAGCATGATATCTTAAAGGTTATTAATTAAATATCAACACATTTTATATATTCATTCATAAATTTCATTATAAACACAATTAAAAATTTCATTCTTCTAAGATACAACCCTTAATGAGTCCATTGATCTAGCTCTTGAGAGATCAACATATAGTTGCCCATGACTAAATACAGGTTTCAGAAGGTATAAGCATATTCTTTCAAAAGATATGTGCAGTATGAGAATAGTATCTAAGTTATCTACCATGTGTCTATGTAGACACGTAGTTATCAATCTTGTTCCATTGCAGAGTCCCCTTGATGGCATAAGATTCTGTAGTAGCATGATTACAGCACCTACTTTCAGTATTAGCTCGTGAGGAGGCATTCCTGTTGGTATTAAGCTGTTGATAAATTCTTAAGGGTATGCCAGATGGTCACTTGCTTCATCGCTTGCTACAGTACCCACATTTCTGTAAACAGTCGCTTCTCCTGGAATACGGTCTAACACTTTGTTGTTCAGTTCCAAAGAATCCACATTTGTAACACTTAGTATTGCTCTGCCTTTGAGTTGCTGAGCTGTAACAGTGTTGAAGTTAATGACACCATATAGTTGTTCTACAGGGTCTTGTGTGTGTGTGAAAAACAGGGTGTAGGCAAACTTATAGTTGCAACCCTTCTTCCATCGCCTACTTCTAATAGCCAGTCTGAAAATTTCTTCTTGCTATTGTTCGTATATTATGTGTAAGTTTCAGTACATGGAATTGGGTCCATAGCCTTTGTTTCTTTATACAACTGGCAACTGTTAGAGATCTTGAGCCTCAAAGTATCACCAGTAGGACTTACCTGAAGTCTCTGCCAAGTAGTATAACTTTTCCTCCAAAAGACTTGTCTAATCCTATCAGATCACGCAGCAGTCTGTCTACTGCTTGAAAGGCGAGAGCGTGAGTCATTGGTGCTTTGTCCCACACTATCAGCTTTGATTTTAGAAGTGCCTTAGCTTCCTCTGTGTTTGGCTTTAAATTGCATGTTGAAGTTGCATTCAGAAGCAGAGATATCTTGAACGTAGAGTGAGCATTTCTGCCTCCAGCTAACAGAGTTGCTGCGATACCTGTAGACTCACAGGAGTAACACTATCTCCCTTGCGTCGTATGGTGTGTAGTATAGTTGAGTAAACAAATGTTTTTCCAGTTCCAGCCGGACCATCTAAAAAAAAACAGTTGTGATTAGTATTTGACTTATTGTATATGGCGCCAAGAACAATGTCAAATGCCATTTTTTGTTCGTTGTTTAATTTTTCTGTTTGCGATCACTTTGGCTTGTTCTTCCAAAACATCAAATGATTGCAAATACAAAGGTGCTGTCATCATTTCAACAGCTGGTAGATGCACTTTTCAAAGGCTCAGACCATAATTTTTCATCATTTCGTTTATTTCTGCAAGAGTATAGAGAGGGCTAGTTTCTTCAGAATAACGTCTTATGAAATCTTCACTCATGCCCTGCTTATGTCTTTCCCATAGTTCAGGTACATCATCTGGTTCTCCAAATCCACATATCATTGCAAACAGTAACCGTATATAACTTGGTGTACGTGCCTCGATTGCCTCGGAAAGTGTGTCATGCCATATCCTGTTTCCTTTCAAAAGTCCATGTTCTCTGCAAGCTTGCTGAAATGTTTCAGTTCTCCATTGACTGTTAGCAAATGTTCAAAACTTGTAACTCATGTAACTCTTGTAAGATGCATGCGTTGATAGTAGCGCTCGCTGTCGTGAACATTTACAAGAGGCATACGTCCAAAAACACAATCTCCACTTCTTCGCCTACGTTTCCATTTGCCTGATTTTGTCTCAAATACGCAGTACTATGGTTTCTCTGCATAACTGAATTGCCTTGCTTGCAGATCTGTTCTGTTTAATTCAAACCATGCCTCAAGCATGGTCTTTGTAGACATTTCTCGCTGCAAGGCCTTCTCTTCTCTGTCCTCTTGGAAGATCACTTGCTGTTGATCAGGTAGGTGCACTGCCAATCTTATAATGGAATGCGACTTCTCCAACATCGGAAACTCATTCAAACGCCACACTGCTTCAGGTGAACTAACGCACCGTCCATCTTAGAGAGTCTGAATCTCATCAAAGACCAAACTACCACCAGCACCTTCCCTTTGTAATCGTGCAGATGCCGCATAATGACCTTTATAAATGTATTTATAGAGGTACTTTACACTCTTCACGGAGGCACACACTTCCACATTAATGTGCGCATTGAATTTCTTCAACAACAATGGATTGTAAGGTACAATCCATCTACTGTCCATGTCATACTTTCCTACTTTAACCAGAGGTCCTTCTCTTCTCTTATATATCGGATAGCCATTAACATTCTCTTCTGCTGTATCTCTGAGCTCTTTAGAAAATCCCTTACTGCATACACTTTCTTTCATGCACAGAGATCGTGCATTGAGTGCGCCGCAGGTACCATTTAGCATGCACTTTGTGACGATTTCAAACAACCTTGGATTTGTTTTTGAGCATGGTAGCTCTGCATTTACGACTCTGTCAATGTCATCCTTTGTGCGTATTTTAGAATCTGTAGACAGAGAGTGAGGAGTATGTGCACATGTGGTAGTCCACGTTTCTGGAACTCTATCACGTAGATAAAGGCTATCACAGTACCAAAAAGATTTCACTTGAGAATGTTGTCAAGCAGTTCTACAAGTTTTATTTTGAACACTTGCACAGTTATGTATGGTCTGTGTTCAGGCAACTATTTCCTTCCATTGCATTCACAATCTCAGGCCAGGCAGGACTGCAAGTAAATGTAACGAATAGATCAGTCTCCCTAACTTTCGTACAATTGCCATAGCATCTTGATAGTTTTGTTGCATGTACCTTGGGCTGCCTTAGAAAGTCGAAGGCAGAATTATCATCTTCCGTGCTCTCAAGTTTTGGTTCTGAGCTCTTGCTTCTACTGCATCCAATAGTCCATGGTACATTTCCACTCGTAGATCTTTCTGATTATGGCGTAAATAGATTAATCCAGATTCTTCAGTCTTCACGTAGGCGTCTACAGTGTATTGCTGAAATAATTTCCCATTGCTATGAATTAGGTTAAAACCAGGTCTCAACGCAAGTCTATAAGCAAAGAATTGCAACTCTGCTACTCTAATACATTTTGCGGTTCTTCTTTCTTCTGCGTGTTGTAGTTCCTCGTGCCAACCACCCTCTCCGCACGGGAATAGCAATGGATACACCATAGGATCTCCATTCCTGTTTACAGGTGATATAATTCTACAGCAGTCACCTGTGGAATATATGCATATGTCTCTATTTGCAGGTAGTTCCCCATCTTCTCCAACAAATATTGCAGCAACCTCCATTTTGGATGTAGGTGCATTATATATTCTCTTATCTAGGTCTTGGTCTTCTATAAATACCATTCGCACATTCATTGATGGATTAGCCTGGGTTATTGGATGCATTTGTTTATATGACTCAGCAAATGGGTTAACTTGTTGTAGCATCTCGTCCAATTGTTGCATTACTTCGGCCAAACAACCTTGGATTGATTGTTTTTCAAGCCGTTTTGTTGTTGCTTCAGCAGAATTGAGAATATAAAGTTGTCCATATCCTGGCTTATTTGCCTTGTTTGGATATTGCGGTGAAACCTTTCCATCATGACAGCACTTAGTGTATTTATTCGATGAGTTTAACTCATGTCCCCAATATCTTGCATTGCAATACTCACAGTTGTAACACATATTTCCTATGTCATGCTCTTCCACATTAATTACAGCTTGTTGATTATTCGCATTCGGTACTTCTATTTGATTAGTCCTACGGCGTTTCGCTTGTCTTCTCATTTCCAATCTGGCTTCTCTTTCTTCAATGTTTTCTGTCCGTCTTCGTAGTCGTAGAGTCTTGTTTTTGTCTCTTAGTCTAATAGATCTCTCCTCTAATGTTTCATTAGCATTTCTTCTACGTTTTCTCAAAGTTCTTACAGCAGACATTGCAAATTACAATAAAAGGAAACTCCAACATCTGTTTCCTCCACACACACACAGGACTGGTGACCTAGATTTGATTATTTGTCGTTGTGATGGGCATTTTCATCTTTTTTTGCAGACACATTCTTCTAGGGGTCCATTGAAGTGTAACACAGCAATTTTTTATCACAACCACTGGCCAAGTACTATGCTTAGAACGTCTAGTGTACAATCACAGTACACCTTTATTACACATCTTGAAAATGAAGTAAATAACCATGAGCCAACATCAATGGGCCAACATTCAATCTGACTGTTAATCTTGTGGTATCAATGTAGAATGTACATAATCTATTCATGTTCGTTGCAGACTGTTAAATAAACCACGTTAAGCAATGTCCTTTTGAGCACCACAAAGTTCCAAGATAATGGACGCTTTGTGGTGTTCAAAAAGAGATGCAACAGTCGTGCAGTTGAGCAGCATACCTAAGAGAAATATATATATACAAGGTATATAGATGTTATCTCTGGTAACTACACAAGACATAAATAAAATGTTATCTCTGGTAACTACATAAGACATAAATAAAATGTTAATTATGTGAAGTTTGTTAGATATTTACCATGAGAACTGTGCTCTATGCTGTTGAGAAGAAAGTCAAGAATCTCTTCCGAGTCCAGAAACCAATCAAATGCCAGGTCTTGATTCTTGCACTGGTAGCGGCTTTTCCAGTAAGAGTATTTACTGAGATGCTCATTGCTGCTGTAACCTGTGAAGATAACCTTTTACGTTACAACAAATTGAGGTTAGCAAACCATACCAACCATGTTAAACAACCAGCTACATAAACTATTACTTCAAGAGCACTGAAATACTTTAAAACAGGCTTCCTGAATGAAGTTTTTAACCCCCCCCCCCCCAAGAAGTGAAGGTAGTCCAACAGCAGATACTGCCATAGAAGAATGAAGATTTAGAGACTTTATTTAGAGGCTACTAGGTCTCAACTTTATAAGATCAGGTGTCCAGTTCCTTTCATCACTGCCTTTGCCTAAAAGAACAGGAATCATTTTTTACAGCTGGGCAGACTGCAGCATCATGCGCACAGGTGTCTTGTAAGAACACTTTTAGTTAAGTCCTGTTGCATATGAAACTCAATACGGAGCATTAAAACAGGAGGCAGTCTAATCATAAGTGTTAAGGCCCATTAATAATCTCCACTATGACTTTTGCTGTGAACCTGTCATGTCTCAAGTCCGTAACCAGATCAACTAGATCTAGTGTGTGTTTAGGTCACGGGTTTCCTACACAGTCACAAATTTTAACAAAAGTATGCTGTATTGACAACCTCCTACGTTTTATCTGTCATCAATATTATTGGGCTTAAATCTTTCCCTAGATTCACTTTCGTCATTGTCAGAGTCTAAATCAGGCCCGTATTCAAAGCCCACATCTGATTCAACCTCATCATTGTCTTCCGGATCAAATACTAGTCACCTCTCAGCTCCCAAAGCAAAGATTCCACAGCCCAAAAAGCCATGTCTTAAAAATAAAAATCGTGAAACATCAAAATATTGATCGATTCAGAAAACAATTTCAGAAAACGGAAGCTTCTCTCATACTGGAAATACTCAGGTCTTGCTAAACAGTGTTCACACTCTCAATTTTGCATGGTAGACTTTGCGCTTGCGTTTTTGGCCGAATCAAATTGTAAAGGGTTAATAATTAGGTGAAAACTTGCACGGAAAGTATGTACGGCTGTACAGATATGATTACAGATAACCTTTACTACTTGGCATGTATGTCGTTGGACCTAGCGGCCTTTCAGTCACCGGGTCAAATTCTGATTGGACATCGGGCTTTCTAATCACAGTGCTATAGACATTTGATATTGGGTGATAAAAACCTTTGGGAAAATTTATTGCTGGAAACTCCCATTTTCAGGGAACTGCAAAATATAGTTGAACAGTATTTAACAGGAACAAAGGTTGATATATAGAGTAGAACTCCATTTATCCGAACCCCATGGGACCGAGCATCGTTCGGATAATCAAATGTTCGGATAATTGGATTACATAATGTATCGAGTACATGTACACATATTTCTAAAAATAATTAACCATCACAAGGAAAATACACTATAAAACATATTTACTTGTACTGTAATAATACCCACACTGTATTAGATCACTGTATCACCAAAATCTTTTATTACACTGCAGTGCATGTACTACTTGTATTAATTATTTTTGTTAAGAAAGAGAAATGTTTTCAAAATAACATTACAAACGATTCAAAACCAGGCGCAACTTACGTATATATGTACTTGCACAGATGTAGCCCACTATTTAAAATAATGAGGAATCCTCTTTTGCACCAAACTGGATAGTCTCCTTTTGGTTGCTAAGTCCCGCATTCTCTTCAACAGCAGAAGCTGTGTAGGACAGCTGTCATCTTCTTGCTCGTACCAAGCCATCGTTGTTTCTAGTGCTATAAAGGCCTCTTCAGGACTTGGTCGATGTTTTGGGTTTTCTTCATAATCTACAAGTACATCATGTACTTCTGAGGAGTCTTCGTCATCGGTCACTACATGTATTTGGTTTTCTTCTTGCACAAAAGACAAAATTTCTTCGTCATTCAAAAACTGAAAACCAGAATCATTATCATCTTCTAGCCACATGTGTGCATCATCTTTGTCACAGTCCGAAAATCCGGGCATTGCTTGAAACAGTTCCACAACTTCATTTATAAAATCATCATTTGTGTCCACTGCAGTAGTTTCATTTCCTCCTTTTTTCCCAAGCAATCTACTCCAAGCCTTGTTGAGATTATTTTGTGACAGGGTGGTCCAAGCATCAGCTAACATATAGCAGCAGTCTTTGAGATTAAGCTTTTTGGAAAACGCCACCACACTTTCTTCATCTTCAGCCAACAATAAACGACGCAGGACTTCCTTCTTGTACATCTTTTTAAGCTTTGCTATAACACCCTGATTCATTGGTTGAGTCAGTGCTGTTACATTGGGAGGCAGAAAAATTACTTTAAAATTTGCATCAACTGCATTCAATGTATCCGTCTCTGGATGAGATGGTGCATTGTCCAGTAGAAGAATTACCTTTCCAGTTTTCTTTTCTTGTTCTCTCAACCTCTTCACATTTGGGATGAACTGACTTGTATACCAATCAAGAAATATTTCACTATTCATCCAAGCACTCTTCTGTGCTTTGTAACACAATGGGAGACATGTCACATTCTTTAAACAACGTGGTTTTTTGGCTTTGCCGATCATTAGCACCGGTAAACGATGACTTCCACTGGCATTCGCGGCTACCAAAATTGTTACTCTCTCTTTGCACTTTTTAAACCCAGGGGCAGCTGCTTCGCGCTGAGATGCAAGTGATTTTTGAGGCAATGATTTCCAGTATAAGCCAGTCTCATCGGCATTATACACATCATCGAGTGAATAACCTTCTTCTTCCAAAAAAGCCAAGAATGTTTCTTTAAAATTTTTAGCGGCAGTTGCATCGCTAGATAAAGATTCCCCTTGAATCTCCAATTCTCGTATGCCATGACGAGATTTAAAGTTTCTTAACCATCCCTGGCTAGCCTTAAAGTCAGAAGGACCGTCAAGTTGATTGTTGAACTGAAGTGCCTTTTCACACAACATAGAACCAGAGATAGGTTCCCCTTTGCTTCTTCTTTGCACAAACCATATATACAAAGCCTCTTCCAATTTCACATCTTTCGCATTTCTCATGGTTTTACATTTCTTCGACCCATTTTCACTATCAAATTTCGATGCAAAACTCATTATTTTATCCTTGTTACTTTTGATGTCAGAGACGGTAGCTTTCCCAACATTGAAAATCCTCGCAAGTGAAGACACAGTTTCACCTTGTCATAGTCTCTTGATAATTTATGTTTTCGTTTCAATTGACAAAACATTGCGGTTCCTTTTATATGCTTTAGGCCTACTGGAAGATGCCATATCGCACAGAGAAATACTTGTACACCAAAATTATTCTGCTGTAGTAGCAGACACAATTATTTTAAGTTGAACTGTCTGTTTAGCCAGTGTTCTACCTAGAACGCACACGTACACTGGATTGGTAAACCAGATATTAACTGACTTTATGATCTAACTGACTTCTTGTACGTAAGCGACCGACCATTAGCCATCCCATTCTCTACAAATTGTTCGCACACATTTGAAGTTTGCCGCATCAAAAGATTCAGAATTTTAGTCTAACGTGACTGTGGCATCTGATGTTTTTTTTTTTTTTTTCTGGAAAAAGTGTTCGGATAATTGGATGTTCGGATAATTGGGGTTCGGATAAATGGAGTTCTACTGTACAAGGGGATTGACATAAGTCTTGGGCCTGACCATGAAGGACATGTCACAGAGCGCTGAAATTTTGTATAGTGTTTATTCCTTTTCAATATAGCCACCGTCTGAATTGACACACTTCTGCCATCTCTGCTTGACCTTGAAAAGACCTTGGGAGTAGAACACCCTATTTTTCAAACTAAACCAGTCATCACATGCCAGTATAACCTCTTCAACGCTGTCAAAATGATTTCCTTTTAGCTGTTTTTTAAGATTTGGGAATAGAAAAAAGTCTGATGGAGCCAAATCTGGAGAATATGGTGGGTGTGGAAGAATTTCAATATTCAAATGGTTGGCTGCTAGCTGCACAAGCCGTGCTTTGTGAGAGGGCGCGTTGTCTTGAAGCAAAGGAAGATTTTGAGTGCGCGTTATCCCTCGTTTCCTGGACACAACCTTTCTTAGTTTGGTGAGAAGATCTGCATAGTACTGTCCATTAACTGTGTTGCCACGAGGCAGATAACCTTTCAAAAGGACACCTTTGCCGTCTCAAAAAACAGTCAGCATCACTTTTCCTGCAGATTTCTGCTCTCTCGGCTTGACAGGTGTTGGGGAGCCCGGTGTTTTCCATTGCATGCTGGCAATTTTGGATTCGGGGTCATAATGGTGTACCCAAGTCTCATCTACTGTCACCATCGTCTCCAAAAAATTTTTTGACCAACACTTTTTGAGCAACTGTTGACAGCAATTTACCCTCATTTGCTTCTGTTCACGTGTCAACAGTCGTGGAACCCAGCGTGCACACACTTTTCTCATGTTCAGTCTGTTGTGTAAAATTCTATAAACTGTTCTTTCATTCAGTTTTACTCTACTAGCTATCTCCACAATTGTCATTTTTTTATCCTGGTCAATGATTTTCTTCACTCTTGTTGCATTTTTATCGTTGCACTCTGAGGCTGGTCTACCAGGTCTTGGCAGATCAGCAACATTTGAGCGGCCGCACTTAAACTGTTGACACCAGTTTTTTACCGAAGTATATGAAGGACAAGAATCACGAAACACTGGTTCCATCTCCCTGTGTATTTCTGTAGGTGTTTTTCCCTAAAACATCATAAATTTTATCACAGCTCTGGCCTCCTTCTTTTCCATTGTTTTGTCAAATCTTTGGAGCAGCAGATCCGGTCAATAGGGTACATTGCGCCATGCACCGTAGCGGGAAAACCCATTGAAGAAACAAAAGCGTACTTCACACATTCAGTGCAAATATGATGAACTTTAAATGTGCCAAGTTTCATCTTCCTCCTGTGAATCCTTCATGGTCAGGCCCAAGACTTATGTCAATCCCCTTGTAGTGATTGGTGGGCAAGTGGCAGGAAGGGTGAAGGTCTAGTGGTGTTCTTATAAAACATACCATTTATCACAAATGAGAGTTGATTAAATATCAGATTAAGGATCCCAGGCCTTTACACCCCCCCCCCCCCCCATTTTCTTGTTTTTGTTTGCGTTTTTTTCTCTATTGTTTTGTTTTGTTTATTTGTTTCTTGCTTTTTTTTTTTTTTGGGGGGGGGGGGGGGGGGACACACACACAATTAGATAATTTTGATTTGCCATATTTGAAAATCAGCTGTGAACGACCAATTAGAGAAGAAATAAAGAAAGCCATAAAGCTTCTGAAAGATGGAAAAGTAACTGGTGCAGATGGCATTCCAGCAGAGGCCATCAAAACAGATATTGATACCTCTACAGAGATATTTGATACAACTATGTTTGAAGTTACTACTGATGCGTCTGTTATTGGTCAACCATTGATAATTACTCTTTCCATAGTTTAATGGCTATTTATGGTCATGCGTGACTACCGTCACGCCTACTGTTCTCCTACCGTGTTAAATGTTGTAGTGGGTGTGCGTGGTGCATTCACACGCCACAGATACACACATCAGAGGCATGGAATGGTGTAACGGCAGGTGTACTGTTAATAACGTTTATTACACCACAACACGTTCATGAAATACACAGAATACACAGTCACAATTAAGTACAAGTCATAGCAATACAATAATACAGTACTCCAGTCACATCTCCACTTCTCATAATCATTAGCGCTCTACAACATCAACACTAGATCCGCCCAGCAACGGTCGACATTGGCGCTCTAATGTAAATAATAAATGGCCTCTCCAGCGATGCTTCCAACATCAGCATTATAATAACTAGACAATGGATCCTTTTTCCCAGCAACGGTTTATCCTCGCCGTGCTGACAATAATAAATTCCTCAAATATGCCTAGCAACGGTCGGCATCCCCATGCTCATATAATGAATTCCTCAAATATGCTTCATCAAAGACGCTCTCAACCTTGGCGCTTTAATTTAGATATGGATCCTTTTAATCATAACAATTGCCTCCTCAAATATACTTCATCAAAGACGCTCTCAACCTTGGCGCTTTAATTTAGATATGGATCCTTTTAACAATAACAATTGCCTCCTCAAATATACTTCATCAAAGACGCTCTCAACCTTGGCACTTTAATTTAGATATGGATCCTTTCAATAATAACCATTGCCTCCGCAAATATCATATAGATCCGGTTAGCCAACGGACATCATCCTCGCCGTGCTAACTACATCAATGGTGAATACTTTCGGCAATTTCTCGCAAGACTGCACTCCCTGGCAGTCTGCAGTAATCTCGCCTTCACTCATCTTGACATTTATATAGTCAAACATATGTCCTGGATCCTTACCTCTTCAAAAATACTCACAAACACAATTCTCCAATAAACTCAGAAATTATAGGCCTACACAAATAATATGGCCTCTAGAACTTTTGCACTGCGCAGGCATACTCGAAACACACACTGTAGGACCGACCTCTCCCGTCGGTACCCAAAAACAGAATGCTCTTAGTTCACACACTAGACCCGCCAAAAAAGACACGAGACTCGGTTATTTAAAAAACACAACTCAGTCTCGATAATTGCATGGGCTAGTCACACGAGCTTACTCACAGCTCAAGACAGTTCAGAGAAAAAAAACATCTCCGCGATTTGAACTGACCAGTGTTCGCCACTTGGAAACTTCTCGATCACACGAGGGAATTCCCCTAATACATTTTTAACTTAACATCAGCTTAACCAAGCAACATAACTCGTAATCGAATCTATTTGCTTAACATTTTCAAGATCACTTCCCTTTGCTAATATTTACTCTGTATCAGTTGCCACACCGCCCGGGAAAAAAAATGATTTATCATTTTTTTATTGAAAATTTAAGTCCCAAAAATTTAGAGATAAATGAAATTATATTATATGGCTACCAAAAAATATGTATCTATCCAAAAAATGTACCTATTACAATAGTACATCTATACACAATTTCAGCAATAAATGTAAAATTACAACTAAAACATCAAACATAATCAATCAAATATCCCAATGAATGTTACCGATGTAAATTACAACAAAAACATCAATCATAATACAAGCATACCAAAATTAATCTTAATACAACACTAAGCTAAGTACATTTAGTACAAGTAACAACCAATAGAAAGTGAAAGAACAAGATCAAGCAACAGAAGAATGATCTGTAGTAAAGAAAAGTAAGAAATCAGAAAATGAGAAACAATTAACAATAGCACAAGATAACCAATAAGAACAACAATTTCATGTACAATAAATACAAATTTACCAAAATACTAGTTACATTATACTAAGTTATATAATTAACTCAAGGATACAATGAATGAAAGTATAAGTATCGAAAGAAGAAGAAGTATACAAGTAGAATGAAGAGAAAAGAAGATGTGATACAGAAATATAAACAAGATATGAACACATATCGGAAAGACAACAAAAGGATAGAATTAAATGAAGGATAGTCAACAAAGACGAATGGAAAGCAAAGGTATGAACGCAGAGAAAGTCAATTACAATATATACTAATAAATGTTTAGATCAGACAATATCTTACAGAAATTAAATACAAACATGATTACAAAGCACAAAACAAAATGTCAAAGTATATCCATACTAACAGCACAAAAGAATAATTCATAATTAAAGCAAGTCTAATAAGTAATTTAACTAAATTACAAAAGTTATACTTAACTGAAAATAAATTATAAACTTTAAAGTTAGTTGCTTATCCTTTACAGGACGTGGCAATCAACCCCAGCTTTTATTGGCTGTTTGTGATTTTTCTAGGCAATTTTTTCATTCAGTAGTTTGCCATTGCTTTCTGAACGGTACGGCGCTTATACCATTGTTAAAAATCCACACAAAGCGATCTGCTACCAAACCGCCTGCAGCAGGTTTCGAACCTGGTATATCTGGATTATGAAACTGCGTTCATATCCATTAGGCCACAGACGCCTTATAAACTTTACACAAACAAATAATAGCATTTGCGATAACTAAGTTTTGACCTAACGCAAAATCAACCGCTAAATAATAAAAATACATCATAATATCAAATAAGACAAACTTCCAAAGAAGTAATATCCCTTTCAATCACAGGGCACACAAAAATAATTTACAATGCCAAAAAACAATTTTTTTTTTTAAATTACCATACAAAATATTTCAGAACGATAAGTTATCAAAAAATAAAATTATTATTTAAGTAATTCTAAGTCATAACTAATAAATTAACAATGAAATTAACTTCTAACAAAATGAGAGAAGCATAAAATATCTTATCTCTAGACAAACACTTAAATCAAAACATGTAAGTTTTTTTTTTCAAAAAAGTACATCACCAAAAAAAACCAAAGAAAAATACGATGTCATCTGTATATCAACTTCCCAACATACAAACATAACATAATGTTACAACAATCTGTCCATCTTTTAACAAACAAAAATATTAGATGTGTCTATCAATTTTACAAAAAAGTTGAATTTAATTTATAAGTTAATTCTGATAAACAATAGCGTTGAGCTTCAGTGTTATTTAACTGTAAATTTATATCTTACTCATCCTAGTATGATATATACTATAAATAAATCTAAAATTTAATGGTATAATAAGATATGAAAAAGATCCTATAAAAATATCTTCAAAGTTTTTATAAAAAATATTTATCAAATTAATTTGTTGCAAAAATGTTGAAAAAATATTATTTAAATTCTAAGTACTATGTTCTGACAAGATCAATGTTTCTAACAATTCAAATACACAATTATTTCTGATACTGCAAGATAATTCTACAAAATCATATTACACAGCATAACAATAAATCCACATAATTATCCTAACAATTACAGCTACAACCCGAAAAATATACAAAAACATGAGCACAGGTTTGACACCGCTCACTGCATTTATCAAAAATTACACACAAATTATTACAAACACATATGTTACACACAATCAAAACAGAATAGTATACAATTGCATAAAAAATTGGACTGGTACATTCAAAACAGTCATATATGTTCCACAAAAAATATATATTAAGCAATCAAATGATTCATCGAAATAAACATCATAATGTTTCAAAGAAATTACACATATTTTAATAGAACATCATATGATATATTATCCACAGAATACAATAACATGTACTATTCTAAAAAATAAATCAGCTGTAAAAAAAAAATATTCCCGTCAATCCGTCATTAATTCTTGATCCTCCAAAAGTGACTCGTCAGATGTATAGCGAGACGCTAATAGGTTCTGCTTGATAAATAATCCACATTCTTCACGAATAATGTCAACAAGTGCGCCAACTCATCACAACGTCGCACGCTACGAGACAATACAAATGAAAATTTCTATTAATCATCTGTTAGATCTAATAAGGAAAAACGGAAAATCAACTTCCACATTTACCTATTTCTTGGGGTGGAGTAGAGTCTTGGCCCCTTTTCACACACCTCAACAAGTCCTCCTTACATCACAGAAGGCTTAGCGACCACTTGACCCTAACGAAAGTTCATCCTTGTTGTAGGCTGAAAAAAAATTACTACTTTCACAAGAACGAGATGACCTTTCGCCACCACTAGTGTGACAATCAATAGTGTTATTACTTTGCTTTTTAACAACCTTGCTCTCATGTGGAGTACAGCTAACCTGGTTACGATTTCTATAATTGCTGTTAAGAACATTGTTATTTGTTCTATTGACACAGTTGTACTGTTTTACATCCCAGTTAGCATAATTACCATTAGCATTTCCTCGTGGATAAAAATATCTACCAGATAGAAATGGCTTTTTATCAAAAAGTTTATTACCAGATTGACACTCTTTCACATAATTATTTCCACTATAATTTCTAACACTCTCAGGATCACGATATTGTGATCTGTCAAATTGTTTCTTGTTTTTAGGCAAAGAAACATTACTATATGAAGAAATCCCTTGGTACATTTTAACCTCAGGGTTATATCTCCTATCAAAAGTATTTTTATCCTTGTTTGTGGCAGTGTGTTTAAGAACTGGGTCACACTGACTTGACTGGGTATGACCGAAAGATTTAACCATATCTTTATTGTTTTTCACAAAATATGTTTCCTTCCTGGAATAAGGAGTTCTATTTTTCTTCCCTGCTATCAAGCCATCAGAGTTCTCACCTAATACTTGGTTTGTTTTTAACAACTTGAATTGAAATTTATTATCGTTTCTTTTGTTATCTACAGGGTTATCTAATACTGTAGATTTTCCTTTGCTAGCTTGCCGCCAGGAACCAATATTGCTAGAATTATCGGCATTGCGTTGAAAGTTATATTTCCCTCGGAAAGATTTCTGTCCACCAATCTTCACTTTAGAGTCCGCTTTATGTCTTTCACTGTCAACACTGACAGAAGACCACCTTTTTTTCTTTAAGAGAATGTCAAGTAGACCATCCAATCTCACTCTGGCTTCTGAAATTTGAATATCTCTAAGTGAAATATCTGCACTTAATTTCTTGTTTAACCTCTCAACTCTTAAAACCTTGCAGCTTTCCTCTGCTAGCAAATTTTTAATCTTAGCGACCTTCTCTCTCTCAGCCGTTAATTCTAACAATGTCTCTGTCTCATACTGCTCTTTATTTGCTCTCAACTGAGTCAACTCTAGTTGTAGAGACTGAATCTTAATATCATCATTGTTATTATACATAATCTCATCATTCTTCTTAAGGGGTACAATATTCATGTCCTTAATTTGATCACTGAGAATCTCATTATCATGCCTCACCTCATGAAGCATTTTTATATAAGTTTGCTCATGTTCATTGTTCTCCATTTTCAATTTGTCAGATATCTCTCTCCTTTCTTGAAGTTCCCGAGTTAGATTTCCAACTTCACTATCCTTATCTTTAATCTGAGTTTCTAACTCTTTGATTTTAGACAATGCTACACTCAATGCTGTTTGAGTACTAGCAAGTTCTGAGTTTGATTTACATAAATCATCTGTAAGTTTAGATAATTTCTCCTGAAGTTTACTCTCTTCAGCAGTACATTCTATGACACTTTCCCTTTGCTCTAGGGTACTCTGTTTTATGTCCAGTTGCTTCTTCTCTTCTAGCTTTCTTTTCCGATACCTCTCATTACTTTCATCAATTTCTTTTTCACATAGCAGTCTTGTTATTTCAGACTCAGTCAGCTCACGGTCTCCATATCCTAATAGTTTACGGTATTTGTCATACTCACTCATTTTATAAGAGTTTCAACTGACTCAATGAATTACTGTACATCAATTCCTGTTATAGTACCTATATATAGCATACACTACCTATGCATCAACATATTGTACAATCAATCGATATAATTATCGACAACACAACGACAATTATCAACAGAATAAGTGATGGATAGTATAGGCAGACTTGCTGAAATGCAGAAAAGTGGCACAATCTACACAGAACAAAATCACTTATCTTAATATTCTTCCGTCCCTTCCGCCGACACACCAGATATCATAAAGTTCTGCAGATAAAACCGTTCCAGCGCAGAAAGGTACACAACTAGATTTTCTTCTCTTCAGGTTCTTGCAAAAGTGTAGAATACACTCAATACAGCATCAGCATACAGGAAACACCGCACAGCATCCTCTGTAACTGTTGACTAGAGATAATCTGCAAACGACTCTTCAAAACACTTCACATTTAGTTCAACTTGACTGTCTACTAACAACCTGTCAACTTCCCACTGTTATATTCTACCGTGTTGGACACAGTTAACCAACTAGGTCGAGGACCATGACACAATGTGAGGATACATAAGCCACGCCTACACAAGGCTTTCCTATCACGCGAACTCTGGGTTTATTCCGTTAAATAAACTGGCCCACCACTGTAACCGTAATAGTGTTACTGATGGGGTTATTAAGATATTATTATTTTCTGATGACCGGTCTTGGAGATTGATTAAATGGTGATGGGTGTTTCTTCAATGGTTACACTGTTCATACGCCCACACAGAGCAGAACATAATTCTTATATCACGCGAATGTCAAAATATCAAATTCTGTGCTACTAACATACCACTGCTACACACGAGATCCTGCTATTGACTTCAATCTGTTTATTGACCTAAATTTCCGCCACCCAGGCTATTTACGCGAATACGTAGGTGTAAGCTCCTTCTAAACTGAAAACCACCACTGATACCTCATGTTGGTGGTTGTGTGAGTGGGTGGCGTACCGTGTTAGGAGGGTTGATTGAGTGCGTGCGTGCTGGAACAATCACTCACAACACAGGTACGCACGTAGAAGTCATAGATGGTTATAAACGGCTGGTGTAAGTTAATGACATTTATATAGTCAAACATATGTCCTGGATCCTTACCTCTTCAAAAATACTCACAAACACAATTCTCCAATAAACTCAGAAATTATAGGCCTACACAAATAATATGGCCTCTAGAACTTTTGCACTGCGCAGGCATACTCGAAACACACACTGTAGGACCGACCTCTCCCGTCGGTACCCAAAAACAGAATGCTCTTAGTTCACACACTAGACCCGCCAAAAAAGACACGAGACTCGGTTATTTAAAAAACACAACTCAGTCTCGATAATTGCATGGGCTAGTCACACGAGCTTACTCACAGCTCAAGACAGTTCAGAGAAAAAAAACATCTCCGCGATTTGAACTGACCAGTGTTCGCCACTTGGAAACTTCTCGATCACACGAGGGAATTCCCCTAATACATTTTTAACTTAACATCAGCTTAACCAAGCAACATAACTCGTAATCGAATCTATTTGCTTAACATTTTCAAGATCACTTCCCTTTGCTAATATTTACTCTGTATCAATATTATACAAACTACTTGGCAAAGGCTGGGAGAGAGAGGAAATACCAGCAGACTGGAAGGAAGGTTATCTGGTCATTGCCTAAAAAGGGAAATTTACAAGAGTGCACAAATTATAGATGAATAATGTTACTATCAGTGTCAGGAAAAGTATTAAACAGGATCATCCCTGAGAGATTAAAAGAGTCCATAGACAAGCACCTGAGAGATGAACAAGCAGGTTTTCGACAAAGCAGATCCTGTACAGACCAGATGGCCACACTGAGAATAATAGTGGAATAAAGCCTGGAATGGAATTCACCACTATATATCGAATTTGTGGACTATGAAAAGGCATTTGACAGTGTCATTTGACAGTGTAGATAGAGAATCGCTCTGGAAATTGATGGAGTTCCCATGAAGATCACTAACTTAATAAAGAAGACCTATGAAGGCCTGACATGCAGAGTTCTTCATGAAGGACAACTTACAGACCCTTTCTAGATTAGAACAGGAGTGCGACAGGGATGCCTCTTGTCTCCATTTCTTTTCTTACTAGCAATAGATTGGGTTATGAAAACATCGATATCACACAACGGAAATGGAATTCAGTGGAACCTGACTAAACAGCTTAATGATCTGGATTTTGCAGATGACTTGGCTCTTCTGTCCAATAACCATAATCAGATGCAAGACAAAATAAAAAATACTTGATGAGAGGGTGTTGCGCACAGATTTCGCTGTGTTGATAATATGCTTATATTTACCAAATATTTGTATACATTAATTTTGTGGATTCCTTATCAAAGGGGCATAACTCATGTTTCTCTGAGGTGGTATTTTACAGTAGTTGTTACCTCCTCTTGTTTCTGTACCTGGCGATCTATTTTTTAGAAACTGTGTCTGGTTGCCTGTCCATATATGTCCATGTATAGTCAGTTTTTCTTGGAATGTTGGCAACTAAAGTCGATGCTTATCCCCTGTCCGTATAAGGCTCGATGGTCAGTCTTGGTCTTGGTATTTGTTCACATCGCCCTATCTGAGTTTAGCTCAGAAGGTCTTGCGTTTAATACGCATGCGTCAAGTTTTGGAATGTTTAAGAAAGACTTCCGTTTGGAGAGTCGAGCAGGAGATTGTGTAGGGTCTGGACGTGTGATTCATTTCGACCTGAGTTTCATATCATGGGGAAGGAAGTCCTTCGTGTGTTTGACTGAGATGTCTACAGAATATTTCCCCCATATTGTGTTTTCTAAACGTCTAGGAGACGGATTCTGTTGTGGTGTTTTTTCTGAAGAAAAGGTAATTGCTCTTGTAACATTTCTATTGATAGCCAGCTTTAGACTGATATTTTGTTTCCCTGCTTGCTGATTCTTTCCGCTGGGTGGGAAGGAGTTTTGTGATTAGAAATGCAACTCACAAATCACCATGACATTGATACTGGGTTTGCTTATGCCCGATGAACATTGGAGATGTACAATGTATTCCGCCATGTCGGCGGTATCACCTTGAGCAAGGTTTGATAAAGGAATACCACGGAGGCCATTGTGAACTGTATTCAGGGCTCGCCATGATGCGGCCTGCTGTAGTCAAAGAAATGTATCTGACTTATTGATGTCGGAGTAAGGCGAAACTAAGCCTACATATATATATATTTAAGACCCGTTCCAATGCGGGGTTATTTCTATGTAGCTGAATCAAGAGATGCAGATTGATGGCAGAGCTATGTGATAGACAGCTTGCCTATGATTTATTTATGCCAGCTACATTATTCGCCATTTCTATGCTGTAATGTCGTCAAGTATTGTCAACTGACTATTTATATTATGATGAGCGTCCATTGTTTGTATCGTCAATAAATCCATGAAACGTCAGCTATTGTCCACATTACCGACTCCTGCATGTGGTTGTGTGGATGGACTGTGACCTGTCAGAACCTTTATACGCATTAGCACCCATCTATTGATGTTTACTCATCTACATATCACACCAACCACACCCTTCTTGAAGCACTACATATCTCAAGCACCTACACACTTGCGAGTGAGTTTGTGTGACACCTTGTCAGTACCTCAATGCCTGGTGACCTATATCAGTCACAACATTGTCCCCAGGTCGACCTGACACTCACCTACGCAGCACTTTACACCTTTGATACCTGAGCCAAGACCTTTATTATGATGGTGGCCTACATCACTACGAAGAATAACCTGTAACAGCCTACAACAGGACGGTCATTCATTGACATTATCTTCGTACAATCTATTTATACCTCGCAACATGTATGGTGGCCAAACTACACTTTAACCTACTGCCCATTACATTATATGGTATCCAGTGTGAACCTTCTACGTCAAGAACACCCTGTTACATTACATATAGACTGTTACATTTATGGTGTGCCAGCTCGTTGGGGCTTTTATGGTCAAATTGTCAAGTTCGTCGTGACATTAGAAGGACAAGTGCCGATACGATTGTCTATATCGACATTAGAAGGACAAGTGCCGATACAATTGTCTATATTGACATTAGAAGGACAAGTGCCGATACGATTGTCTATGTTGACATTAGAAGGATAAGTGCCGATAAACGTCGATATTGTATTTAGAAGGCCAAGTTCCAAAACAGCCATCACTATTGTTATCAGAAGGTCAAGTATCGTTGTCATTGCAGTTTTGTTGATGCAAGTTCAGAAGTCTGATCAGCGTTGGATCATCTAATCTTTAGAATGCTGATTACTCCCTGTTCTTTGCCGTTTTGACAATAGGATTTACTAAAGATAAATGGCCTGTTTGTTTGTGAACTGTGCCACTGTATTGTTTAACTGAGCCTTCTCACACATTCTTTATATGCTACATGTTTATGTGTTACATGTCATTTATATGTTTATATTTCAGCGGGTTTCCGGTTGGGCGGAGTCTATTATAAGGGTATACCACGTTACAGAGGTCCTAAAACAGCGTTCTTTAGGGACTTTGCAAATTTCCCATAGTGGAATTTGCTAGCGACATTTGTTGCTATTTTTGTTTAGTTGTGACGAAGTGTGCTTTTCGTTGTTTTCGTCATATTTTTTCTGTTCTTTAGTTTTGATTTGATTAGTTTGTATTTGTCCGCCTCCTCTTCCTGTCGTTTAGTTCTATACACCCTTATGTTTATACACTGTGGTGTCATTTGTTTTGTTTAATTTTCGCAGTTATCATCACATTCTTTGTGATATTTTCCTTTAGTTTTGCTGTATATTTGGTTGACTTCTGCGAATGTTTTCGTATTGTCTTCAATGCTTGTTCTTTGTTTACATTGTTCTTTGTTGTCATATGCTATTTATAGATATATTTAGTCATACACTATTAGCTGTGTAGTGCACTTCAGATAAAGTATTGACTGGTGGGGTTATTATTATACAGTTGATTATACAAGTTCTTTAGCAAAGACTTGTCTCCCACAGATATTGGGATAAAGCAAGGTGATTATACAAGTGCATTATTTAAGACTTGTTATCATTAAGGTTGGAATAAGATAATTTATTATTTCAGGTTATTAGTCTCATATTATTAGACATAATGTCTACACTTGAACACTTTATTGAGCAAGGGAAATCCCTTGGTAAGACTGGTGAGAAAGTGGAAGAATTTGTGACTGCTCAATATGCCAAGGCATTGAAGTCGGAAGAAAAGAGACAGAAGTTGGAAAATGACCAAAAGAAAATAGATGCTGAGAATTTAAAATTGCAATTGCAGGCAGATGAAAGGAGATTCCAGATGGAAATGGAAAAACAAAAAGAAGAAGCTGAAGAGAAAAAGTTACAAAGAGAAGCTGAAGCTGAAGAGAAAAAGTTACAAAGAGAAGCTGAAGAGAAAAAGTTACAAAGAGAAGCTGAGGCTGAAATTAAAAGATTAGAAATGGAGACTGAAAGTAAAAGATTAGACAGAGAAGCCGAAGAGAGAAGAGAAAAAGCAAAAATGGAACATGAAGAAAAACTCTTAGCTTTGGAGTTAGAAAAATTGAAGTTGATAAATATGGGTAATGCTAATGATCCAAATAAGCAGCCAACTTCTGATAAGTCAAATGCTACTACTTACAAGGTTAAACTACCTGCTTTCAATTCTTCTAGTGACGATATAACGTTCTATCTGGACAGATCTGAACGGTCATGTCAAACACATAAGGTAGATAAGTCACAATATGTTAACCAGTTGTCAGAGATACTTAACCTTTTGAACCCGAGGTCCCGAAATTTTGGTCCGTGTGTAAATAATCCGTACCCCGAGCGACCGCTTTTTCGGCCTGACACACCTAGCTTAGCAGTACGGGGCCGGAATGGAAATGTGTGAAAAATAATGACATCAGGAAGTACACATGTCTTGTGGAATGTTAGACCAAAATGGCGGCGCCCACGACGTGATAATATTTTGCAATTTTTTAACTGTTTTCATAATGAAAAGGCGTGTTGAAAACCCAGGAAATAGCCGTTCTAAAAGGCTAACAACGGAACAAGCTGTTGAACTTGTGCTCAATGATTCGGAGGATGATGAATTAGATTTAGATGGTGATTATTGCGAAAGTGATATCGAAAATGAATCGAGTGACGAAACTTGTGAATCAGATTATGATCAAGCTAGTTTTAACCCTGTTCCTGGCCCCTCAGGGGATCGAGCTATGGTGTGGGGGCGTGGAAAGGGGCGTATCCCACACAATGTATCAAGTAAATTTGATACAGGTTGGTCTACCGCAAATATATTTAGACCTATGTTTACCGTAGACACAACATTTGTGGAACAGATAGGCCTTAAGAATATTCCAGATTCCAATTCTCCTGAGAGTAAAGCCATCGAATTTTTGGAACTTTTCCTCGACAGTAATTTCTGGCACAATTTGTGTGAGCAGACAAACAGACGTGCTGAGCAAGTAAAAAGCAAAAAGCCAACCAGCTACTATGCTAAAAATTATAAAGATGTAACAGTGCCAGAGGTAAAAGCATTCTTTGGACTGCGTCTTCAAATGGAGCACAGTGTGAATAAACCACGTTACGATGATTACTGGTCCAGCTCGTCTTCGAACTTCATTTTGCAAACTCCTGGATTTCGCACTGTAATGGAACGCGATCGCTTTCTTGCTATATGGACATTTCTTCATCTTGTAGATGAAGAGGACCCTGCTCTGGATAAAGCAGATAAACTGTACAAAGTAAGGCCCATGCTGAATTTGTTGCTTCCAAGATTTCGATATTATTATTCACCCTCACAACACTTGAGTTTAGACGAGGGCATGATCCCCACTAAAAGCAGACTTGCCTTCAAACAATACATAAAATTAAAGCCCGTAAAGTGGGGAATAAAGGCTTACATGGCATGTGAAGCGAACTCGGGCTATATTCTAAATTTGGAAATTTACAATGGAAAAACAGAGGATGTTATTCCAGAACTCGGTGTTGTTGGTAGTGTCGTCATCAGGATTTTGATTTCAGGTGATTTGGCAAACAAAAACCATATTCTTGTCATGGACAGATTGTATAACAGTGTAACTCTCTTTGACAAGTTATACAGTGATTATGGAACACTTGCAGTAGGGACAGCAATGACAAATAGGAAATATTATCCAAAAGAACTGTCAGGAAAGAAGAAAATGTGCAGGGGGCAATCAGAATTTGTCTGTTTCAATAACATTGTTTGCCTTATATGGATGGACCAAAGACCCATCAATTTTATATCTAATTATCATAACCCAACAGAAATGGGAACTGTTAGAAGGTGAAACAAGGATGGAACAACTGTGGATGTTCAAACTCCACAACTTTGTATTGACTACAATACTTTCATGGGTGGCTGCGATGTCAACGACCAAGTTTGTCGTCTCAATAAAACGCGCCGGCATTATCGCTGGCCTCGACGGCTCAGTGAAATTTTTCATGTGGGCATGCAATAATGCCTATATACTAATGAATAAATACAATCCCCACAATGTAACTGGAAGACGCTACAGAACATTTGGTATGTTCATGAATGAAATCTGTTTATCACTCATTGGCGATTACAGAACAGCAGCAATGAAGCTTCACAACCGTGTTGATGCACATCAGAGGCTGCAAAATGTGGGCTTGCATCATCCTCAAGTGTCTCCACAAGCTACTGGCAATAACATTTGTGTTGTGTGTGCATACAAATTCAACAAACATGTTAGTGACTTCCCAGACATGGCCTACAAAGACAGACCATTCAAAAAAGTGAAGACTAAATTCTGGTGTAAATATTGTGAAAGCTATCTGTGCCTAAAGGAAGGGTCTACATGCTGGGAGGACTGGCACACTAAGCAGGAATATTGGAGATGATCAGGTCAGTCAATTTGAGATAAAATAGTTAAAACTGACTATATTGTTGTGTCACAGTAACTAGTTTTGCTTATGTGTCTGTTTTGTGCATTTTTTGCTCAGGAGCCCAGGGGAATGGGATTTTACAGGCTGGGTGGCCAGGGTTCAAAGGGTTAAAGGTGAAGCTCTGAGTATGTTAAGCATGGTAGATGAGCCTGACAAGAATAATTATGAAGTTGTCAGAGCGGCCTTGTTAAAGAAATATCAACTTAACGAAGACGGCTATCGTCTTCAATTCAAGAATATGTTGCCAGAAACTGGGGTAGAATTCTCAGAATTCATTTCAAAAATACGACTTACGTTTACACGGTGGATTGAGCTGTCTAAAACAGAACATACATTTGAAGCCCTTATGGACTTATTACTACGAGACAAAGTTATGTCATCTGTCAATGAGTCTTTTCTTGCTTTTCTTCATGAGCGTAAACCTAAGAAAATAAAAGAGATGGAAGAATATTGTTGCCAGTATGTCACTGCGCACCCTCATGTAACTATTAGCAACTCTAAAGTGAAGGAAGGTTTGCCGGTTGCTTCTGCAGCACCATATGGCCCAAACTTCCTTCGTAAATTTCAGGGTGCTCAACAAAACTTTAATAAGAAGAGTAGGCGTAATTATACTCAAAATCAAGGCAATCAATCATATAATGGTTCTTCCTCAAAGAACTGGAGACGATCTGACAGTCCCCGTTATTTTGGGCCTAATAATTATAGACATTTTCGCAAAAGTAGTCACAATAGAAACTATCAAAACCATTCTTCGCCGAGACAACAAAACCAAACTAATAAATGTTCTCATCAATGTAGAAATGACAATAACAACTATGGAAATTGGGATGCAAACCAGGACAGTGGTTATAGTAGAGAATACAATGATAATTTCAGAGGGAATAATAATCATGGTAGACCTCAACACAACAAAAAGAGATACCAGAAGGCAAACTCTGTACAACAAGAGTCTCAGGGAGCCTGTAAACAGGTTAACGATAATAAAAACTCTAATGCTGTCACTTGTTCTGCTTTCGATTTTGGTAGAGCAACTGAATGCCCCCAATGCACTACATTGTTCGAACCGACTACAGTAACTACCTTGAGCTGTGGTCACCCTCTTCCCGCTTTTCCTGCTGCAGTTGCGCATGACAGGAGAGGATCTCTTATCTTACATAAAGGGCTAGTAAATAATAATCCAGTCTCAGTCCTTTTTGATTCTGGATGTACTACTATCAGAGTTAAGCAATCTCTTGTAGATCCTTCCTGTGCTACGGGAAAGGTGGTCAAATGTGTGACATTTGGTGGCACTTTGGAAAAATATCCAACTGCCATAATTCACATTGCTACTCCCTTCTTTACGGGAGATGTCCACGCGTGTCTTCTGCCGAATCCTATTGCGGATCTTATCATTGGTCGTATTCACGGGGTTAGGGAATGTACCACACAGCAGATTGCTGCTTGGGAAGAACAAAATATCCAAGCTACCAATGCAGTGGTCACAAGAGCACAAGCTCTTAATATGCCTCAAACTTCATCGACTGAAAGTAATGAAGTGCATAGCCAAGATAGTCACTTGGTTATTTTGTGTGACTCTTTCATAAAATTGCAAGAAGAAGATCCTTCTTTAAAAAAATTCTTCATTCTGGCTAAGAAAGGTGATCCAAATCAGAACACAAATCACAAATCTTGGATTACTATGAAGAATGGCATACTAGTGCGTATGGTACAAGACTTGACTATGTCCACACATTCACAAATTCTTGTGCCCAAGAGTATGAGAGTCCAAATTTTGCAACATGCTCATGACTCGCAGTGTGCTGGACATATGGGTTTTTCCCGTACCAAGCCGAGACTTCTTGCGGCTTTCTTTTGGCCATTTGTGAATAAAGACATACGTCTTTATTGCCGATCTTGCAAAATATGTCAAGAGGTCAAATCTAGAGGGCCACGACATGCAGCACCTATCCAGGCTGCAGACATTCCTATGCGGCCATTTCAGAAAATGGCAATAGATATTATTGGCCCTTTTAGGATCAAGTCGGCCAGAGGACATCAATTTATCCTAACATGCGTCGACATGTGCACACGTTGGCCAGAGGCTATACCTCTTAAGAGCATCTCTACTGCTGATATCGCAAACGCTCTTTGGCTGATATTTTCTCGTTTTGGATTCCCCAGAGACATATTGTCAGACCATGGCACCCAACTTATATCAGACACTATGTCCCAGGTAATGTCTACTCTGCGTATTAAAAGGTCTCTTAGTAGTATTTATCACCCAATGTCGAATAGAACACTCAAGACTTTACTTGGGAAGATAACTGAGGATCATCCTCAGGATTGGGACAGGGTTTTACCCGCGGCTCTCTTTGCTTATAGAGAGGTTTCCAACGAACACACAGGGTTTTCTCCTTTTGAACTTGTCTTTGGCGCACGACCGCACGGTCCTATGTCTTTGCTTCATGATCTTATAACTACTGATAATACTGATAATGATGACACTCAATCTTCATATGGGTATGTCATTGCTCTGAGGCAAAAGATTATCGAAGCATGCAAACTAGCAACTTCTTCATCCGAATTTGCTAAAGAAAAGGCAAGGCAATTTGCAAATAAGAATAGATGCCTACGACAACTATGTCCGGGTGACAAAGCACTCGTTCTACTTACTTGTAGGGAGAACAGACTTCTTATTGCATGGAGAGGTCCGTATACAATAGTCTCAAGAATTTCCGATGTTGACTATGTTGTCGATATTGATGGAAAGCATAAAACTTACCATATAAACATGCTCACGGAATTTCATGAACGACCAGACTATTTGCAGCCTATTTTCCAGGCGACGGAAGATTCTCCAGTCCCACATGGTCATTACTCATCCCTGTCGGTTATACAGGATGACGAAGCTACTTTCTCAGATGTCAATCTTCCTCTTCCTGTGATTCCACTTCATTCTACGGAATCATGGAAAAACATTACTGTTTCTCCTAATCTATCTACTGAGGAACACCGACAAGTCTCTTCTATGTTACAAACATTTCAGGATGTCCTTACCGACATTCCTGGACACACACATGTCATTGAACATGACATAATACTCACTGACCATAATCCTATCAGAGTCAGACCTTATCCTATACCTATTCATTTTCAGTCACAAGTCGAAAAAGAATTGGATGAAATGATACAATTGAAAATAATTGAACCATCCACTTCAGCATACTCTTTGTCCATGGTTATTGTTCGAAAGAAAGACAAAAACATACGCCTTTGCGTTGATTATCACAAATTGAACCAAGTTACGAAGTTCGATGCTGAACCTATGCCTTCATTAGAAGATCTGCTAAATAAACTTTCTAATTCTCGATTCTTTACCAAACTCGACTTGTCGAAAGGCTATTGGCAAGTTCCTTTAACTGAACGCACCAAACCTCTTACGGCTTTCTCAACACCTAGGGGTTTGTTTCAATGGAATTTTATGCCTTTCGGCCTTATGAACGCCCCTGCTACTTTCGTACGCATGATGCGTCGTATTCTCTCATATCGTTCAGATGTCATAGCATACTTGGACGATATCTGTCTCTTTAGTGATTCTTGGGAAGATCACTATTTGGGTTTATATGAATTGCTGTCAACTCTACCCGAGTACAATTTGACTGCAAAACCCTCTAAAGCCTATGTAGGGTTTAGTGAAATTTCTTTCCTAGGTCACCGTGTTGGTCATGGTCTCTGGAAGACAGAAGACCATAATATTTCTAAGATATTAAACATTTCTGTTCCTAAGACGAAAAAACAAGTACGTAGTCTCTTAGGTTTAATACAATTCTACGGACGATTCATTCAGAATCTATCCTCCATTATGGCACCTCTTTCAACCCTATTGAAGAAAGGATCTCCTAATCTGGTTCGTTGGTCCCAAGAATGCCAATCTTCATTGGACCAGATTAAAACTTTATTTTCATCTCCCCCTATCTTAAGGTTACTTACTATTGATAAGACTTTTGTTCTTCGAAGTGACGCCTCATCCACTGGGATCGGGGCAGCACTAATGCAGGAGTATTCAGAAACTCTGCATCCGGTAATGTATATTTCTAGGAAACTGAATGCGGCAGAAAGGAATTACTCGGTTCTAGACCGTGAATTGTTGGCTATGGTTTGGTCAATTCTCAAGTTACAAAGATTCCTTCTGGGCGCGCATTTCATTGTGGAAACTGACCAAAAAGCTCTTACAGCTATTCAGAGTAAAAACTTGAAGAGCTCGAGATCCACTCGTTATGCCATTGCTCTTCAACCTTTTCATTTCACGGTACGAGCTATCCGTGGTTCGGATAACGTAATGGCAGACATTCTGTCCAGATGCCCACATGATTCCACTTAATTCCTGATACACTTTGGAATTTATGATAGTTCTGTACTATAATTATGTATCAGCACATCTGTTCTTATTTTACGGAAATTCATGGTATTGTGCTGTATGATTTGCTTTCTCTGTTACCGTCTTTGGTATAACGGAAGAAGGCTGAGTTAGCAATATAAGGGCCGAAAGTTCTCACGGCCACAATTTATGCTTAATAATGTATTTTGAAACAGAAATCAAGAAGAGAATAGGAATGGCCAAAGCTACATTCAACAACATGAAACATATACTGACATCCAAACAGTTATCTCACAAATTAAAACTGAGAACCATAAAGTGTTATATATATTCTGCATTTCTGTATGGTGCAGAAACATGGACGATGAATAAGCATTTGGAAGAAAGAATTGAGGCTCTTGAAATGTGGATATATAGAAGAATGGGGCTTATCTCATGGAAAGAGATGAAAACAAATAAGGAGGTCCTAGAAAATCTAGGTATGAAAAGAGAACTAATGAGGGAGGTCAAAGTTCGGCAGCTAAAATACTTTGGCCACATAAAAAGGCATAACACCTTTCAGAAGACCATAACAGAAGGGAGAGTTGAAGGCAAACGTGCAAGGGGAAGACAGCGCTATAAGTGGGAAGATAATATCAAAAGATGATAGGAAAGAGTCTATCAGAGTGCACCACCAAGACAAGAGACAGAAGACGTTGGAGATCCATTACAGCCAACCTTCGTTATGGAGATGGCAACTGATGATGAATGTATTTTGATTACTGTATATTAGAGAATTTTACGGTTATCAAATAGAATTGTGTTATTTGTATTTTCTTAGCAAATCATCGATGTTGGAGAGAATCTGTACATTTTGTCAACCATGATGTATTGTGAAGTCTTTACATACCCTTGGAGCGACTCAGTAGATGTGCCCTCTTAGTCTATGACCTGATCTTCATGGATCATCGACTTAGTTAATATTATGTAATTTTTTTTTCGTTGTTAAAATGATTATATCTCTTTAATGCGGTATGTTAAGGTAATGACACCGCTGTTTTGATGATATTCCATTGCAAGCTTTGGAGATAACATATTTGATGTCAGATAAATTTATATGTATATAACTTTTGCTTGCATTATAACTTTGCCAGCACTGTAGTGTACGTTGGTGGCACCTCTCTGGAATTGTATATACTTAGAGAAATGATTTCTCTAATGTGATGAAATTTTTTTTTCACCTGACGCTCCATGAGTCGACTTTGCCTCACATTAGGCATAGTATTTATTTATGATACTTATCGTCCGCGCATCATTCGTGCGTTATGAGCCTGTTGTATCTTGCTCTGGATGTATTTTTTTTAAAAAGTCATTTTTTTTTCCCCCCGGGGGGGGGGGGGGTGCGCAATAAGCTGTTGCGCACAGATTTCGCTGTGTTGATAATATGCTTATATTTGCCAAATATTTGTATACATTAATTTTGTGGATTCCTTATCAAAGGGGCATAACTCATGTTTCTCTGAGGTGGTATTTTACAGTAGTTGTTACCTCCTCTTGTTTTTTTACCTGGCGATCTATTTTTAGAAACGGTGTCTGGTTGCCTGTTCATATATGTCCATGTATAGTCAGTTTTTCTTGGAATGTTGGCAACTAGAGTCGATGCTTATCCCCTGTCCATATAAGGCTTGATGGTCAGTCTTGGTCTTGGTATTTGTTCACATCGCCCTATCTGAGTTTAGCTCAGAAGGTCTTGCGTTTAATTCGCATGCGTCAAGTTTTGGAATGTTTAAGAAAGACTTCCGTTTGGAGAGTCGAGCAGGAAATTGTGTACGGTCTGGACGTGTGATTCGTTTCGACCCGAGTTTCATATCATGGGGAAAAGTCCTTCGTGTGTTTGACTGAGATGTCTACAGAATATTTCCCCCATATTGTGTTTTCTAAACGTCTAGGAGACGGATTCTGTTGTGGTGTTTTTTCGGAAGAAAAGGTAATTGCTCTTGTAACATTTCTATTGATAGCCAGCTTTAGACTGACATTTTGTTTCCCTACTTGCTGACTCTTTCCGCTGGGTGGGAAGGAGTTTTGTGATTAGAAATGCAACTCACGAATCACCATGACATTGATACCGGGTTTGCTTATGCCCGATGAACATTGGAGATGTACATTGTATTCCGCTATGTCGGCGGTATCACCTTGAGCAAGGTTTGATAAAGGAATACCACGGAGGCCATTGTGAACTGTATTCAGGGCTCGCCATGATGCGGCCTGCTGTAGTCAAAGAAATGTATCTGACTTATTGATGTCGGAGTAAGGCGAAACTAAGCCTACATATATATATATATTTAAGACCCGTTCCAATGCGGGGTTATTTCTATGTAGCTGAATCAAGAGATGCAGATTGATGGCAGAGCTATGTGATAGACAGCTTGCCTATGATTTATTTATGCCAGCTACATTATTCGCCATTTCTATGCTGTAATGTCGTCAAGTATTGTCAACTGACTATTTATATTATGATGAGCGTCCATTGTTTGTATCGTCAATAAATCCATGAAACGTCAGCTATTGTCCACATTACTGACTCCTACATGTGGTTGTGTGGATGGACTGTGACCTGTCAGAACCTTTATACGCATTCGCACCCATCTATTGATGTTTACTCATCTACACATCACACCAACCACACCCTTCTTGAAGCACTACATATCTCAAGCGCCTACACACTTGCGAGTGAGTTTGTGTGACACCTTGTCAGTACCTCAATGCCTGGTGACCTATATCAGTCACAACATTGTCCCCAGGTCGACCTGACACTCACTCACCTACGCAGCACTTTACACCTTCGATACCTGAGCCAAGACCTGTATTATGATGGTGGCCTACATCACTACGAAGAATAACCTGTAACAGCCTACAACTGGACGGTCATTCATTGACATTATCTTCGTACAATCTATTTATACCTCGCAACATGTATGGTGGCCAAACTACACTTTAACCTACTGCCCATTACATTATATGGTATCCAGTGTGAACCTTCTACGTCAAGAACACCCTGTTACATATAGACTGTTACAGAGGGCACAACAAGTGGGTCTGAAAATACACAGGGATAAGACAAAGATAATGAAAATAAATGCAAGAAATGATAACAAGGTCGAACTTAAAGAAACACCACTAAAATATGTAGAATCGTACACATATCTTGGCAGCAATATAGATAAACTTGGAGGGACTGATAATGATATCAAATTAAGAATACAAAAAGCAAGAGGAACTTTCACTGCATTGGGAAACATATGGAGATCAAGAGAAATCAAGTCCAACACAAAAATAATAATCTTCAACTCAAATGTCAAGTCAGTCCTATTGTATGGCCCTGAGACATGGAGAACAACAAATATAACAACCAAAAGGCTACAAACTTTCATAAACAGGTGCTTGCATAGAATAGAAGGATTGAAATGGTATGACAAAGTCACAAATGTGGAACTGATGACAAGATCCAGACAAGTGCCGGTGGAAAAAGAGTTGAGAAGAAGACGCTGGTGATGGATAGGACACACATTGAGGCAACCTGCTGATAGCATTACAAGGCAGTCCTTGTTCTGGAATCCACAGGGAAAGAGAGGCAAAGGTAGACCAAAAACACATGGAGAAGAGAACTGAATACAGAGGTGAAAATGATGAGGAAAACATGGAAAGAACATGAGTGGATGGCACAGGACAGGAAGACTTGGAATGTGTTTGTTTAAGGCCTATGCTCCTTGGGGAGCTAAGGGGTATTGATTGATTTCTGCAGTGATTGGACAGAGGATATGATTCCAGTTTTGTATATCAGCAATTGTACATAATATTTGGACGAATGCACTATGTATTCAGGGATTCTTCTTCCTCGTTTGTCCTGAAAAGGACGGTGGTTGCGTTGTGTCTGTTTACACCTGAGCTGCGATATCTGCGCCTTTCGGCCGACACATCCGACTTCAGCACGGCATTTTTTGGGACCGGGTTTGCATTCCCTCTTCGATCCCTACTCTCCCAGCCAGACTGCAGTGATGCAGCCTGTTTCCAGGACCACCACGTGGAGGTGGAGTAGGGTCTTGGTCAGCTCTGGTTCACTGACCCTGACGCAAGCAGTCAAGCTATGGGTCGCTGACTGCATTCTCTATTGCTGCATCTTTGGGTCCCATATTCAGGGATTGAATGGGATATTTTTCATCACTGAGATAACAAAAAAAAAATAAGTTTCAGTACAAAAAAGAACATTGTGCAATAATTACAACAAAAAACAGAAGAGTTTGAAATATAGTTAAAAGAAAAGTAAACATTTTTCTAATTTTACTCTTACACAGTAACATCAATAGCTCAGGGCAGATATGTTCAAGCTGTACCTACCTGCATGTAAAGTAGGCATATTACAGAAAATGGATGTTAATGAGTTTTTTTTTTTTTTCTGTAGCATACTTCAAATATGGATTATCAGTCACAAGCCATTAATTATAGTTAAATTTCTATTATACACAATGAGCATGAGCATAAATTACTACTGAGAAATACACCAAGTAACACTGTGCTTAACTGTACGTGTCTAAAGTAGTCATGCATACACGCTAAGTACTATGGTTACCCGTAATCTGTGCAAGTAATTCTCGTTTTCAGATTTGTATGCCCCGTACATAATTTCTGTACAGGTTTTTCACCTAATTATTAAAAATACTGGTGTATATAAATTCATCACCTGTTGCCGGACAGTTACTGCATCAATTATCCGTTATGTGGCGGGTGCAGTGTAATGTAGAACTAGTCCTAAGGCACCATTTAATGTGACATATGTAACCGTGTTACTACTTTATTTATAGAGGTTTTCTTTTCCTTTTATTTAGTCCATGTCTAAGTGTGATCTAGTACTGGCTTATAGCTCACCAGAGATGGATATTTCTTAGACTCTGTCTGAGTGATGTGGTTTGTTCGTTCCTTTTATAGATGTTGTGCGTTGGAGAGATAGTGGTTGAGAAATGTGAACCTTGACAGTACATCTATGTTATCCAACTGACAATCAATTTTCAACAGCCTTGTCCTTTACTAATGAATTTTATTTATACAGCAAAAACTGGTCAAATAGTGTCAAACAATGTTCAACAATTATGCATTCTGTACATCAAACAAATCTTAGTTATTTTTCCTTTCATGAAGAATATACGAGGGGCGTTCAGAAAGTAATGCACCACATCGTTTTTCTCAGCTAATAATGAAGATAGAAGCATGAAATTTTGCACACTTCAAATATGGCATTAGCCAATTGTGAGCACCAAATTGCACTGCAACCGGCCAAATAATACGGCTGCCCTAAACCGTTGAAATGGAGCGTGTTAGCAACATGCATTATAAAAAGCGAATTGTGATAGAATTTCTCATTGCAGAGAAGGAAACTGTTGTGAATATTCACAAGCGTCTATGTGATGTGTATGGAAGTTTTGCAGTCGACAGGAGTACAGTCAGTCGCTGGGTTCAGAGAATCAAAGAATCAGGAAGTGGAGATATGGAGCTGCTTGATTGGCCATGCTGTGGACGTCCTGCCACAGCCACCAACGCAGAAATGTTGAAATGCGCTTGTTACGTGCAGTCTTTGATATCTTGCAATATAATACATTTGTATGCTTGTTATGTTCGCAAATATTTTGTAAACAAAATAGATACTTTTTGTGCTTAAGGAAAAGTCATTATTGAGTTACTTCCCTTGAAAGGAGTCTCAGATCGAACTCCGCGGACGAATCTAGTTTTACTACGATTTATTCTTTGTTTGGGTAGGAATAGATTGTTCTTGCTTCAGAATATCTATGGCCTGAATTTATGTGTATTGTTTGTCTAGGTAGGACGAGTCTGTCTTATATCTGTATATCTTTACATATCTAAGTCGAACTATATGTTCTTTGTCGCTAGAAAGGTCAAAGGCTGTTCAGCGGATGTGTGGCTAGAGAGGTGTGATTTGGCTTCGCCCTGATGATGGGGGGCTGTCGTGTTTTCTGTATCGGCTTGTCACCGGAAAAAGTGATCGATATATGTGTAGGGGAAAGTGATAGTCGTCTAGACCTATCGTGTATGCTTTACCCCAGTGTTTATTCTTATTGCCAAGGAATGGCAGAATCATATTTCTGATACCAAGGTAACAAAAGCACTTCTTATGAACTCTCTTACGAAGCCATCGTTTTCGATAAGCAGACGCACGATTTGTACGTCTGAGGGAATATTTAACTAGATGAAGAGGTCATTCATTTCTAGCAGCACCATATCGTATGTTGAAGTCCATTGCATCATGATAGAATCTACAGAGCAATGAGAACATTTAATGTAGGATTAACTTTGATACAGATTCCAGTTTGTATCCTAAAGTGAGTGACAGCTCACGACAGCAGCCATCTTGTATACACATATTTAAGGACTATCAGGAAGAGAAAGGGATGCCCCGTATTATCGCTTGATGAGTCCAGAGATCACTGCTACAGATGAGAACCCATTACTAGCGGTTCAATATGATTACATGAAAAAATATGTGCTGAACATTATTTAAAGGAATCTTCGCTAGACGAGGTTAGGTCTAGAAGCCATCTTGAATATTGTTTATAAACTGACGTGCTTTGTCAGTAAACTCAGATGATATATATATGGGCAATACTGAGTGCTTGTCTACTGACATTCCATTGTGCTATTATGCAAAGTGCCCATGTATCATTGCAAGACCATTTATCAATTGTACCATGATGTATCATGCCAACCTGTGATTTGACTGTCTTATTGATGCTACTGTTAGTTTTCGTCATTAAATGTGTTTAATGTGCCAGCAGTCTTCCTTGCGTCATTGACGACTGCACATGAGTGAAAGAGGGTATTATTCATCTATCAAGAGCTCTTAGCATTCGCGTCTTTACCCTCACTCAACACATTACTATACAGATGTTATATGAACACTGTTTTTGAGGGGCCATATCATCCCTGGTGTAACCCCGCGCTGGTGACCTACATTCCACAGTACAGATGACAGATAACACGGTCACTCTACCATTTTTTCACCACGCATTTACAGTGTACCAGCCCTTCTACATATCTGACAGTAACATAACTGGTGGGCCAGAGTTTATATCTTCACAAGACAGTCTTTAACACAGATGAATGATACAGCATTTAACACCGGTGAGCCAGCTTTCTGGGTTTGACCTCGCAGAAGTTGAGAAGTCAACAGACTACCAATACCAGACCGTTTCCGTGGCTGATACGACACGCATGAACACCGGTATACAAGTTTACAACTATACAGGCGATGTCAGCTTGACCGATCCTAACAAGTAAAGTGAATCTGGGTCAATGTTTGTTGACATTTTTGGCAGTACAGAGCTGATACTTTGAAGGCCATAAACTGTTCTATTGTGGCAGTATTGTTGAACATAAGTGCATAAATTTCATCGCTGGACCTTCTGATGCTCATATCATATAATAGATTAAATCATAAATCTAGTATTGATTAAAGTGGCAGTTTATTTTGTTTATTCAGAAACTGTGCCATTATATTTCTGAACTGAAACTCTTTCCAACACATTTCATTATTTAATGTATAACTGAACATCCTATCTGCAACACAGTGCTTTATATATTACACACATGATATATGCATTTATGATTATATGTTACATGTTTTATATAGGTATATTTCATAAGACACTATTGCTTGTGCACTGCACTTGGATTATGGTATAAACCAGTACTTTATTATTATTACTGGTATACAAGAAATTATACAAGACCTTATTAAGGCTTGTGACCCACTGAGATTGAGATAGTGTACTGATTAATCAAGTCATTAAGAACTTGTGGTATTAGTATTGTTTCAGGTAATTAGTATTATTGTTAGACATCATGTCTACATTAGAATACTTCATTGCACAAGGGAAATCCCTTGATAAGACTGGTAAAGACTTAGAAGAATGGGATGTTGCTCAATATGACAAAGCATTAGCTGCAGAAGAGAGAAAAGCTGCTGCTGAAGAGAAAAAAGCTGCTGCAGAAGAGAGAAAAGCTCTGGCTGAAGAGAAAAGATTAGAAAGAGAAGCTGCTGCTGCTGCAGAAGAGAGAAAAGCTGCTGCTGCTGCTGCTGAAGAGAGAAAAGCTCTAGCTGAAGAAAAAAAATTGCAAAGAGAAGCTGAAGAGAAAAAATTAGAAGCTACTGCTGCTGCTGAACTAAAGAAATTGCAGATACAGACTGAGAAAAAAAGATTCCAGATGGAAATGGAAAGAGAAAAAAGAAAAGATGAAGCTGCTGCGGAACAAAAAAGATTAGACAGAGAAGCTGAAGAAAAAAAAGCAATAAGAGAACATGAATTTGAGTTAGAGAAATTAAGATTGACAAGTATGAGTAATGTTAATCAGGCATCTAGTGGTAATGGTAAACCTTCTACTTACAAGGTTAAGGTTCCACCGTTCAATCAGTCCAGTGACGATATTACATTCTGGCTGGATAGATTTGAACGTTCTTGTCGTACTCATAATGTGGATAAATCACAATATGCTAACCAATTAGCAGAAAACTTGAAAGGTGAATCTCTGACTAGATTATGCCTTGTAGGAGAAGCAGATAAGGATAATTATGATGTCATTAGGGCGGCTTTGATAAAAAAATACCAGCTAAGTGAGGAAGGCTATCGCCTTTTGTTTAAGACGATGGTGCCTGAGACAGGTGTAGAATTCTCAGAATTCATTGCAAAGGCACGTCTCACAGTTGATCGTTGGATTGAGCTTTCCAAAACAGAAAAAACTTATGAAGGACTTATGGATTTGTTGCTCAGAGATAAGATTATGTCATGTGTTAACAAACCATTCCTTGAATTTATACATGAGCGTAAACCCAAATCACTAAAGGAAATGGAAGAATATTGTTCCCAATATGTCACTGCACACCCCGACGTGACTTTTGGCAACACTAAGATTAAGGAGAGTATGCCAGTTGCTTCAGCAACACCATACAATCCCAATTATTCACACAGATTTCAGGGACCTCAAAACAGATTTGAAAAAAAAGGTAACCATAATAGTTATCAAAACCAAGGTAACCAATCATTTCAGGGTTCTTCTTCAAAGAACTGGAGACGAGCTGATAGCTCTCGACACAGGGGTGGTCATAATTATAGGAATTTCCGTAGAGGAAGTAATTATAGAAACTATCAGGGTTATCCGTCTTGGAGTCAACAAGATCATAATTACAGAGATACTCATTATAATGAATATGATAATGGTAACCAAGAGAACTATGACTCAAACCCAAATAGGGGTTACAATAGAGGTAACAATAACTACAGAGGTAATAATAACCGAGGTAGATCTCAAAACAGAAGACATAAACCACATTTTCAGGCAAACTCTGCACAACAAGAGTCCCATGAAGCCTATAAACAGAGTAAAGATAATAATGATGCTAGTAATATGGCATGTGCCGCTTTTGATTTTGGGAGAGCATCTCAGTGCCCCCAATGCAAAACATTATTTGAGCCAACCACAGTGTCTACTTTAAGCTGTGGCCATCCTCTTCCTGCTCTTCCTGCATCAGTCGCGCATGATGGAAGAGGTTCTCTTGTCTTACATAAGGGTTTAGTAAATAACAATCCAGTCTCTGTGCTATTTGATTCTGGATGCACCACAATTGGTGTTAGGCAGTCACTCGTAGATCCTTCCCGTGCCACTGGACAAGTAGTCAAATGTGTAACATTTGGCGGCACATTAGAGAAATACTCTACTGCTATCATTAGGATTGCTACTCCTTTCTTTACAGGAGATGTACACGCATGTCTTCTTCCGAATCCGATCGCTGACCTCATCATCGGTCGCATTCATGGAGTCAAAGAATGCACTCCGCAACAAATTTCCGCGGGAAAGGCAAAACATGCAGATTGCTAACGCTGTAGTCACTAGAGCTCAGGCTCTTAATATGCCTCAAACTTCATCTACTGAAGATAATGAAGTGCATAACCAAGATAATCCCTTGGTAATTTCTCGTGACTCGTTTATAAAACAGCAAGAAGATGATCCCACTCTGAAGAAATTCTTCATTCTTGCAACTAAAGGTGATCCGAATAAAGACACAAGTCGTAAATCGTGGATTACAAAGAAGAATGGCGTACTTGTACGTATGGTTCAAGACTCCATTACGTCAAGTCATTCTCAAATCCTGGTTCCCAAGAATTTGAGAGTTAAAATTTTGCAGCACGCTCACGACTCTCAGTGTGCTGGACACATGGGTTTTTCCCGTACTAAGTCAAGAGTCCTTGCGGCTTTCTTTTGGCCATTGGTAAACAAGGACATACGGATTTATTGTCGATCTTGTAAAGTATGTCAGGAAGTTAAATCCAAAGGTCCACGGCATGCTGCACCCATTCAGGCGGCGGACATTCCTATTCGGCCGTTTCAAAAAATGGCCATAGACATTATTGGTCCATTTAAGATCAAGTCTGCCAGAGGACATCAGTTTATCTTGACGTGTGTTGATATGTGCACACGTTGGCCAGAGGCTATTCCTCTGAAGAGCATTACTACTGCTGATATTGCAGATGCACTTTGGCTTATATTTTCTCGTCTGGGGTTCCCCGGAGAGATATTGTCAGACCATGGCACCCAACTAATATCAGATACCATGTCTCAAGTAATGTCTACTCTGCAGATAGATAGATCTTTAAGTAGTATCTACCATCCAATGTCTAATGGTATGGTCGAACGCCTTAATAGAACACTTAAAAACTTACTAGGGAAGATAACTGAGGATCATCCTCAAGACTGGGACAGAGTTTTACCTGCGGCCCTCTTCGCTTACAGAGAGGTACCCAATGAACATACAGGATTTTCTCCCTTTGAACTCGTCTTTGGCGCGCGTCCGCGTGGCCCTATGTCGTTGCTTCACGATCTCATAACATCTGACAATATTGACGATGACACAAAGTCATCCTACGAATATGTCATCGCGTTGAGACAAAAGATTATCGAAGCATGCAAATTAGCAACTTCTTCTTCTGAATTTGCGAAACAGAAGGCAAGGCAATTTGCCAATAAGAAGAGATGCTTACGACAACTTTGTCCTGGTGACAAAGCATTTGTATTACTACCTTGTAGGGAAAACAGATTACTTATTTCTTGGAAAGGTCCGTACGATATAATATCGAAAATTTCCGATGTCGACTATATTGTCGATATTGATGGGAAGCATAAAACCTTCCACATCAATATGCTTACTGAATTCCATGAACGTCCGGATTATTTGCAACCCATTTTCCAAGCAACGGACAATTCTCCAGTACAACATGGTCATTACTCATCACTGTCCGTGATACAGGATGAGGAAACAAGTTTTTCAGATGTAAATCTTCCTCTTCCAATGATCCCACTTCATTCTAGTGAATCATGGAAGAACGTTACTGTCTCTCCTGATTTGTCTCTAGGAGAACAGCGACAAGTTTCAACTATGTTGCAAACATTTCAGGATGTACTCACTGACATCCCTGGACAAACTCATGTCATTGAACATGACATTGTTCTAACTGACCATACTCCTATTAGGGTTAGACCTTATCCTATACCTATACATTTTCAAGCACAGGTCGAGAAAGAGTTGGATGAGATGATAGATTTGAAAATAATCGAACCATCCACCTCTGCATATTCTTCGCCGATGGTTATTGTTCGTAAAAAAGACAATAACATACGTCTTTGCGTTGACTATCGAAAATTGAATCAAGTAACGAAGTTCGATGCCGAACCTATGCCTTTACTGGAAGAGCTACTTACTCGACTCTCCAAATCTCATTTTTTCACTAAACTTGATTTGTCTAAAGGATATTGGCAAGTTCCTTTATCTGAACGCGCCAAACCTCTCACGGCTTTTTCAACACCTAGAGGTTTGTTCCAATGGAATTTTATGCCTTTCGGTCTTATGAACGCACCAGCTACATTCGTACGCATGATGCGCCGAATCCTATCTTATCGGTCAGATGTCATTGCATATCTAGACGACATCTGTCTTTTCAGCGATACTTGGGAAGATCACTATTCAGGGTTAGATGAATTGCTGTCTACTTTGCGTGAGCACAACCTGACAGCGAAACCCTCTAAAGCCTATATTGGTTTTAGCGAAATTTCTTTCCTAGGCCACCGAGTTGGTCATGGTTTCCTAAAGACAGAGGACCATAATACTAGTAAGATACTTAACATCTCAATCCCTAAGACTAAAAAACAGGTGAGAAGTCTGTTAGGTCTTATTCAATTTTATGGCAGATTCATTCAGAATCTATCCTCTATCATGGCACCTCTTTCAACACTTCTAAAGAAAGGTTCGCCTAATGTGGTCCACTGGTCTCAGGAATGCCAATGCTCTCTGGATAAGATTAAAACATTGTTTTCAACACCACCTATTTTAGTGCTACCTACTAAAGATAAGACATTCGTTCTTCGTAGTGACGCTTCATCCACTGGGATTGGAGCGGCACTAATGCAAGAGTACTCTGGAACTCTGCATCCTGTAATGTATATTTCCAGAAAACTTAATGCGGCAGAAAGGAATTATTCGGTTTTAGACCGTGAGCTATTAGCTATGGTTTGGTCGATCCTCAAACTACAGAGATTCCTTCTAGGCGCACATTTCATAGTAGAAACCGACCAAAAAGCTCTTACTGCTATACAGAGTAAGAATTTGAAGAGCTCGAGGTCTACTCGATATGCAATTGCTCTTCAACCTTTTCATTTCTCAGTGCGAGCTATTCGTGGATCAGATAATGTGATGGCAGACATTCTGTCAAGATGCCCACATGATTCCACATAACTATTAGGGCTTAGACTTCTTGATATGTCTAGTTCTATAGTAGTTCCTTTTCTATGTCATGATAGATACACATTTGTAATTTAATAATATAATGATTGTATCACTACTTAGCGGTTCATTGATGTTTATTCACCGCTGTGCTTTGATGATTTTTCTTCATAAATCATAAATTTAAGATATCTAATACGAAATTATGGTATGAATTTTTTAGGCATTGTGTAATTGCCAGAATTGTATTATACTTTGATGACACCTTCCTGGAAAAATTTACTTGTAGAGAAATAATTTCTCTCAGTTTATGAGATACATTCTCACCAGTCGCTCCATAAGTCGACTTAGCCTCATATTAGGCGTTATATTTATTCCTGATATTTTCATCTGCGCATTATTCATGCGTTGTGAGCCTATTGTACGTTGCTCCTAGATGTATTTAAAAAAAAAAAAAAGTTTCATTTTTTTTTTCCCGGGAGGTGTGGTAAGACTGTTACGTGCAGTCTTTGATATCTTACAATATAATACATTTGTATGCTTGTTATGTTCGCAAATATTTTGTAAACAAAATAGATACTTTTTTGTGCTTAAGGAAAAGTCATTATTGAGTTACTTCCCTTGAAAGGAGTCTCAGATCGAACTCCGCGGACGAATCTAGTTTTACTACGATTTATTCTTTGTTTGGGTAGAAATAGATTGTTCTTGCTTCAGAATATCTATGGCCTGTATTTATGTGTAGTGTTTGTCTAGGTAGGACGAGTCTGTCTTATGTCTGTATATCTTTGCATGTCTAAGTCGAACTATATGTTCTTTGGTCGCTAGAAAGGTCAAAGGCTGTTCGGCGGATGTGTCACTAGAGAGAGGTGATTTGGCTTCGCCCTGATGATGGGGGGCTGTCGTGTTTTCTGTATCGGCTTGTCGCCGGAAAAAGTGATCGATATATGTGTAGGGGAAAGTGATAGTCGTCTAGACCTATCGTGTATGCTTTACCCCAGTGTTTATTCTTATTGCCAAGGAATGGCAGAATCATATTTCTGATACCAAGGTAACAAAAGCACTTCTTATGAACTCTCTTACGAAGCCATCGTTTTCGATAAGCAGACGCACGATTTGTACGTCTGAGGGAATATTTAACTAGATGAAGAGGTCATTCATTTCTAGCAGCACCATATCGTATGTTGAAGTCCATTGCATCATGATAGAATCTACAGAGCAATGAGAACATTTAATGTAGGATTAACTTTGATACAGATTCCAGTTTGTATCCTAAAGTGAGTGACAGCTCACGACAGCAGCCATCTTGTATACACATATTTAAGGACTATCAGGAAGAAAAAGGAATGCCCCGTATTATCGCTTGATGAGTCCAGAGATCACTGCTACAGATGAGAACCCATTACTAGCGGTTCAATATGATTACATGAAAAAATATGTGCTGAACATTATTTAAAGAAATCTTCGCTAGACGAGGTTAGGTCTAGAAGCCATCTTGAATATTGTTTATAAACTGACGTGCTTTGTCAGTAAACTCAGATGATATATATATGGGCAATACTGAGTGCTTGTCTACTGACATTCCATTGTGCTATTATGCAACGAGTGCCCATGTATCATTGCAAGACCATTTATCAATTGTACCATGGTGTATCATGCCAACCTGTGATTTGACTGTCTTATTGATGCTACTGTTAGTTTTCGTCATTAAATGTGTTTAATGTGCCAGCAGTCTTCCTTGCGTCATTGACGACTGCACATGAGTGAAAGAGGGTATTATTCATCTATCAAGAGCTCTTAGCATTCGCGTCTTTACCCTCACTCAACACATTACTATACAGACGTTATATGAACACTGTTTTGAGGGGCCATATCATCCCTGGTGTAACCCCGCGCTGGTGACCTACATTCCACAGTACAGATGACAGATAACACGGTCACTCTACCATTTTTTCACCACGCATTTACAGTGTACCAGCCCTTCTACATATCTGACAGTAACAGCGCTGAGGGCATTATTCTTACTGATAGGCGATCACTACTCAACAATTGGCCTTACAGCTGTCAGTCAGCATTGGTAGTGCAAATGCAGTTATAAAAACTCTCAGATTTTCTAAGGTTTGCGCAAGATGGGTTTCTCGAAGTCTCACAAATGACCACCGATTGCAAAGGAAAGCAATTTCTTCTGAATTGTTGGAGCGTTCAATGCTGATGGAGAGAACTTTTTGGCTAAGATCGTTACAGGTGACGAAACCTGGGCACATCATTTTGAACCTGAGACAAAAAGACAGTCAATGGAATGGCATCATCCGCAATCACCAAGAAGAAAACAATTCAAGACAATTCCTTCAGCTGGAAAGGTCATGATCACTGTCTTTTGGGACATTGAAGGTGTGATTCTTGTGGACGTTATGCCAAGAGGAGAGACAATCAATTCGAAAGCTTACATTAAAACATTTAAAAAACTCAATCAACGTTTTTGCAGAGTTCGGCCGCACAAGAATCCAGCAGACCTGCTTCTCCTTCACGACAGTGCGCGACCTCACACAAGTCTGGCAACACGGGAAGCAATCATCAAATTGGGTTGGACTGTACTACCCCATCCACCCTATAGTCCCGATTTGGCACCCTCTGATTTTCATCTATTTGGTCCACTTAAAGATGCACTCCGTGGGACAAGGTTTGAAGATGATGAAGGAGTGATTCATGCAGCGAAGAAATGGCTACATGATCAAGACAAAATCTGGTACGGGCTAGGAATACATGCACTTGTTTCGTGCTGGCATAAAGCCGTACAAGTTGATGGGGATTATGTTGAATAATACCGATGTTTACATGACATATCCATGTATATTGTGTATAAATTTCATGCTTTTTGAATAAACAGCTCCTGAGAAAAACGATGTGGTGCATTAATTTCTGAACGCCCCTCGTATTTTCCATCTTTCACCTCAATCCAAGATGCTTCATAATATTCTTTCCCAACATCAAGTTTTACCAATTCCTGGATAATCATAATTTCATATTTGCTTTCTTTCTCAGTAGTTTCCTTCAGTTTGTCTATTCTCGGTTTCAAATCCTCTTCCCTCGTTTTATCATATGTATCCTCCATTTTGTTTCTCTTCTGTTATTATTATTTTCATTTTACGAAAATACGCTGAAATATAAAATGGTAGGGCGATGGTACTACTTACTTGAATAGGTATCAAAATGACCTATTCATGTGTACAAATACACATGCACGAATGTTTCTTACAATCATTGAATGCCTCAACTTGAGAGCAGGACCGTCACTGACGTGTCCTTATACACTGCTCAATTCTCCAAGACTGCCGGTTTAATATTTTCCTGCCAACAATTTCGTAGTGCCTTGTGCTGGCTACGTTTTCATTGGTTGGAAGCTTATTCTATTTGATAAATTATTGGTCAAACATCACGTTCTCATAGCGTGATGTAGCTGTCCCTACTTACGTCACTATATTTCCATGCCAATTGCCGCCGATTTGTCACGTGGCTTTTTACCCAAAGTTGACACAGTTAGCTTCACCTTGCTCTACCCTGCTCTTAGCTGTCTGGGGTATTTTTATATTTGTTAAAAATCTTGCTTGCTTTTTCTATAATAACTAATGATAGTTTTATTCTCATTATAACCAGCCTCCAGCATGAATAAATGCTGATGGTGGTAGGTCATACGGCCACACACCTGAGCCGATATTTGTGTCATTAGTTTCGGCAAGATGATAGGCCACGTGAATAAAAAAAATCAACCAATGAAATCAAGCTGCCTATTTTTTTACTGATGCGGGATTTGCAAGAGTCCACATGGCGTGTCTTTCATTCATCATTCTGTGCTAATGCTGATGGCAGCCAGCAGGTTAGTGATTATTTTAATGATTATGTCGCACTGAGCATAATTTATTCAGCTGCTTATGAGCAAACAAAGATAAAAAGTGGATACCACTACACATTACTTGATTTCACTAAAACTTGTAGAATCTGCGTAAGAAATGTACGTTTGAATAATAATATAATAAGAAATATTAAACTGAAAAAAAAATCACAAAAGCAAGGCAAATTTGCATCTTTACCTGATCAGAGCCCCACGACAAGTTTTTTTGGAGCATACATGCCACACGCTATGGTTTACCCATAATCTGTACAGGGTGTTTGCATTTTCAGATGTGTACGGCCCGTACATACCGTCTGTACGGGTTTTTTTGCCTATTTATTAAATATACATATAAATCGACCGTCTTGTGCCACTACACAATTTTCCGTAATTTGCGTCATGAGATTCGGCGAGATTTTAAGCCAAGTGGATAAAAAAAATAAATAACCAATGAAAATCAAGCTGCCTATTTTTTAATTGCCGCAGGATGTGTAGTAGTTTGCGTGGCGTGTTCATTCACAATTTTTCGCTAAAGCTAGCGCGAGGTTACTGATTATTTGAACGATTACGCAGCACTGACTTTTTTGAGTCAAGTTAAGGATTAATTTCCAGTTTAGGATTGGTAAGTAATTAATTTTTTTTTTAAATATTACAATAACATTGTTTAGATGAAGTTAGATTTAACTGTCAGATAGCTTAGGCCTAGGCTATGCTTTTTTTTCTCGTAAGATTTAGCATAGCCTAATTTATTATTTACGGCTGCTTAAAAAAAAGGCGGATACCACTTCATATTATTTGATTTCACTAAAACTTGTAGAAAGTGCGTAAGAAATGTAAATTTGAATAATAATACAATACAAATAATGGGTAATATCGAAATGACGGTCGCCGAACGATCTGCATGTATTTTCGCACCATTTAGGCTAGTAACACTAACCTTAAATCTAAATGGTACGAAAATACATGCGAAGCGTTCGGCGTCCGATATTACCAAATTATGAAACTGAAAAGAAAAAAAAAACACACACAAAAGCAAGGCAAATTTGCATCTTAACCCGATCAGAGAAAAGTTTAGCCTATTTGGAGTTAGGCCTACTTCTCGTCTTAGTTTTAATTTCGCAGCAATAGAGACCGCAGTCAGCGACTCATAGCTTGACTGCCTGCGTCAGGACCAGCGAACCAGAGCTGGTCAAGACCGTGCTCCACCTCCACGTGGTGGTCCTGGAAACAGTCTGCAGCAGTGCAGGCTGGCTGAGCGAGCACGGATTGCAATGGGAAGGCAAACCCGATCCTAAAAAATGCTGTGCAGAAGTCGGATGTGTCGACCGAAAGGTGCAGATATCACAGCTACGTTGTAAACAGACACAACGCAACCACCGTCCTTTTCAGGGCGAACGAGGAAGAAGAATTTCGTTTCTTTAAAAAACAATGCGATTTTGCCTTGGGGGATCATCATTACGGTCAACTAATGATTTAGGCTAGGCCTATATTTATTAAATAATTAATTAATTGATTGACACTAAAAGTCGTATGAGTAGGTCTATTTAAAGCTACCAGTTGGGCTATAACGGCTATTCCAATTATTGAAGTTCGATAGAGATTAGTTGCGCCAGTTTATATTTTCATTGCTAGCTTTAAAAAAAAAATTATATATATATATATATATATATATATATATATATATATATATATATATATATATATATATATATATATATATATATATATATATATATATTTGATTTAAGATTAGTAAACCTAACCCAAAACGCTTATTACTGGTCTCTTTAGACATATACTTTTATTAGGCACTATAGAACAGACACCAAACTGTTCTTCATTTCCACAATAAATTGTATTAATTTTTTTTACAGAAATAGACTAAATGATGATACAGTCACAGCATCTCTACAATGCAAAATAAATTCTAACTCCTGTTGTTTAGGTTTTAAAGCAAGTGAAGACATGCTTAAAAAGGCAAAGGGCGCATGTCACTATGATGGTGCAGAACCATCTAATTGAATATATTTTTACATGAATTAACTCTTTTGTTACGTTTTTCAGTCTTTGTACAGGTTTTGCGGGTCTTTGTACAGGGTTTTTGGATTTTTTGTACAGGTTTTTTATGTCTGAGGTGTGGCATGTACGTTGGAGTTACTTCTCTTCTAAATTTTCACTTCATTTCTTTAAAAACATTGTGATTTTTCTTTGGTGGATATCATTGTTACGATCATCCAGTGAGTTATTTTTATTAAATTGTTAATTACTATCAATGTTTGTTGTATTGACGATTGACACTTAAATTCATAAGGGTATTTAAAACTGCCAATTAGGCTAAAATGGATATTTTCATTTTTGAAGTTCGGTAGAGAATAAATTACGCTAGCGCCAATTTATACTTTCATTGCAAATTATGCGCTTTTTAGTTTAAAAAAAATTAATATGATCTTGTGATTTTATTATTTTTAAAATTACATCAGATATTCATTTAAATAATTCAAAACCGCCCTAGAAACACCCTCATTCAATATCATACAACAGGATAATATAGTTTTGTTCCATTTTTTTCTTTGCAATAATAATGATAACAAGTAGTAAAATTAGTTGTGAGAACAGTGGGATATCTTCTCAGATATCATCCTTGTAAGTCACGAACGTCTTTAGGGTTAAGATTAAGGTTTGTGTTCAGGGTTAGGTCTAGGATTTCTAACCCATACCTTATTACTGTGTCTCAGAAATCATTTATAAGGTCCTATCAAACACAGGATTTCTGTTACGGTGTTATTTTAAATGACGGCGTCTGCTGGTGGGTAGTAGTGCGCAACGTTTGGGGTCAATAACATTAATAGAATATGTCGATATTTTACGGTATACTGAACGCGAAATATATGCTAAGATTATGATGTATTCGCGTTGGGAAGGTCATGCTGGGTGACTTGGTTACATTACCCTTGTTACGCTATCCGTCAAGCAAAGAAGTCGTGTCTTGTATGTCTTCCAAGGAGAGGCTTAGTATATAGCCGATATATGAATTCAATATAGAACTCAGGGTCAGTTCAAATATTAATCTAAGTATGAGATTATTAAGTAAATTAAATGATGGAAGGAGAATCGAATTATGACTCAATTTGTAGCTGTCAAGAACTCATGCGCTCATTTCTGGCTGTTGACTACAGCAGCGCATGTACATAGCCATGGTGTTCATCTGACATATTGTTTTGACACGGACGGATACTTACTGGTATTATTTGGAATTTATTGTTATGCTGAACTGTACATGAAGTTTTGTGAATGTCGGATATCGTTTATATGAACGTCAATACATGTGGACTCAGAACAGAAGGCTTGATATCTTACTTACGTTTTGGGTTTGGTTCCACAGCTGTTAATGTTTACGTTTTCTCAGCACGATAACTCTCCCACAGGGGAAATCAACTAATGTACAATATGCAAATCAGAACGTCGAAGGGATGTTCTTACGGTCAGAGCTAACCATCAATAACAAACATTAACCACGTCAAGAGAGTGACTTTAATATTCAATAAATAATATAAGATGAAGGAACCGCAACACCCGTCACAATTTCCCAGTTTGTTAGTCATAGTTAAGCACAGAAATAGACTAAATGTCAACACGATCATTTCATTTTTACAATTTAAAATAAACTCAGACACTTGTTTATTGGGTTTTTAAATAGCCTAAGTGAAGATCTGCTTAAAAAGGCAAAGTCCACAAGTCTCAATTATAATGCAGCCCACTGTAAATGAAAATATTTTAACACGAATTAACTCTTTTGATAGCATGTACACATACATTCACACAAATTTACATTTTTGATTTACTCAGTTCGGACTGAGTGGAGTGGAGATATAGCATGTATATATATATATATATATATATATATATATATATATATATATATATATATATATATGTTCTTGTTATATAGGCTACTGTTTTACTATATACAGTAGAACTCCATTTATCCGAACCCCATGGGACCGAGCATCGTTCGGATAATCAAATGTTCGGATAATTGGATTGCATAATGTATCGAGTACATGTACACATATTTCTAAAAATAATTAACCATCACAAGGAAATTACACTATAAAACATATTTACTTGTACTGTAATAATAATACCCACACTGTATTAGATCACTGTATCACCAAAATCTTTCATTACACTGCAGTGCATGTACTACTTGTATTAATTATTTTTTTTAAGAAAGAGAAATATTTTCAAAATAACATTACAAACGATTCAAAACCAGGCACAACTTACGTATATATGTACTTGCACAGATGTAGCCCACTATTTAAAATAATGAGGAATCCTCTTTTGCACCAAACTGGATAGTCTCCTTTTGGCTGCTAAGTCCCGCATTCTCTTCAACAGCAGAAGCTGTGTAGGACAGCTGTCATCTTCTTGCTCGTACCAAGCCATCGCTGTTTCTAGTGCTATAAAGGCCTCTTCAGGACTTGGTCGACGTTTTGGGTTTTCTTCATAATCTACAAGTACATCATGTACTTCTGAGGTGTCTTCATCATCGGTCACTACATGTATTTGGTTTTCTTCTTGCACAAAAGACAAAATTTCTTCGTCATTCAAAAACTGAAAACCAGAATCATTATCATCTTCTAGCCACATGTGTGCATCATCTTTGTCACAGGCCGAAAATCCGGGCATTGCTTGAAACAGTTCCACAACTTCATTTATACAATCATCAATTGTGTCCACTACAGTAGTTTCATTTCCTCCTTTTTTCCCAAGCAATCTATTCCAAGCCTTGTTGAGATTATCTTGTGACAGGGTGGTCCAAGCATCAGCTAACATATATCAGCAGTCTTTGAGATTAAGCTTTTTGGAAAACGCCACCACACTTTCTTCATCTTCAGCCAACAATAAACGACGCATGACTTCATTCTTGTACATCTTTTTAAGCTTTGCTATAACACCCTGATCCATTGGTTGAATCAGTGCTGTTACATTGGGAGGCAGAAAAAATTACTTTAAAATGTGCATCAACTGCATTCAATGTATCCGTCTCTGGATGAGATGGTGCATTGTCCAGTAGAAGAATTACTTTTCCAGTTTTCTTTTCTTGTTCTCTCAACCTCTTCACATTTGGGATGAACTGATTTGTATACTAATCAAGATATATTTCACTATTCATCCAAGCACTCTTCTGTGCTTTGTAGCACAATGGGAGACATGTCACATTCTAAAACAACGTGGTTTTTTGGCTTTACCGATCATTAGCACCGGTAAACGATGACTTCCACTGGCATTCGCGGCTACCAAAATTGTTACTCTCTCTTTGCACTTTTTAAACACAGGGGAAGCTGCTTCGCGCTGAGATGCAAGTGATTTTTGAGGCAATGATTTCCAGCATAAGCCAGTCTCATCGGCATTATACACATCGAGTGAATAACCTTCTTTTTCCAAAAAAGCCAAGAATGTTTCTTTAAAATTTTCAGCGGCAGTTGCATCGCTAGATAAGGATTCCCCTTGGATCTCCAATTCTCGTATGCCATGACGAGATTTAAAGTTTCTTAACCATCCCTGGCTAGCCTTAAAGTCAGGAGGACAGTCAAGTTGATTGTTGAACTGAAGTGCCTTTTCACACAATAGAGAACCAGAGATAGTTTCCCCTTTGCTTCTTCTTTGCACAAACCATATATATAAAGCCTCTTCCAATTTCAAATCTTTCGCATGTCTCATGGTTTACGTTTCTTCGACCCATTTTCACTATCCAATTTCGATGCAAAACTCATAATTTTATCCTTGTTACTTTTGATGTCAAAGACGGTAGCTTTCCCAACATTGAAAATCCTCGCAAGTGAAGACACAGTTTCACCTTTTCCTACGCTCTTGATAATTTCTGTTTTCGTTTCAATTGACAAAACATTGCGGTTCCTTTTATATGCTTTAGGCCTTCTGGAAGATGCCATATCGCACAGAAAAATACTTGCACACCAAAAGTATTCTGCTGTAGTAGCAGACACAATTATTTTAAGTTGAACTGTCTGTTTAGCCAGTGTTCTGCCTAGAACGCACACGTACACTAGATTTGTAAACCAGATATTAACTGACTTTATGATCTAACTGACTTCCTGTACGTAAGCGACCGACCATTAGCCCATTCCATCCTCTACAAATTGTTCGCACACATTTGAAGCTTGCAGCATCAAAAGATTCAAAAATAAAGTCTAACATGACTGGTGGCGCCTGATTTTTTTTTCTCGAAAAAGTGTTCGGATAATTGGATGTTCGGATAATTGGGGTTCGGATAAATGGAGTTCTACTGTAGTGCAGTTCTATAGGTCTGTCTATTGACACCTGTTTTACAGTTATGGGTAAATTGAATGCCTGTAAATAATTTAATTTTGGTTTTCTCTGCTGTTCATACTTCCATTTTAAAAGGAAATGCTCTATATTATTTTCCTCTAAACAATCTGCACAGTAAATGTTCTATTCTGAAATAGCCCATTCCCAGTCTAAGGAGTTTCTTACTGGTAGGAACTTTTTGTTTTCTAGAAACCTGACATGGGTTGAAATGAAGAATAGTGAGCTGTCTGTTCGATACGGCCTTAAAAAAGAATTCAGAGACGCAGTGGCCGAGGGGAAGGACGATGAACTGGACGCTGCCATATTGTGACTCCGTGTGGTGTGTTTGCATGTAGAGCGGTGTGTTTGCACGCAACATAAATTTCGTGAGCACGACTTATTATGGAATTATGAATTTGCGGCATTATATGTCATAATTGTAACCTGTAAGATGTTGAAATGGATATTTTTCGTTCATTTTAGTTGGATTTTGTTTAGTTAGACCTAACCATAATCCTAACCCTAACGACGTTGGCGAATTATTTGGATGACATCGAAGAACACGACCCACTACTTTTCATTTCAACCCCTGACACGTTCTTGTTGGAGCCCTTAACAATTTATATGCATGTTTGCCCTTCAAGCTTCCGGCGTGATATTTAAAAAAAAAAAAAAAAAAGTAGTGAGAGATCCTTACATGTGGAACATGATGGTCGTAGATGGCGCTTCCTGCATGTTGTACTCATCGTTTTCCTTAACAACGATGCTGCCATCTTGATTGCCAGGAATTTAGAATGCTCTCCCTTTCATCAAATGGCCACCACGATCACAACTTCCTTGGCAACGGTAAAATATTGTTATTCAGAATAGACCTCATTGCGTTCCAGGCAAACCCATAGGTGCTCAGTCTCCTTCAGCAAACGTCGAAGTGTATGAATGCTAATTATTCCTGTTGCGCGCTGGTTGTACTTACTTACTTAGTCGTTCCCCTTCTACCGTGAGGTGTAGAGGTTTGGATAGAGAGCGCCAGACTATCCTATCGGCTGTCTTCCTCCTGGCCTGGTTCCATTCTAGTCCTCGGTCCTTCAAAGATTGTCTAATGTTGTCCTCCCAGCGGACTCTGGGTGGTCCTGGGGGTCTGGATCCCTAGCTCTTTGTTTCCCATGCTTGTCGTGGTAGCCGATCTTCTCCCATTCTGCAGACATGGCCAAACCATCTTTGTTGGGACTGTTCTACTTGGGTCTGCAGGGGGGTGGGATTTTAGGCCTTGACGTATCGTCTGGTTGCGGACCATGTCTCTTCTTGTTACTTCAACCACCTTCCTCGGATACCTCATTTCTGAGGTTTGGATCTGGCTTTTGTGGGTTGTAGTCATTGCCCATGACTCGTATCCATATGTCAAGACTGGGACATAGGTGGAGCGGTATACAGCCATCTTCGTTTTCTTACCAACCTCTCTCTTGTTGAGGAATCCTCGATTTATGGCCTGAAAAAGTCTCCCAGCTGCTGCTTTTCGAGTGGCCAACTCTTCTTTGATGCCTCCCTTTCGGTCTATAATAGCTCCGAGGTATTTAAAGTGGTCGACCTGCTCCAGGACCTGTTCTCCCATCTTAATTGCCAGGAATTTAGAATGCTCTCCCTTTCATCATATGGCCACCACCATCACAACTCCTTTGGCAACGGTAAAAATATGTTATTGTTGTTCAGAATAGACATCACTGCGTTCCAGGCAAACCCATAGGTGCTCAGTCTCCTTCAGCAAACGTCAAAGTGTATGAATGCTAATTATCCCTGTTGCGCGCTGGTTGTATATACGCTAAATGCATCCTCTCTTTCGTTCATCCTACCAAACTCCAGCAATCTTAGCCCTTGATGATTCATCAAGGAAAAAATGTAGAAAGTATGAACAACAGAGAAATATGAACAGAAATAAGCCAATATTAGATTATTTACAGGTATGCAATTCATTCATAACTGTGGAACAGGTGTTGAGAATAGATAGACCTAGAGAATTACACAATATAGTAAAACCGGCCTTTATAACAAGACCTAAAATTAATATATAGGCTAAGGATCAATCATGGTGTGAAGATTTATTATTTATTTAATTTTTGTTTGGTTTTGTTTTATCTCGTTTTTGTTTATTTCTTTGGGTTTTTTTTTTTTTTTACATATATGCAAAATTTATCATTTTGATTTGCCTTATTTACAATGGTTAGACAGATAATATATAAAATATTAAAAACACAGCCAAAAATATATACAACAAATATCAAACGACAGCATTACTGTATACACAGATGGATACAAGGAAGAGGATGGGGATAGGAGTATATATTCCTGTATATGGAAAATAGCAGAAGAGTAGGCCTATAGTATCACAGAATAAACAACCATTTTCACTGCAGAGATGGTGGCAATACTAAAAGCACTAGAAATATTCTCTAATAACCATTCCTAGAAATTAACAACTTAAACATACTCTCCTTCAAACACTAAGAAACTTACGAGAATGCAGTAGACCTGATTTAGCAGAGATATTTCTGGCTACTACATACCTATGTTCCACAGGATGTTCAGTCTTAATAGCTTGGAAACCTTCATATGTTGGTTACCACACTGCGCTGGCGATCGGGTGATCCAGGTTCAAGCCTGGGCAAGGACATTTGAAGAAGTATCGTTGACCGGGATTCGGACTGGATTAATTCGAGCCCTGGCGAGCACATTTGAGAGAGTGTCATCGGCCATGGACTGGAATAACCTTAATGGTTCCTGAGCCGACCCAGCTCTAATGAGTACTCTACGAAAACGGCGAGTATCTGCCTGAATGGCAAGAGGACACCTGTCAGCTTATAGGGAAAATAGGATACTCACGTAGAATCAGTCTCATGTTGCATATACTAATCTGAGATTTCGCCTTGAGTAATAGCGGGCGTACGTTAAAAAAAAAATAATAACAGATGAATGGAAAGCAGAGTGGGATAAAATCTGAAAGGAAGACATGCATACAAGATGTTCAAAGCTCCAACAAGAAAATGTCAGATATCTAGGGAACTGAAAATTCCCAGTAATAAGAAACTTCTCTACAGCTGGGAAAAGGCTATTTCAGAATAGAAGAACCTTACTGTGAAGGATGTCTTCAAGACAATAATATAGAACATTTCTGGTTAAAATGGGAGGGGTATGAACAAATGAGAATCCCAATATTAGATTATTTGAAGGTATCAAATTTACCTGTAAATATAGAAGAAGTGTTAAGAATAGACAGACCTAGGGAACTGCATAATATAGTCAAACAGTATTTAACAAGAACAAAAGTTAATATATAGTATATAATTAGGAAGGTCAAGGTCTGATGATGTTCTTACAATACTTATGACTTATGGCAAGTGAAAGTCAATTAACTATCTAACTAAAACACCAGGCCCTTAAACCCCTCCACCTGAATATTATTTTTGTTGGGTGTTTTTGTTTGGTTTTAACTTATTTTTGTTTGTTTGGTTTTTTTTTTTTAAGATACACGCAATATTGATAATTTTTATTTGCCCTATTTACAATGATTTGACAGATGTGATGCCACTTTCACGAATTGGCAGTTATTTATATTATTTGAAATTGAAACCCATCAGACGTTGAACAGAATATTTCTCATCATCAGATTTAAAAATAAGGGGTAGTCTGATGGTGCCCTCGTGTGGATGATAGCAGATAATTGGTGGATTGGGTGTCATTCCAGACACCCTCTGGCTTACTCCCTCCTTTTCACTTTAACAACAGGGTAGTTATGAGAGAATTTGTGTTAATTTTTTTGTTTGTTTTTTATGTCAAGTGTTTGTTGTTGTTTTTTTTTTTGGAAAGGGGAGGACACACACATACATGTATTTACACAATTTTACAGTTTTGATTTACTATATTTGGACTGAGTGGAGGGGGGAGCAGATGCTGTATTTGGATATCAGAAATAAGATTTTATTATCTTGAATTTACTACACTATATATCCTAATTATAACCCATCAAGGGTTGAATGGAATACTTTGTCTTAAAAAAAATGGCGCCTATATTATTTGCACTTCCAGCATAATTCAGTGAATATTTGGAACAGCATGGCAGGGAAGTTAGTTTTCTTGTTTGTTGAAACTAGAATTAGCTCATTTATACTTTAGTGAATTATATTTTTATCTTACGTTAATATGAATGTGACATTTATACACGTTTTTACTTCATTTTGCGATCGTGACTTTCAATGTAGATTATAGGTCAGAGGTGACATTTTGAGATGAATTTTTTTTAGTTTAAAATTTATTAATATTGTTAGCATTAGTTACAATATTTTGTATTTTAAGTGAACAAGTTTACTATTATTCTTAATATCCGTGCCTATGCTAACAAGGTTAAAAACAGGCATTACTCAGCAGAAGTCATGGGCAGATGTGGTCAAAATTACAGAATTCAATTCAGAAACTATTTACACAGAACCAAAAGATTAAAGAAAATGAAGACACACCCCATTGTTGGAGAGGAGCAAACAAAGAAAGGCATTAAAACAAGAGGAAGAAGTCAACGTCCAAAGACAGATAACTGCTGTCAAATCACAAATCTGGGACAGAAGACGCAGCAAATGAGATGAATGCAGTCAGCGATTCTTAGCTTGACTGCTTGCGTCAGCGAACCAGAGCTGACCAAGACCCTACTCCTGGAAACAGGCTGCATCACTGCAGTCTGGCTGAGAGAGTAGGGATCGAAGAGGGAAGGCAAACCCAGTCCCAAAAAATGCAGTGCTGAAGTCGGATGTGTTGGCCGAAAGGCGCAAATATAGCAGCTCCGTTGTAAACGGACACAACACAACCAATGTCCTTTTCAGGACGAACGAGGAAGAAGAAGAAATCACAAATCTTGATTCAAATATAAAGGAAGTCAAGAGTCTTGATAAAGATAAACAAGAAAACATGCATCATATTAATCAGGTAGGACAAGAAACCACCTATCTTATCAAACACTACGGACAAGAATAAAGATAATTTAAACGTGGTGAAGTAGTCAGAATTATTGCATTACCTGATAGCAAGATCATAAATATGCTAGAAAAAAGTTATTGACAAAAGATCAGTTGTACAAATAAAGAGAGCACAATATGACATAATAATTACAATTATCAATACTGAAAACTCCGCCTAGGCCGGTCCCAAGCCCGGCTGAAAAAGGAGGAGGCAGCCCCTCCACCAAGCAAATGCACAACAGGCCAATCACCTGTTTGCTTTAAATCATGATTATGAGAACTACAAGAGAGAAAACCGGACTGATTCTAAAGGCGACGAACTGGAATGGACTACGACTTATGGAACTTGGAACACAAGAAGTATAAATGGGAAAGAAGAGGAGCTGGTGGAAGAGATGAGGAAAGCAAAACTAAAAATCCTGGCTATAACGGAAACAAAGAAAAAAGGACAAGGAGTCATGGATCTCGATGGCAACACGCTGCTCTACAGTGGTGTACCCACATCTGAAAGAGCTAAAGGGGGCGTGGGTTGCATTGTGGCCAAAAACCAAAACATAGTATCAAGGGATGGAACTTTGTCTCGGAGCGCATTATGGTTGTAAAACTAAAAGAAGGTGAAACCATAGTCAACCTGGTCATAGTGTATGGGCCAAATGAGGATGAGAGAGCAGAGGTCAAGGAGGAATTCTTCGAGCTGCTTCAAAGGACAGTGGATGACTGCCTAGATGAAATTATCATGCTCGGAGATTTCAATGCCAGAGTTGGAAATGACCATGCTAGATGGGGTGGAGTTATCGGAAGATATGGAGAAGATACTCTCAATGACAATGGAAAGCAACTCCTTAGATTCTGCAGTGAGCAGAATCTGATCATTACAAACACAAAGTTCCCCCATAAGCGCATACATGCATACACTAGATGTGAACCAACAAAGAATGAGAAGTCAGTGATCGACTATGCCATTGTTAGGAGGAGCTCATTCAAATATGTCCAGGATGCTAGAGTCTGGAGGGGGTCAGAGATTGGAAGTGATCACTACCTGCTCACAATCAAAAGAACAACTGAAAGAGTTGCTCAGCCTAGGAACTGCCCAACATCACGCAAGGAACTAAGTAAACGAACGGGAGAAATGAGCATTAAGACCTACAAGCTGAGAGAGCCAGAAATTAAGACCAGATATCAGGGGCTTATTGCTGCAGCGGTGAGCAACACAGAAGAACAACCTGATGACTTGAAAACCCTCTGGCTTAAATTCAAGGACATCATAAAGACAGCTGCTGCAGAAGCATGTGGTGAAGGCCGACTTGGGAACAAGAGAAAGAGGACACCTTGGTGGACAGAGGAAGTCAAAGAGAAAATAAGAGAGAAGAAAATGGCATGGAAACAATACTTAGGAGCTAAAAACACAACAGGACAAATGGAGAAATATAGAGAATATGTGACACTCAGAACAGAAGCAAAGAACAAGGTGCTAGCAGCAAAACAGAAGTCCTGGGAAGAATTTGGAGAAAAGCTAGAAAAAGATGCGCAAGAAAACCAGAAATTGTTCTATAAGACTCTAAAGAACATGAGGAAGGAAAAACAATGCCCTCTCAAATTTATAAAGGACAAGCAAGGCAAATTGCTTACTGCACCGAAGGAAGTAATAGGAAGATGAAAAGAATATTTCTCAGAACTCCTGGATGGTGAGCAAGGTCAAGCATCAGAAATGACAACCACTAGCACAAAAGAGAAAACCAATGATGGTGAAGATGACATAAAGATGGAAGAAAGCTGGAGAAGAGAGGGATAGTCATAAGCAGCTCTAAAACAAAATCCATGGTGATATCGCGAGAAGAAAGAAGACATCAGATTAAGCTGGGAGAACAGGTCCTGGAGCAGGTCGACCACTTTAAATACCTTGGAGCTATTATAGACCGAAAGGGAGGCATCAAAGAAGAGTTGGCCACTCAAAAAGCAGCAGCTGGGAGACTTTTTCAGGCCATAAATCAAGGATTCCTCAGCAAGAGAGAGGTTGGTAAGAAAACGAAGATGGCTGTATACCGCTCCACCTATGTCCCAGTCTTGACATATGGATGTGAGTCATGGGCAATGACTACAACCCACAAAAGCCAGATCCAAACCTCAGAAATGAGGTATCTGAGGACGGTGGTTGAAGTAACAAGAAGAGACATGGTCCGCAACCAGACGATACGTCAAGGCCTAAAATCCCACCCCCTGCAGACCCAAGTAGAACAGTCCCAACTAAGATGTTGTGGCATGTCTGCAGAATGGGAGAAGATCAGCTACCACGACAAGCATGGAAAACAAAGAGCCAGGGATCCAGACCCCCAGGATGACCCAGAGTCCACTGGGAGGACAACATTAGACAATCTTTGAAGGACCGAGGATTAGATTGGAACCAGGCCAGGAGGAAGACAGCTGATAGGATAGTCTGGCGCTCTCTCTTCCAAACCTCTGCACCTCACGGTAGAAGGGGAACGACTAAGTAAGTAATACTGAAAAGGTATCAGATCTGCTAAAGGACCTTGAAAAACCTGTTTCTTTAGATTTGGCCCAGTGTTAAGGTTAAGCTAGAAATAGTCAAAGAAACAAGGAAATGTGCCATCAAAGGATTGTTTACTTGACAGTTGATTAGTAGATAGCTTGATGACCTAGATTTTGCTGAGGACTTGGCTATCCTGTCCCATAACTATAATCAGATGCAAGACAAAATGAAAATACTTGATTAGAGGTCACACAGTGTGCATATGAAAATACACAGGGAAAAGACAAAGATAATTAGAATAAGTGCAATAAATTATAACAAGATTGAATTTGAAGAAACACCCCAACAAGATGTTGAGTCATGCACCTATCTTGCTGAGTCATACACATAACATAAGGAAGAACAAACAATGCTGTCAAAATAAGAATATGAAAGGCAAGATAATAATGGGCGTCAAGAGAAATCAGTTCCAACACTAAAGTCAAAAACTTTAACTCAAGTGTCAGATCATGTCTACTGTACTGCTCTGTAACTTGAAGACAAACAACAACCAAAAAGTTTGAGTAGAATAAAAGGATCGAGATGGTGGGACAAGGTCATCAATGTGGAACTGATCATTAACTAATGACAAGAACCTGATAAGTGCCAGTTGAACAAAGGATGAGAAGAAGCTGGTGATGGATAGGACACACACAGACATTGTTGATAGAATTACAAGACAGTCCTTGTTATGGAATCACCAGGGTAAGAGAGGCAGACATATCCACCAAAAAAAAAAAAAAAACAGAAGTACAGACCAACTTGAGATGATGACACATGACAGGGTTTGTTATGTGATTGTTGAAGGCCTATGCTCTTCATTGAGATCAAGTGTATTGATTGACTGTCTGTTCCTCCAGCTTTTTCTGTATTGATGCCAGGATATATGTATTGTAAGAGCCCATATCTTGTAGGCAAGTTTCTTCAAGTGACCTCTAGCTGTCATTTATTCTCATAACCTTTGTCTCTTTTTAATCTAATATTAGACCCAGCTCCTTGACCTACCCGCAAGTATTCTTTCGTTTGTCCTGCCTATGATTAATGTTGTGGGACAGATGAGCTAGTTCATCAGGCAAAACCTAAGTAATCAAGCTGCTTTGTCAGAGTCCACTGAGTTCTATTTCTGTTGGTTGTGGTCAGTTTTCATAACCCAACCTACAGGTTCTAAGAAGAGAGACATCTTTGCTACACTCCAGCTCTTAATTTAAAGGGTTTAGTAAATTGTCTAAAGAAGTCTGTATTGTGAATGCCTCTATCACCATTTACAACTTTGGTACTGCACGTGTGAATGCTTCTACCACAATTTACAACAAGGTACTTCACGATTGTGTGAATACTGTTACCACTTTTAAAAAGACTGGTGCTGCCTATGTAGATGCTGTTGTCCAGTATCTGCTAAAAAAATAATGGAACCACTGTGTCATACCAAGCAGGTCATTAAGGGCAAATATGGAGGGTTGTGCTTGTTGCTAGCCCTGTGTAGTTCCTAGAGGTCTCTGTATAGAACCACTGCATCACCAGGCATGTCATACAAGGTGGCAAATATGGAGGGTTGTGCTTGTTGCTAGAGGTCTCTGTATAGAACCACTGCATCACATGACCAGACATGTCATACAAGGTGGCAAATATGGAGGGTTGTGCTTGTTGCTAGCCCTGTATAGAACCACTACATCACATGACCAGGCATGTCATACAAGGTGGCAAATATGGAGGGTTGTGCTTGTTGCTAGCCCTGTGTAGTTCCTAGAGGTCTCTGTATAAAACCACTGCATCACCAGGCATGTCATACAAGGTGGCAAATATGGAGGGTTGTGCTTGTTGCTAGCCCTGTATAGAACCACTACATCACATGACCAGGCATGTCATACAAGGTGGCAAATATGGAGGGTTGTGCTTGTTGCTAGAGGTCTCTGTATAGAACCACTGCATCACATGACCAGACATGTCATACAAGGTGGCAAATATGGAGGGTTGTGCTTGTTGCTAGCCCTGTATTTTTTTTTTTTTTTTTTTTTCTTAACCAGCGGCACTTGGGCTTTCAGCCCCTTCGGCCCAATGACATGTCATTGCGAGGCTGGGGAACCTGAGGACTTTCCTTCCAACCCGGTCAGGAGCTTCGCTCCTTCCCATCCACAGAGGGTTTATCACAGGAGCCGTTCAGGCTATTCAGTCAAATTTCCGGCCGTAAACATTTCTTCAAACGCCAACGCCCGGGTTTGAACCATGAACACCTGGTCGCCAGTACAACGCCGAAGCCATTACACCAGCGCGGCTCCCGCTAGCCCTGTATAGAACCACTACATCACATGACCGGGCATGTCATACAAGGTGGCAAAAATGGAGGGTTGTGCTTGTTGCTAGCCCTGTATAGAACCACTGCATCACATGACCAGGCATGTCATACAAGGTGGCAAATATGGAGGGTTGTGCTTGTTGCTAGCCCTGTATAGAACCACTACATCACATGACCAGGCATGTCATACAAGGTGGCAAATATGGAGGGTTGTGCTTGTTGCTAGCTCTGTGTAGTTCCTAGAGGTCTCTGTATAGAACCATGGCATCACATGACCAGACCAGGCATGTCATACAAGGTGGCAAATATGGAGGGTTGTGCTTGTTGCTAGCCCTGTATAGAACCACGGCATCACATGACCAGGCATGTCATACAAGGTGGCAAATATGGAGGGTTGTGCTTGTTGCTAGCCCTGTGTAGTTCCTAGAGGTCTCTGTACAGAACCACGGCATCACATGACCAGGCATGTCATACAAGGTGGCAAATATGGAGGGTTGTGCTTGTTGCCTAGCCCTGTATAGAACCACGGCATCACATGACCAGACATGTCATACAAGGTGGCAAATATGGAGGGTTGTGCTTGTTGCTAGCCCTGTATAGAACCACGGCATCACATGACCAGGCATGTCATACAAGGTGGCAAATATGGAGGGTTGTGTTTGTTGCTAGAGGTCTCTGTATAGAACCACTGCATCACATGACCAGACATGTCATACAAGGTGGCAAATATGGAGGGTTGTGCTTGTTGCTAGCCCTGTGTAGTTCCTAGAGGTCTCTGTATAGAACCACGGCATCACATGACCAGACCAGGCATGTCACACAAGGTGGCAAATATGGAGGGTTGTGCTTGTTGCTAGCCCTGTATAGAACCACGGCATCACATGACCAGGCATGTCATACAAGGTGGCAAATATGGAGGGTTGTGCATGGGGTTGGCAACGCCTATATAAAACCAGTTGCCATAGAAACCAGTGCTGCAAAAGTATGTGAATGCTACCTACCCTTGCTGTAGTGGTGGCTCCATGCTCTGTTAAGAGCACAAACGATGAGGATGCATGTGGCTAGGAGCCCCGTGTGGCTAGGAGCCTTTTCATGTAAAATGATATGTTACAGAATTGACTAGTGCAAGAGAGAATGATATCACTTGTCCCAGCTGTATTTATGTCTTTAAAATATGTTTTAGAAATAAAGTCCATTTGAGCCTGTATTGTTGTCAGCATGATTGATAAAACTCATCGGTTTTAAATTTAGTTGTAGCTACTATTTGAGTATCAATAACTTCACCATCTGAGCCAGTATTGGTGTGCTGTACATCGACTATCAAGCCACCACTGCTGCACTAAATGCTCTTATAGTGGGTGGAGTTTATACCTATTTGTTGTGCAAGATGAGACTGCCAGTCCCAAACTCAGTTTCCACATGCCTAAGGAAACAATGGCCCAATTCTGCCTGCTCTCAAGAAAACCCCAGGACATCAGTGAGTGATAAATTCCTTAATTCCACTTGAGCAAGTGCTGACCACTCCATCAGATGACACAGCACAAATAAAAGAGTTGAGATGAAAATCAAAAGGTTTAACTAACAACAATGTAAGTTATTTGTTTGTTTCGTTAATAACCTCAGCGTTTCTTGACTTGTCAAGCTTTACTGACATCAGCCACGACAGTTTTAATGCTATGTGGATAAAGCAGAGGTGGATCCATACTCTATAACAGGTAAAAACTGACCAGAAGAAAACAGTGCACAACATATTCACAGCAACACACTGAAATCAACAATCATCAAAACTAATATTTTATTAGCCAACAAGACGTAATACAATGTAATATAATGGTTCTGTAAAGCAACAAATAGAATTAGACTTCTCATACTGGGATGTAAATGTCCCCACATTAAACTACTGTCTACAGGTAAACATTGATTATTCTCTAGTCTGACACAGCACTCATTTTCACAGCTACAGGTCTTTAATGCCAACTTCAACCATCTGTCCCATCAAATGCCCTGTGAAAAAGAAATGGAAAAATTTTAAAGTTATTGTAAAGACAGTACTCTTACCAAATATATACCATGTGCCACTGACAGCCATCACATATACAGCATGTGCCACAGATCTCATAGTAGCCCTCTTCAGTCATAGCTGACTATGGGAATGCACCCCTGAGGTGAGACCCTTCAGCTGCTTTTTTCCGTGTGTTCTTTTCCGCATTTTTTTCTCTTCTGCTTCTTGTGAGAGCTCTTCACCAAATATGAGTGGCACCATAGGGAGCATCGCCACTTGGTAGATTGGCAGCTACATCCTCCCATGTTGCTGGATCCATGTCCAGGGCCTTCATGTCTCTCTTGCAGACATTCTTTGATCCTCATCTGTGGTCGCTCAACTGTTCTTTTGCCATCTGCCAGTTGTCCATAGAAATTATCTTTAAGGATTTGACTATCTTCCATGCGGCAGACATGGCCAAGCCAGTATACAGATCTCATCATATTTACAACACATGCCACAAACAGCATCATCAAATTTATGACATGCACTACAGACATATCACAATTACATCTAATGTAACCATGTTGCACTGGGAGATACATCCCTACAATATGTGGAATCATATATGTCCCTACAAGATATGGAATCATATATGTGTCTACAAGACATGGAATCATATATGTCCCTACAAGAGATGGTATCATAAAATCATATACATTCCTGCAGGAGATAAAGTCATATACATTCCTACAAGAGATAGAATCATATACATTCCTGCAAGAGATAAAATCATATACATCATTACAAGAAATGGAATCATACACATATCATGGCAGAACATAGACAAAGTTGGAGGAAAAGATAATTATATAAAAAAATAATAATACATATGGCAAGAGGAACTTACTTTCTGGTTTAATTTTTGTTGTTCTCCATGTTTCACAGCCATACAATATAATACTTTTTGTGGTTGCATTTCTTTTGACTTCCATAAATTTCCTAACGCAATGATACAGACTTTCATACTTAGGCAGAAACAAATTAAAATGGTATGACAAGATCACCAATGTGGTACTGATGTGAAGGACAAAGAAGAAAGCAATGGCTTTGGATAAGACAAAAATAAGAAAGTCATCTGATAGCATCTTCTCAAATTTTCAGTATGACAAAAATAAGAAAGTCATGTGATAGCATCTTCTCAAATTTTCAGTATAAGACAAAAATAAGAAAGTCATGTGATAGCATCTTCTCAAATTTTCAGTATGACAAAAATAAGAAAATCATGTGATAGCATCTTCTCAAATTTTCTGTATAAGACAAACACAAGGCTAAAAACAAAAACACATGAAAGCAATAAAACAGATGTAAAAGGGATAAAGTAGACAGACTTTGAACAGTGGGCACAGGACAGGAAGAGGCGTGGCAAGTTGTTTGCTGGGGACATGTACTCCACAAGCAGCTGAAAAGTAACCTGATGAGGATTGACATATATCTTAAACCCATTTGTTATCTTAAACCCATTTGTTATCTTAAACCCATTTGTTATCTTAAACCCATTTGTTATCTTAAACCCATTTGTTACCTTAAACCCATTTGTTATCTTAAACCTATTTGTTCCAAATGGTTTGATTTTGCTTCCTGCGAATTTCTATGCTGGGTCACATTCTCCCCATAAGCTCTCAGTTTCTCTGGCTTCCATTTCTTTCACTTCTCTCAAGTCTCTTATGCCTCCTCACCCCTCTTCCCCTGTAGGTTTCAGTCAAGCAAATGTCTTGTTGTGCAGGTTTGGTTGTTTTCTGATGGTAGGTACTATCCATGTCCACTTTCTGTCTTTAGTATCCAGTGCAGAGGTTTTTTCCTGGTCTTTTTTCCCACAGATATGGGTCATTTGACGGTCTAAAGCAGGGCCGGGCTACTTTTTTTGGGTATTGCCCAAAATCGATTTGTGTTAAATGATATTACACCCCCCTCCCCCAAAGTAAACAAAAACAAGCTAATTGCTCTTAAAATGAAGAATAAACTGCTCTCAAAGTCAAGAATTAATAAAAGACTTAAAAAACCACACATGCTGTCAAAAGAATAGCACACATACAAAATTAATCAAAAGGATTGAAGAACTGAACAATTTCATTCAAAACTTCTCCACTTCAGGTTTTGGAAAAATGGTGCTGTTTCATATTTGATAAAACAACATCCATACCAGATGTTTGCTGTAGGTTCAAAATATAACACTGAATATAACAAAATATTACTGTCGTTTTCTAAAATATTTGCAACTCGCTTGACATAAAATAGTATACAAAATTGTATATACTGTAACAGCTTTGGATTGCTATTTACTGGACAACCAGCAACACGTCATTAAAATATAACAGAAATCCCTAGTTTAATTCATAAGAACTTTATTAGTTATTGAATAGGCACAACTCGCCATGGAAAATAATAACATATCTACAACTCTCAGTCGACCGGAGAAAAGGGATTAGAAAAGAAAAGCAGAATAGTAGCAGTTGCAAATATGGCTCAAAGTACTTTCATAAGATTACATCACCACCAAAAATCAAGCCACGTACCTTGGAATAAATATTGGGGACCGACTGGGCTAGCGTGCTCCTAGTCGGGAGTCGAGATCATAACTGACGTTTTTAAGGACTAGCCAAAATGGCGTCTTTGACAAGGTCATGTGACTTAATTATCAAGGGGAGTTAATTTTATAAAAGTAGGAATTTATTGTTGATCCTTTAAAATTGGGGGGGGGGGGGGGGCCCACACACACACACAATTAATAAAGAATGAGTTCAATGACCCCACAATACTTTTATTTGTATTTTTGTTAGCCATTACACCCAAAATTTTCATTTTTACCCCATTTGGGGTAATTTACACCTGTTCCACGACCCTTGGTCTAAAGACCCCCATGTGACAACTGGCACTAATGCACATTTTATTACAGCTGTTAATATACACGCATACGTGATGAGCCATAAATGTGGTGCTGGGTCTTAAGTCTTCTTCTTCTTCTTCTCGTTCGCTGTTGTTTAGAAATGTCTACACAAGACGTCCGGTTCTCTGGATGTATGTTGCTGTGGTTGGGTCTTAAGTAAGAATGAAGAGCAACAGCAGTGATTAACAAGCCTGTACTGCTTTTAGCTTGAAGATATAAGTAAGAATGAACAAACATGACCAAGTTGGTCTTATGCCAGAAGTTGAGGGGAACTGCAGTAAGATGTGGAGTACAATGGATGGGTTTGAAAAAAAATCGAAAAAAAAAGGTGATTCGTCTTACGAGGACAAAAGACAAAGAAAATAGTCTACGTTACGGCCACAAGGCCTTCGTCAGGAAAGGAAAGAAAGTGAAGGCTAGATAGGACACATAAGAACTTAAATAAATATAAAAATAAAACCTAGGTACTTCCCTGAAGGCAAGGCATCGAAATCCTATCACTATTAGCTGTCCGCTAATGGACAGCGTGGCTGAAGAGGAAGTGACTTCCGCCACTGGATGTACACAATACATACTAAGAAACTAAAAAACGAAACTGAACAATAAACTACCCAAACGTAATAAAAGTGGGGACTGGAAATAGAAGCCGGTCTCAACACTTTACACACCTTTGTCTGAGGTCACCCTTTCCTCTCTTGCTCTATTTTGACTCTTTCCACTCTTATCCTATTCTTCTATTTTTTATGCCATCCTCCATAATATGTATGAATATACACTGTTTCTAATTTGTCTTGATTTTTTATTTCATATTTATTTATCTCCCACTCATTCTGTCCTCTTCTATTTCCAGTCCCCACTTTTATTACGCTTGGGTAGTTTATTGTTCAGTTTCGTTTTTTAGTTTCTTAGTATGTATTGTGTACATCCGGTGGCGGAAGTCACTTCCTCTTCAGCCACGCTGTCCATTAGCGGACAGCTAATATTGATAGGATTTCGATGCCTTGCCTTCAGGGAAGTACCTAGGTTTTATATTTATTTAAGTTCTTATGTGTCATATCTAGCCTTCACTTTCTTTCCTTTCCTGACGAAGGCCTTGTGGCTGTAACGTAGACTATTTTCTTTGTCTTTTGTCCTCGTAAGACGAATCACCTTTTTTCAAACCCATCCATCTTATGCCAGACAAGCCTTGAATTCTGGGGGAAGCAAACAAGAGACAGCCTTAGTGATGCTGTGCCTGGTGCTAGAAAGTGCATCATGTAAAATAAATGTCTACAGAAACCACCACTGCCAAAGCTTATGAGGTGCCCTGGCACAAGTTTACTGCAAGAGGAACAGCAGCAGTTATGGCTCTAGCACAAGTTTACTGGAAGAGGAACAGCAACAGTTATGGCTCTGGCACAAGTTTACTGGAAGAGGAACCGCAGAAGTTATGGCTCTGCCACAGATGCTTATTAAAAACTTAAGGTAATGCCACAGCAGTTACTGCTGTTGAGGAGCAAAGTGTTAGAGACTGCATTATACTAAGTCTCAGCTTTATGAGGTGGGGGTGACCTGTTCCATTCATCCCTGCTTTTGGCTTCTCTAACTAAAGAAAAGAGAGGTATCCATTTACAGATGGTACACTGAAGCATGTGGCTACTTGGTTTTGAATCCTGTAACTGTGTTTTCAGAAGTAAGTGCCATAACTATAACATAGTTTGTGTTACAATGATTGGTGTAAAACAAGAGATTGATTTCATTATGGATGTCATGTCACCTACCTTGTCATGTAGCTCCTGTTATTTCTTGCCACAAGGACCTTTTTCTCCCACTTTATACCCAATCAGGAAGGCAACAAGAGCTGCTGCAGCTGTCGCAAGCAAAACAGTTGTTGTTGAATGGTTTCCCTCCAGTGCCATTGTAAACTGAGAATAGATGAGTTCATACACGTTTTTATAAACAAAAGGTTTGGAGAGCTGACATGACTGACTGTTACTCCATAAGTGTTATCCCTGATACCAACCATACTGACAGCAAGCTAATAGTAGAGAATGAGCTTCACTAACATAAAGTTGTAGGGTTGTCACTAACATAAAGTTGTAGGGTTGTCACTAACATAAAGTTGTAGGGTTGTCACTAACATAAAGTTGTAGGGTTGTCTAGTCAATTTACATTTATCAGTTTATTTAGGGCCATCAAAAGAGAGAATGGGTATCAGTTTCTAGTTGCAATTTTCAACTGCTGCCCTTGGAACACCTTTCACTGTTCCAAACAGTCTACACTGGAAATAATGATTTTCTCGGGCCCATCAACGTGATCAAAGTTTTACACGACAAGGAGACAAAAGTTTTACATGACATGGAGACAAAAGTTTAACATGACAAGGAGACAAAAGTTTTACATGACAAGGAGACAAAAGTTTTACATGACAAGGAGACAAAAGTTTTACTTGACAAAGAGACAAAAGGTGTACATGACAAGGAGACAAAAGGTATACGGTACATGACAAGGAGACAAAAGTAATAGTTCCATAACAAGTAATCTCAGAATATAAAAAACTTGTAAATAGAAAAGCCTTAAAGCGTGCAAAACTAACTTCACTTTATCTTAATGGCAGAAGCTTAAGTAAAAAATCAAGGTAATAACTGCCAGGGCAGAATCAGCTTTCCACAACATGAAAAAAATTATCACTGACTGAATATCAGCGCTGCCTATACCTTAAACCAGTAAGGTGGCTTGAGTACCCTGACAAACCCCAGTGCTATGCCAGCGGGAGTTTTACTCCTGGCAGGTTCTACCAAGCTGGACAGGTCTGCATGGGTAGGGGTCAACTAAAGCTGGCACCTGATCCTCCAGGTTGTAGGTTTTAGCACAGGGCCGTTCCATAACAAGTAATCTCAGAATATAAAAAACTTGTAAATAGAAAAGCCTTAAAGCGTGCAAAACTAACTTCACTTTATCTTAATGGCAGAAGCTTAAGTAAAAAATCAAGGCAATAACTGCCAGGGCAGAATCAGCTTTCCACCACATGAAAAAAATTATCACTGACTGAATATCAGCGCTGCCTATACCTTAAACCAGTAAGGTGGCTTGAGTACCCTGACAAACCCCAGTGCTATGCCAGCGGGAGTTTTACTCCTGGCAGGTTCTACCAAGCTGGACAGGTCTGCATGGGTAGGGGTCAACTAAAGCTGGCACCCTGATCCTCCAGGTTGTAGGTTTTAGCACAGGGCCGGCACCTTTGTCTATGTAAAAAAAAAAAAAAAAGTTACGGAAACAGCAACAAATGAAAATGCTCTGATGTGGGACTGACATCCAGCGCCTGAGGCTCGTATGACTGACAGTGGTGAAAGCCGAAAGGAAGCCACTGTAATGAAACCGGTTGCCCTGATCGCAAAACACGAAACCAGAGGGACAGGGAGAATAAAAACAGCAACAGGAGAAACTACTTCACTCTGGAAGAGGTGATCGACAGCACAATAAAGGTTTAGCCATTATCCTATAGAAAGGTCATTACTGGAATGGAAATTCGTCAACAACAGACTGATAAGAACAAGACTGTGAGGGAGATTCACCAACACCACAATTATACAATGCTATGCACCAACAAATGACAGCGATGAAGAGGTCAAGGACGAATTCTATCAACAGCTACAAAAAGAAATGGAAACCGCACCTAGATACAATTTTATCAAGTAATGGGAGACCTCACTGCGAAAGTTGGAACACACAATACATATAATGAAAGAGTAATGGGGAAATGCGGCAGCGGAACAGGAAACGAAAATGGGGATAAACTAATAAGCTTCTAGAGCATTAACTTAACAACTTGGTCACTGGAGGAACACTTTTTCCACACAAATTAAATATGGGAGTCACCAAACGGCCAGGACAGAAACCAGATAGACCACATTATGATCAATGGTAGATGGAGAAATTAATTACAAAATGTGAAAGTAAGAAGAGGTGCAGATGTGGGAAGCGATCACCACCTATTAGTAGCAAGACTGAAGGTGAAACTCACAGCTGCTGGACCAATTGCAACTAAACAGAAAAGTATGACATCACCAAACTCAAGGACACCCTTACAAGAAAAGCTTTTGTGGTTCATATAAAGAGACAATATCAAATTGCCAATAGCCAGGAAAAGACTGACTGACTGATGTTGACCAGAAATTCAACACCATTTCAACAATATATAAGGAAAGCAGCAAATCATGCTTGGGATTCCAGGAAAGGAAGAGACAAGATTGGACAACACCAGAAACATTAAACACCATAACGATACAAGAAAATAAATGAAAAGAAGGAAAATAGAAGCAAAGTCCTGCCCCAGGTTAAGGGAAATATACTGCGAGCAGTAACAACGGTCGGACAAAGAAGTAAAACGTCAAACCTGAGCCAACAAAAGGAAATTTCTGGACGATCTTGCAAGACAGTCAGAAGAGGCAGCACTAAGAAATGAACAAAATACAGTGTATAAAATAATTAAAACCATCAGTGGAAAATGGGGTGCAAACAATATTATGTTAGTAAGAGACAAGCAAGGAAATCTCATCACCACACCACAGGGGCAGGAAACAAGATGGACAGAGCACTTCAGAGAAACACTGAATAAGAAGGAACCTCCAGAGACGCAGCTGAATGTTCCTGAGACTGAAAATGATCTAGACGTAAATAGACATTCCGCGAAGCGAAGAAATCATCACAGCTATCAAATACATATATATATATATAGCATATATATATATATCATCATCATGTGACGTATTCTTTCCAGAACGTTGTCTCCATTACAGCTGCTCTGAACGCATCACGATTCTGGGCAAGTCGACCTGCATCAGCCAAAGACAAGTTCAGACTCTCTGTGATGTCCTGGGTCCACCGTCGTCTAGGTCGACCCCTTCCCCTTTTTCCAGGGACCATGCCTTCCATCACTGTTTTTTCCAGACTATTATGTCTTTTTATATGACCGAAAAATTTCAGCTTCCTTATTGCGATGGTATTTAGGAGCCAATGTTCCTGTACGTTTAGTGAGTACAGTACTTCTCTGTTGGTCTTTTTTTCTGTCCAGGGTATTCTCAACATCCTTCTGTAGCATTTCATTTCGAATGATGTAATCTTTTTTGCAACTGTTTTATTGAGTGTCCAAGTCTCGCAGCCGTATGTTGCTACTGGGAATATACATGCTCTGATCAGTTGTAACTTTGTTTCTTTGCTTGTGCCTTGCCATAGGTTTTTCATCTGTATTAGCTTATGTGAAGCAATTGCAAGTCTTCTTTTAATTTCTACTGCACAGTCGCCAGAGCTGTTAATGATTGATCCTAAGTATTCAAATTCATTGACACTTTCCAGTTCTTCGTTATCAATTTCAATTTCTGGTTTGGTCTTTACTTTGTCTGTTGTCAATACTTTGGTCTTCTTGGTGTTTAAGTATAGATTCTGGGCCTCGCTGTGTTTTTTGGTGGACAGAAGTAATTGTTCAAGTCCTTCTGGGTTGGTCGATAGGAGGACTGTGTCGTCAGCATATCTGATTTCCGGGATCTGGTACCCGCCGATGTTAAATGAGATATATATATATATATATATAGGGATGTCACGGCGATATGTTCGCCGAAATATCAGGTTGGTCACGCTGAGAGTGACAACATTGATATAATGTAAAAACCTGTTAGGTCAGCTGACCGGAAGGGAAGTAAAAACAAATTCTGGTGCAAAAAGGCAGTAGAGTTCTGGCCAGCGTCCGGTACAGGTCGCCTTTATGTTCCCTGTCAGCATTTTTGCTGGGAAGTGTATGCCATTCTTTGTTCAGTTATAGTGCTTGCCATTTCTTCATGCGGTGTGGATTATATTGCATAATTCTAGAGTGACGGTGTATTATCTAGTGGTATTTTCTTAGGCCGTTGATGATGAGTTCTTTGTGATTAAGTATTGCTTTGTCATAGCACAGGGTTTCGCCGGTGAGCGAAAGTCATTGTGATGTTCATCCAGTAGGGCCATATCAGTGGGTATGATACTGATAGATTAAGTTGTTAGTGGTGCAAGCTGCATTGGCATTTATGTTGAGTTGTATTTCATATGTATTGCTAGCCGTGTGTGCAGTTTATTAATAAAAGGGAACTTACCTGTTAAACTTACTTATTGTCACCTATTGTATGCTGTGGTCGTCTTCTAGCGGAACGAGCCAAGTATGAAAGTGTTCATGTATTAAAATCCACAGTATAAGTAAGTCCTGACAGCTGGGGGCTAAGTCTAAACAGCGCCCTGACAACTGTAAGCGGTGTCTACAGTATTCTATAGAGTATTGTGGACAGCTAAGAGCTGTATCCAAAAGGCTGTAGTGCCTATGTTTCTATATACAGGCCAGAACGAATTATGCACACTGAGTGTTAGAAGGCTGTAGCCGCAGTGTGTTGGCGCCTTCTTAGTTATTATTAAGCCACGATAGTGAGTTATTTTCAGTCATCCAGTGTCAAGTCAGTATGTTGGTCAGTCTGTAAACGTGAACTGTTTACGGTCGAGTGCCCTCGATAATGCAGTGACCTAGTTAGGCAACAGTTGTAATTTTCAGGTTCAGAGATTGTTGGACAGTGTGTGACAACGTGTTGCAAGTGTACTGTGGTACTATAGTGGCAGTTGCTAGGAGAATTTTTGTGTCAAGGTAATAGATTCAAGTTATAGCTTGCATCGAGCGTGTCAGTTTGAAGTAGTACAAGGCATACTTTATAGCTTAGTGCTAGGAAGGTGGCGATCCAGTCAGAGCAGCGGTGGTTGGTGTGACAGATGTCGGTAGAGGGTCCATGTAAGATGCAGAGCTGAATAGTTCATCTATTGTGGTTGGTGATAGGTTGGCCAGAGTGAATAACTGTGTGTCGTCAGGAGGGATCGGTTGGTCTATTGTGGTTGGTGATAGGTTGGCCCGAGTGACAGACTGTGTGTGTCGTCAGGAGGGATCGGTTGGTCTAGTGTGGTTGGTGATAGGTTGGCCCGAGTGACTGACTGTGTCGTCAGGAGGGATCAGATGGTTAATAGTAGTGGTGGCATCTCAGGTTATATGGTACTCCTCTTGGTTGGATATCCTGGTTGACGTGACCTTACTACACTGATGTGCCCGGCCAGGGGGTGAAGATCAACGCCTCTGACGTGACCTTACCACACTGATGTGCCCGGCCAGGGGGTGAAGATCAACGCCTCTGACGTGACCTTACCACACTGATGTGCCCGGCCAGGGGGTGAAGATCAAGGATTAAGTGTACTTTGTGTGGACACTGGCATAGCATAGTGCCAAGAGACTTACATATATTCTTCCGGTACTTAGACGAGTGTAAGGCTGGATACCTAACATGATAGTTCTAGCATAGACTGCGCTCTCATAGCTCCGTGCAAGACAATGTATTTGATTGGATATTGGTTGCAGTACTGTGCCAAAGGACATTAGGATGTTATGCTGACACACAGACTTCCGTAGGAATTGGAGTTTCTGGAACACTACATTAGTCTGGATTTTGTGAACTTTGTGGAGTATTGTTCGTGTTGTCCTCATATTCATCACCAGTGCTGAGGAAGCTTCGTGGACAAGCGTCGCTGAGGAGCTTCAGTTAAGTTTCTTTTTTTTTTGTCTGTAAATCTTTATACATTTATTATATTTATGTTTCTGTGTTTTTCTTTAAATTCTGTTTTTCATCATTAAAAATTTTATTTTATTTTCTGTCTATCCGACTGATTCTATCTTCGGGTTCTTTGGAGTAAGTGGGATAGTAGATTTGTTCTGTTTACGTCGATTTCTTGAGGTCTGTGTATTAGTTTATTATTGTTTTTTTGTGTAGAACTTAGTCTGTATGTGGGTAGTTAGTTAGATCGGATCTTTCGCTGTATTTCTTAGTAATTGGAGGTATTGATATATATTCTGATATGTTATAGTGTTAGTTTTGGTTATAGATTATTAAGTTTATTTTGCTTCTTATGAGTTGGGAGTGAAGGAGAGAGCTCTCAGTACTTCATCGTTGTGTGTGGTTATTGTTTAGTTTATTGTGTTTAAATTATATTCGTGTGTTCAAGGGAGGACGGGTGGTGAGTTTAATTCTTTCTTGGCTTACTTGTGGGAAAAGAGTGAATTAGACTGATTTCTTCTAGGGGGTGGCTGTGTATGTTTAGTGGTGGAGTAAGGCAGAGGGTTTTCCTGTGACTGCCCTACTTAACATTCCAAGCCCTGTTGGTGTTAGGCAGATTTGTGCAGTTTGTATTTACATTGTCGTGTACATTCAGTAATTCTTTTGTCGCATTTAAGTGGTGTGGTCTCATTCCATCTGGCTATCTTGTGAATACGTTTACAGGTATCCCTCGTTTTCGTTCGTGTGCAGTCACGCAGTGTATATACTAATCTACCTCTGCTCTACTTGGTCTATCATCTTATTCCTCGTGACTGGGATTTTGTTTTCGTAGTGTGGGGTGTGTGTCTTGTCATCTGTTTAGTGCTCATTTTGCCAAGGGAAACACTTGTATAACACAGATTATTAAGATTAGTTATAATTGAAGAATTATTTGGGTACAGCACCAGTGTGGGTGCCAGTAACAGACTTTGGAATAAAAGCTGAGTCAGTGTCAAGTTGGGACACTGGTGTCATAGCACCAGGAAGTTTCATCAGCTGTTGTTATACAACTGTCGACTATTGTAAGGGTATTTGAGTGTATCACAGAGACTAAGTGGTCAGAAGGACCAAATTTTTAGAGTAATGAGACAGTAACCAAGTGGCAAAGTAAGACTATATTTATACAATAAGAGGTAAAGTTGGATGATGTGTATACAGTGAGAGGTGAGGTGATTTATACTTACATGCATATATATGTGTAAATTGGAGAAGTGATTTCAATATTTACTATCATTACGGGAGCCGCGCTAGCGTAGTGGTTACAACACCGCTCTGGCGACCGGGTGATACAGGATCAAACCCGGGCGACGGCATTTGAGGATTTTTCGTCGACCGGGATTTGGACTGGATTAACTCGAGACCTGGCGAGTACATTTGAAGGAGTGTCGTCGACCAGGGACTGGCGGCTCCTGAGCCGACCCAGCTGCAATGGGTACCTCCGAAATCGGCGAGTATTTGCCTGAATGGCGAGGGACACCTGTCTCTGTACAAGAAATAAAGGGATACTCACGTAAAATCAATGTCAGGTTAGACATAAAAATAATAACCTGAGATTTCGCCTCGAGTATTAGCGGGCGTACGCAAAAAAAAAAAAAAAAAAAAAAAAAAAAAAAAAAAAAAAAAAAAAAAAAAAAAAAAAAAAAACTATCATTACTGCATACCTTGTAAGCAGAGAGTTATCTTATATCTGGGAATATAAGTAAAATATATACGATTGAGTAGTGGCATAGTAAAATCTATAGCAAGAGATAATAGTGAGTATTCTGGGTGTGCACCATGGACCTGCAGGCTTTCATTCAGATAGGCAAGGAATGTGGGTACACACAGAAAGAACTCATGGATTTAGCTGAAGCAAAATGTTATTCAGTGGAGAATCAAAAAGCTTTAGGGCAGAAGGAAGAGAAGGAAAGGATTGAGAAACAGAATGCCCTAAGAGATGCTCGAGCTGAAGAGCTAGAGCTAAAAAGAAGAGAATTCGAGTTACAAGAAAGGAAGATGAAAGAAGAAAACGACTGGAAACAGAGAGAGTTTGAATTACAAGAAAAGAAGATAGAGAGAGAATTGCAAGAAAAGAAGATAGAGAGAGAATTGCAAGAAGAGAAGATGAGAGAAGATAGAGAATTTGAATTAGAGGAGAGAATGAAAATTGATAAGGAATTACAATTAAAGAGACTGGAAGTGGGTGCGAGTGGTCAGAACTCGACTCCTGGGGGGTCTCATCATCCCTTTAGGCTGTGTATGCCGAATTTCAATGATAAATTGACAGTTTAGATTTTTTCCTTGAAAGATTCGAGACCGGTGCGTGGCCTGAAAGAGATCAGTGGCCATCTCTGTTATCAACGTTGCTAGTGGGGCCTGCGATGGAGACTTTTTATAGCCTCCCACTAGAAGAAAGGGCCGATTACGACAAGGTAAAGGAAAGGCTGCTCCGGAAATTCCGTCTGACTGCTGACAGCTACCGGACGAGTTTTAAAAATGCGATGCCAAGCGCAGACCAAGACTTTGAGGACTTTATCTCGAAGATCAAACTTCTGCTGAATAGATGGATCGAAATGGAGGGGATAATGAAGGACTATGATGGCTTGTTAGACTTGATGCTACGGGACAAAGTGTTGTCGTCGTGCTCAACGGAGTTGGGGCATTCTTCCAAGAGCGCCAGCCAAAAGACATCGAGACCATGGCCCAATTGGGGCATCATTATGTCCTTGCCCACCCGGGCAAACCCATCCACAAGTCAGGTCTGCCAGACGACATAGTTGCCGGTGTTGGCAAAGTTCAGCGCCATCCGTGGCGAAACCAGTCAGGCGATGTAGACAGGGGCCAAGAGCAGAAGTATGAGAAGCCCTCCAGTCCCTATCAGCCATGTAGAGGAAATTATGGGAATTTCCAATCACATAGGAATGGTCGGCCGAGTTGGCAGAACCGACAATGTAAGAGTTATAGCGACGGAGGGGAGCAACAAGCGCAAAAGCAGGTACACTTCGAGGACTCTCGGGATGAAGACTGGTTTTGGTACAAAACCAAACATCACAAGCAGAGGAGTGGTTCCTCAGAGAGTCGATCTTCAGACTCTGATGCGCGGTCATCGTCATCTAAAGGTTCTAGCAAGAGTTCAGGTGATGAGTCGAAGGAGTGCCTGTGTTACAATTGTGGTGGCAATAATCATTGTGCTGACAGGTGCCACACCCCAATAGAACACGTGAATTCTGCGTTTGTGTTGGACACAGTAAATAGCGAGGACTGTGTGGGGTGTCACCCTCTGTTCCATGCGAACGAGAGGTTAGTGCTTCAATGTGGGCATGCGGCACCATGTCTGTCGGCAGTCCAAGAGACTGGCAAGGTGATTCTCCATGAAGGCAAGGTGGAGAGTAGACCAGTCCGGGTGTTGAGGGACACTGGATGCACCACAATTGGGGTTCGTCGGTCGTGTATCGATGACTCCTGCCTTACAGGCAAAACGGTAAAGTGTACTACTTTTGGGGGCAAAGTTGAGTCTTACCCCCAGGCGCGCATTAATGTGGACACCCCGTTCATAACAGGTAGAGTGAATGCGTTTGTCCTGCAGAACCCGATTGCCGATTTAATTGTCAGCAATGTGCGGGGAGTACTGTTACGCACAAATAATTACTTTTTTCCAAAGTCTTTGTATGATCGTTTTTCGTATGTATGATCATTATTTGACTGAAATGCATGTTATATATATTTTATGGTCAAAGGGACAGAACCCGATATATCGATATTGCTATTTTTTATGAGATTACCTCCTCTTGTATAGAGACACGTTCGGTCTATAATGTCTTGAACGAAGCGTGACCATATCTCCTTATTTGGTAGTATCAGTCAACTGTTGTAGATGTTTGAAACCTTTCTTAACGCTTCTGTTCATGTCCATAAAAGGCGCGACTGTGTAAGACTTTTATCTCGAATGTTCTTAGAATCGTCTTATTGTGAACAGCGACTCAGAGATTGTCACTCTGCGCATGTCTCGACTTGGTTGTCGCTTGTTGTTCCGCCCAGGTCGGGCAGTTGAGAAATGGACTGATTAGCGAGCGGACGCGACTGCGTCTTGTGATTCTCTGAGGGAAATACATTGTCTTTGTGAGTTAGTTAGCTAACTAGACTATTTCCCCGTATTATTCAAGCCTGCCTGGAGGCATATGTTCATGGTTGATTTTCCGAAATATGGTAATTCCTCTTGTATCGAACTTTAGGCTATCATCTAGAGGTTCGTCATTTTGTCGCCTTTTTGCTCGCCTGTGTGATTCAAAATGGAGAGGTACTTTGACTAGGATTAAGTCACCGGTATCTTTATACCTGAACTAGTTATATATCTATGGGTCGCTCTAGACCAACAAGACTATTGTCTGTGTTCCAGGATTCGTTATATCAGAGATCACGTCCAAGTCAGATGGTTAGACTTAGGAAGGTTATAAAGGTCAAGCTGACCTGTAATCCATGTATGCTACTCACGTGCAGACAGTAAACGGACGTATTGTATACATCTGATCTGCTAGCATCAGGAAGGAATAATTATTATTGTCTATGAACATTAAGGATCTGCAGCTGACCACGGTTGCAGAAGTTATATGTATTATTTATCAAGCTTCGCTATGATATTTGTTTTCCATACAACTATTGAGTATTGACTTCTACATGACTGTCAGTTAACATGAGTTTGAATGCTGCATTCGTTGTGCTATGCCGATGATAACATAAGTATCATGACTGTTTTGTGGCGTGCAATAAATGGTATAAACCTAAAGCGAAGTTACCATTTTTATGACTCTACACGTCATGTTGCCTGTGGTGTACCCTGTGAACTGTTCTACTGCAACACACACAGCAACAATCTAAACCAGATAAGACACCCACATCTTGCATTGTAATACCTGGTGTCGATAGAGGTGGTAATTCGACGGCATCCTAAAACCACCCTTATCAATTCATGGTGGCCAGTATGGGGATATATACGCGTATACTTAGATAAATTTTTCTCTAAGGACCTGGGATATGATCTCAGTTTCGCTCCAAGTGTTGAGCTATTTTGTTAGGTATATCCGCGCATCATACGTGCGTTAGGAGCCTAGATTTTTCCGGCTCCAGGATTTAAAAAAAAAAATGTTTCATTTTTTTTTTCCCGGGAGGGTGCGGTAATGTTACGCACAAATAATTACTTATTAGTTACTGATGCATTACATAATGTAATAAAATAGTGCGGTATATTAATATATTACACCGCTATTTGCAACACATTGTATGATATCATAATAATATATTTGATTTCATATATTGGTATGAGAATAATTTGACTTTTATTATGATGTTGCCAGCATTGTGGTTTGTGTTGGTGGCACCTTCCTGGGATATATACGCGTATACTTAGATAAATTTTTCTCTAAGGACCTGGGATATGATCTCAGTTTCGCTCCAAGTGTTGAGCTATTTTGTTAGGTATATCCGCGCATCATACGTGCGTTAGGAGCCTAGATTTTTCCGGCTCCAGGATTTAAAAAAAAAAATGTTTCATTTTTTTTTTCCCGGGAGGGTGCGGTAATGTTACGCACAAATAATTACTTTTTTCCAAAGTCTTTGTATGATCGTTTTTCGTATGTATGATCATTATTTGACTGAAATGCATGTTATATATATTTTATGGTCAAAGGGACAGAACCCGATATATCGATATTGCTATTTTTTATGAGTTTACCTCCTCTTGTATAGAGACACGTTCGGTCTATAATGTCTTGAACGAAGCGTGACCATATCTCCTTATTTGGTAGTATCAGTCAACTGTTGTAGATGTTTGAAACCTTTCTTAACGCTTCTGTTCATGTCCATAAAAGGCGCGACTGTGTAAGACTTTTATCTCGAATGTTCTTAGAATCGTCTTATTGTGAACAGCGACTCAGAGATTGTCACTCTGCGCATGTCTCGACTTGGTTGTCGTTTGTTGTTCCGCCCAGGTCGGGCAGTTGAGAAATGGACTGATTAGCGAGCGGACGCGACTGCGTCTTGTGATTCTCTGAGGGAAATACATTGTCTTTGTGAGTTAGTTAGCTAACTAGACTATTTCCCCGTATTATTCAAGCCTGCCTGGAGGCATATGTTCATGGTTGATTTTCCGAAATAAGGTAATTCCTCTTGTATCGAACTTTAGGCTATCATCTAGAGGTTCGTCATTTTGTCGCCTTTTTGCTCGCCTGTGTGATTCAAAATGGAGAGGTACTTTGACTAGGATTAAGTCACCGGTATCTTTATACCTGAACTAGTTATATATCTATGGGTCGCTCTAGACCAACAAGACTATTGTCTGTGTTCCAGGATTCGTTATATCAGAGATCACGTCCAAGTCAGATGGTTAGACTTAGGAAGGTTATAAAGGTCAAGCTGACCTGTAATCCATGTATGCTACTCACGTGCAGACAGTAAACGGACGTATTGTATACATCTGATCTGCTAGCATCAGGAAGGAATAATTATTATTGTCTATGAACATTAAGGATCTGCAGCTGACCACGGTTGCAGAAGTTATATGTATTATTTATCAAGCTTCGCTATGATATTTGTTTTCCATACAACTATTGAGTATTGACTTCTACATGACTGTCAGTTAACATGAGTTTGAATGCTGCATTCGTTGTGCTATGCCGATGATAACATAAGTATCATGACTGTTTTGTGGCGTGCAATAAATGGTATAAACCTAAAGCGAAGTTACCATTTTTATGACTCTACACGTCATGTTGCCTGTGGTGTACCCTGTGAACTGTTCTACTGCAACACACACAGCAACAATCTAAACCAGATAAGACACCCACATCTTGCATTGTAATACCTGGTGTCGATAGAGGTGGTAATTCGACGGCATCCTAAAACCACCCTTATCAAGTACATAATGCTACGGGAGAGGCTGGAGCAGTCGCGCAGCAACTCCAAAGTCCCGAGGCGGATAATCAGGTGGCCGAAGTATCACCATCTGAGAAGATGGTATGTGTTACACGGGGTTCGTGACAGGCTTCCGTTGGTACTTGGAAGACAGTACCGAAGCACAGGAAAAGTAACCACGAAGGAATATCTGAGGATCTGAATGCGAGTAACCACGCGGTATGGGTGCGCAATGTTCCTCGGAGTGCTAGTTGGCACTCACTCCGACGTGTGTTTAGTGAAGTCGCACCAGTGAAGTTTGTAGAGGTAGTGTCATTGCGCGACAACACCAAAGTTGCACGAGTGACTTTCACGAATAGGTGGGGTGTGCGTGATGCAGTTAGGCAGAAGCATATGTCGTTGCTTCAGAACCATTTGCTAATAGTCCAGCAATAGCTAGGGTTAGGTTTCGTGTTCAGTAAGATGTTTCGGTTGATGCAAACCGAACCTTAGAGTCTGACCCACGCCCCCAGTACTATTCTGATATGAATATGTGTGTGTTGGAAACTTGTAAAGATCATGTGATGCGTTGCAATGCATGTTTATGATATACTATGTTGGACTGCGAAATCTTTGTATCAGGATGCCATAAAGGCTATTTGTTATAGAGTTATATTGAACGTATGTTTAAACCATGTTATAATATAATGTATATTTATAGCGTGTAGAAATGATTGTTTATACTATAAGATTGGTTACTATTGTTGATGCTTAGCTAGATATGAATAACTAAAATGTAACATATGTTGTGGTTGATAGACCAGGTGTGGACAGTCGTTGTTATTTTTCACGACTACCAGTACCTGGGGTGGATTAGTTCATGCTCATTTTGTGTTTGGTGCATAAGGTGAGAAGGCAGGAACGACAATGGTGTTGGACAACTATGGCACTCTCTAGGTAGATAAGGAGGTGCTGTCTCGGCATTTTGTTCGTCCATACTCCGAAGGGGGTTGGGCGTAGCTCCTCCGGTGGAAGAAAACTTTGTTTTCTTTCTTAAGGGAAGAGGGGGGGGGGGTGGATGTCATGGCGATATGTTTGCCGAAATATCAGGTTGGTCACGCTGAGAGTGACAACATTGATATAATGTAAAAACCCGTTTGGTCAGCTGACTCGATGGGAAGTAAAAACAAATTCTGGCGCAAAAAGGCAGTAGAGTTCTGGCCAGCGTCCGGTACAGGTCGCCTTTATGTTCCCTGTCAGCATTTTTGCTGGGAAGTGTATGCCATTCTTGTTCAGTTATAGTGCTTGCCATTTGTTCATGCGGTGTGGATTATATTGCATAATTCTAGAGTGATGGTGTATTATCTAGTGGCATTTTCTTAGGCCGTTGATGATGAGTTCTTTGTGATTAAGTATTGCTTTGTCATAGCACAGGGTTTCGCTGGTGAGCGAAAGTCATTGTGATGTTCATCCAGTAAGGCCATATCAGTGGGTATGATACTGATAGATTAAGTTGTTAGTTGTGCAAGCTGCATTGGCATTTATGTTGAGTTGTATTTCATATGTATTGCTAGTCGTGTGTGGCTTCTGTGTGTGCAGTTTATTAATAAAAGGGAACTTACCTGTTAAAGGTGTTAAACTTACTTATTGTCACCTATTGTATGCTGTGGTCATCTTCTAGCGGAACGAGCCAAGTATGAAAGTGTTCATGTATTAAAATCCACAGTATAAGTAGGCCCTGACAAGGCTATATATATATATATATATATACACACACACAAACACTTGGCCCCACAACATAGTCTGCATGCTGCAGCCCCCATACATCCTCACCCTTATCTCTTCACAGCCATATTTAATTATTCTCAGCCCTTCCGCAAGCAAGACAACCACTGTCCTCTTAGTTTTAATAGAGGGTCCTAACTGGCAATAACGTTTTCATGAAAAAATACTTTATGCCACCAATAATGGATAAACGTAGAGTCCTGACAACGACAGTATACACGTAGGCTTATATACATTAATATGTCTGGCACAAACTTCAACAACAGCAACAACAACAAAACTAGGACAAATTTCGGCACTCTTCTAAGAAAATCATCCAAAGGGTAGGAGGGTTAAGCTGATCTCGACTTTTACTGTTAAAACAGTTTTTAACTATATAAAAATTAATCCTTTTACAATAATGGTGGTTAAGTGAAGTTTCAGTGATGTTCTAGTATTAGTTAGGCCTATTACTAATGATAAAAAGTAAATTAAATATTAACTCAAACACCCAACTTTTTTTACCTCAAATATGAAGAAAGTTCGAGAGACCACCATTTTAGGACAAAAACGCACGCACACACACAACTTGGACATTATCAATTACTCTACAATAATTGGAAAGGTGAAATGATATCATGATTAGGTATTAGAAACTGAACACATGTGAAATCATAGACACTAGGCCTAGCCTATACTTCCGAATTATGACTCATCAGAGATTGAACGTTGATATTGTCTTCACGTTAAAAAAAAAAACCTGACGTGACAAGTAGTTTTGTTATGAAGATTAGGCCTATAGTCTTCTAGCCAGCTACAGCGATGATATAAATGAGACTGATTGCCAGAGTAATTGTTGCAATCCACAATGCTATAAACATCAAATCCTAGTTTAGACTCACCGATTTGATCTTTAGATGGAATCAGAAACCAACAAAACAGCGAAGCATCTGTTTCCTGTTTCGCCGGCTCTGGCAAGTACCGACCTCCCTCTGTTTAAAGAATGAGAAAATAGGTCAGATGATTTCATTCACGTTATCAGCTGGCCCAGTCCTGAACTTTTTTTGTTGTTGTTTTGATGAAATGATGGGTGGAGATCGGGCACTCAACCTCTGATCATTGTTGCCTCTTCTCTTTCCATCTTGGTCTACCCTGTTCAACCTGAAAGTTGGTTATAATTGGGGTATTTAGTGTCATTTTCTTTACTAATTTTGTATTCAATTTAAATAACTGTTGTCTTTTGCAGTTGCTGATTTTTATTTATATTAGTATTTGTCAATTTTATTTTCTCTTTTGTATTGTTTCTAGATAACTATTGTCCTTTACACTTGGTTTTAATTTGTATTAGTATTTGTAGGTGTAATCGTCACCGTGCACCTACCGATATCTAATCCTGTGACAACAATAAATTTGTAGATTTGTAGGTGTAATCGTCACCGTGCACCTACCGATATCTAATCCAGTGACAACAATAAATTTGTAGATTTGTAGGTGTAATCGTCACCGTGCACCTACCGATATCTAATCCAGTGACAACAATAAATTTGTAGATGTAATCGTCACCGTGCACCTATCGATATCTAATCCAGTGACAACAATAAATTTGTAGATGTAATCGTCACCGTGCAGCTACCGATATCTAATCCAGTGACAACAATAAATTTGTAGATGTAATCGTCACCGTGCACCTACCGATATCTAATCCAGTGACAACAATAAATTTGTAGATGTAATCGTCACCGTGCAGCTACCGATATCTTATCCAGTGACAACAATAAATTTGTAGATGTAATCGTCACCGTGCAGCTACCGATATCTAATCCAGTGACAACAATAAATTTGTAGATGTAATCGTCACCGTGCACCTACCGATATCTAATCCAGTGACAACAATAAATTTGTAGATGTAATCGTCACCGTGCACCTATCGATATCTAATCCAGTGACAACAATAAATTTGTAGATGTAATCGTCACCGTGCAGCTACCGATATCTAATCCAGTGACAACAATAAATTTGTAGATGTAATCGTCACCGTGCACCTACCGATATCTAATCCAGTGACAACAATACATTTGTAGATGTAATCGTCACCGTGCACCTACCGATATCTAATCCAGTGACAACAATAAATTTGTAGATGTAATCGTCACCGTGCAGCTACCGATATCTAATCCAGTGACAACAATAAATTTGTAGATGTAATCGTCACCGTGCAGCTACCGATATCTAATCCAGTGACAACAATAAATTTGTAGATGTAATCGTCACCGTGCAGCTACCGATATCTTATCCAGTGACAACAATAAATTTGTAGATGTAATCGTCACCGTGCAGCTACCGATATCTAATCCAGTGACAACAATAAATTTGTAGATGTAATCGTCACCGTGCACCTACCGATATCTAATCCAGTGACAACAATAAATTTGTAAATGTAATCGTCACCGTGCAGCTACCGATATCTAATCCAGTGACAACAATAAATTTGTAGATGTAATCGTCACCGTGCACCTACCGATATCTAATCCAGTGACAACAATAAATTTGTAGATGTAATCGTCACCGTGCACCTACCGATATCTAATCCAGTGACAACAATAAATTTGTAGGTGTAATCGTCACCGTGCACCTACCGATATCTAATCCAGTGACAACAATAAATTTGTAGGTGTAATCGTCACCGTGCACCTACCGATATCTAATCCAGTGACAACAATAAATTTGTAGATGTAATCGTCACCGTGCACCTACCGATATCTAATCCAGTGACAACAATAAATTTGTAGATGTAATCGTCACCGTGCACCTACCGATATCTAATCCAGTGACAACAATAAATTTGTAGATGTAATCGTCACCGTGCACCTACCGATATCTAATCCAGTGACAACAATAAATTTGTAGATGTAATCGTCACCGTGCACCTACCGATATCTAATCCAGTGACAACAATAAATTTGTAGATGTAATCGTCACCGTGCACCTACCGATATCTAATCCAGTGACAACAATAAATTTGTAGGTGTAATCGTCACCGTGCACCTACCGATATCTAATCCAGTGACAACAATAAATTTGTAGGTGTAATCGTCACCGTGCACCTACCGATATCTAATCCAGTGACAACAATAAATTTGTAGATGTAATCGTCACCGTGCACCTACCGATATCTAATCCAGTGACAACAATAAATTTGTAGATGTAATCGTCACCGTGCACCTACCGATATCTAATCCAGTGACAACAATAAATTTGTAGGTGTAATCGTCACCGTGCACCTACCGATATCTAATCCAGTGACAACAATAAATTTGTAGGTGTAATCGTCACCGTGCACCTACCGATATCTAATCCAGTGACAACAATAAATTTGTAGATGTAATCGTCACCGTGCACCTACCGATATCTAATCCAGTGACAACAATAAATTTGTAGATGTAATCGTCACCGTGCACCTACCGATATCTAATCCAGTGACAACAATAAATTTGTAGATGTAATCGTCACCGTGCACCTACCGATATCTAATCCAGTGACAACAATAAATTTGTAGGTGTAATCGTCACCGTGCACCTACCGATATCTAATCCAGTGACAACAATAAATTTGTAGGTGTAATCGTCACCGTGCACCTACCGATATCTAATCCAGTGACAACAATAAATTTGTAGATGTAATCGTCACCGTGCACCTACCGATATCTAATCCAGTGACAACAATAAATGTGTACTTGTACTTGTAATCGTCACCGTGCACCTACCGATATCTAATCCAGTGACAACAATAAATGTATCATCATTATCATTATCTACTAAGGATCACGGGTCTTGAACAAACTTATGTCAAATCCTCTGGTTACGTGTCATCAGTTCAAGGTCTGTCCATGTCTTCCGCATCCCTTTCAAGTCTGTCTCCAGTTCTCTTCTCCTCGTGCTGTCCTTGACCTCTCTTTCCTGCTGATTCAAGTACAAGGACTGCCGTGTAATGTTATCAACAAGTTTCCTCAATGTGTGTCCCAACTATCTCTAGCGTCTTCTTCTCATCTCTTGTCTATTGGCACTTGTCTGCTTCTTCTTATCTCTTGTCTATTGGCACTTGTCTGCTTCTTCTTATCTCTTGTCTATTGGCACTTGTCTGCTTCTTCTTATCTCTTGTCTATTGGCACTTGTCTGCTTCTTCTTATCTCTTGTCTATTGGCACTTGTCTGCTTCTTCTTATCTCTTGTCTATTGGCACTTGTCTGCTTCTTCTTATCTCTTGTCTATTGGCACTTGTCTGCTTCTTCTTATCTCTTGTCTATTGGCACTTGTCTGCTTCTTCTTATCTCTTGTCTATTGGCACTTGTCTGCTTCTTCTTATCTCTTGTCTATTGGCACTTGTCTGCTTCTTCTTATCTCTTGTCTATTGGCACTTGTCTGCTTCTTCTTATCTCTTGTCTATTGGCACTTGTCTGCTTCTTCTCATTAGTTCCACATTGGTGATCTTGATGTATCATTTCAATCCTGTTATTCTACGCAAGCACCCATCTATGAATGTCTGTAGCTTTTTTGGTTGTTGTTTTTGATGTTCTCTGTGTTTCAGAGCTACTGGCTTGACATGTGTAATTTGCGCGAAGCATAGTCTAATAGTACGACGTATATGTCAAGCTGACACATTATTTCGTGCTGTTTTGGTACGAGTAATTTGAGATCATACGGACTTAGCTATATTTCCGGTTCTTAAAAGGCGAACGTGCTTGAATACAAGTTTTGAATCGCCCAGCAAACAGTGTGTTCGGCAGAATCACTACCAATAACAAATGTCAATATTTCTTATACTAATAATAGCAGACCGACCGGATTTTGATTTTCTGTTAGGCAAACTCATTAATTAAGTTTCAGTAGCAACTCATCAAGTTTCAGTAGATCTCCACCAAGTTTCAGTAGATCTCCACATGAGCGCCTTTAGTGGCTCGAAGAATCTCAAGACTGTATTCTCTCTCTCCCCATGTGTTTTGCAGCATCTGAGGTGTGACGGATGCACAAGCGTCAATTATTCGCTGCCGAAGATTATCCAGTCCCTGCACCGGAGTTTGATAGACAAAGCTTTTTACGTATCCCCATAGAAGGAAATCTAAGGGGGTCAAATCTGGTGACCTTGGTAGCCAATCAATGGGACCTAATCTTCCAATCCATCTGTCTGGAAATTGTTGATGAAGGTAGTTTCTTACTTCATTGGCATAGTGTGGAGGTGCTCCATCTTGCTGGAATATGAATCCTTCTGGTATCCTAGGAACTGCAAAATTTTGCAGCATGTTTAGGTATGTTGCTCCTCTGACTGTGGCTTCGGCGAAGAAAAATGGACCGATCACATAATTCGAGGTTAAGGTATACCACACGTTAAGTTTAGGGCTGTCTCGCTCATGCTCCATTACGACATGTGGGTTTTCATTTCCCCATATCCTACAATTATGCCGGTGAACTTTGCCACAAGTGTGAAAGGTCGCTTCATCAGAGAATACCACACGATTGAGAAATTCATTGTCATCATCGAGGTGACATAGCATTGCATTTGCGAACTCGGCCCGTCTGGGTTTATCATTTGGCTGTAACTTCTGCACTAGCTGGATCTTGTAGGCTCTAAGCTGCAATCTTTTGTGCACAATGTCGTGAACAGTAGATTTTGGAATACCCAATTCTCCACTTGCCCGTCGAATGGATTTCCGCGGGCTACGTTGAAAAGCTTCGCTAACTGCTTCAACTCTATTTGGAGACAACGCTTCATTGCCGCTTCCCTTCTTTCTCAACAAAGAACCTGTTTCCAACAGTTGCTTGTGCCATTTCACTATGGTATGTCGCTCTGGAGGTTTCTGTCCATATGCCTGCCTGAATCTCCTTTGCACAACAATTGGAAACTTTAATTCCGCAAGCCAATAACAGCATTGCACTTTCTGCTGCACCGTAAACTCCGCCATTTTCACTACACGCGTCCTCACCAGTGTTGCCACTCAAGTTCTAGAGATAAACCCAGATGCTCTTCTAAAACAAAACCCAGAAATACCCAGAATATTTTATGCCTCAAATACACGGGATAGACGATGCGTACATAATCTTTTATGTGCATGTTTAGCACAAATAATCTGTGTGCTACCAATTTTTATGCATTTCTTCATTTTTTTTTTTTTTTAATTACCAAAAATTCACAATTAAATAAAAATGATTTTAATAACACCCCAATATATGAACTCTTGAAAATGAGATATTTTAACAGTAATATACTTACATTAGTTACATTAACAAAATGTTCCTCAAATTAAATATAAAATGTTAGTTGTAACTTGTTACTGTTTAAAAATGTCACTTGTCAGAGACTCGGCATCCATGTCGACAACTTCTCCTTCGTCAAGATCATATACATGAATTGACAACGTGGAATCTTGATTGTGAAGTTCCAGAATCTTTGCATATCTCTGCCGACAACGTCCTTCACGCACATCTTCAACCACGCTTTTACTAGGATTAAACTTATGACAAACTCCGTCTTTGGCAACTGCTTGCTTGGCTGGTATTCGATTGGAAACTGTTTCACACAAAAGCTTGTTGGTTTGTTTAGTTTTAACTAAGTTAACCTTCGAAAACACTCTTTCGACGCATGCTGAGGAGTGAGGTAGTGCCATAAGCGTGCACATGAGGTTAGCCAAAACATCAAATTTCTTCTGGTTATTAGCATCTGTTACTTGTTGCAGTCCCAGCCAGAATGCGGGCGGATCCTCATCCACTAGATGTCCAAGATCTTTTCGGTACGACGCCAGTTCTCGCCATTGATCAGACAGACGATCAAGGCTCTCTTCTGAAACAACTGTTGGGAACTGCGCTGCTAATGGAATGACAGAAGGTTTGTTGATATCGAGAGCTTGCTTTGGATCCAACAGCTGCATTTGCGCCAGAACACTGTTTTGTTCAAGTGGGAACTTGCGTCGTATTTGAGTACAAAGTTCAATCAGGTATGCCAATGCATCCTTGCGAAACTGGACTTCTTTATCTCGTAACGGGTGTCGCATTAACTGCGCTTCATATCGTCCACCCAGCTCAGTGTAATTCAGTTTCTTCTGCACCTGTACATCCGAAGGATCAATGTCGGCAAGAGTGCGATGCTCATGCTGCAATACTTCCTGCCTAATAAACATACTGAGAAGAAAACGATACTCTCTTGTTACACTCGTGTACACTTTGTGAAGACGGAAGTTCTCGGACTGGAATTCGATGTTCATGACGTTAACTTTACCCAGTAAGTAGCCGACAAATAGAAGCATGTGCTTCGTGCCAGCAGTGTTCATCGTCTGCAGGATTTGCCCCGCACCGTCGACGTTGTCCACTGAAGCTTCGGATTGGAAATACAGCTGCAGAGCATCCCATTGCTCAAGGATCCTCTCAATGACTGCTTCACGGGACAGCCAGCGTGTTTCACACAGCTTCAACAATTTATGTTTCTGGGCCTGAACTACATCTTGTATTAACTGGAACTGGAGATTTCTTTTACTACTACGCGAAAAATAGAAGCAGACATTCTTTATGAAAATTTCAAGCCAAGACGGTAGGTGGTTGCTGGCAGCACTTGCACAAAGTGCAAATGAATGACAAACACAGCCGAGAACAAAGACATGTGGAATCTCTTTCTTCAGATGTGCCTGTAAACCACTTACAGTCCCCATCATACTGGCACAGTTGTCTGTAGCAAAATCAATGACGTTACTAAGCGGGATTTCATGCGTGCTCAACAATTTCTTAACAGCTGTAAACATGCCAAGACCAGTCCCATCCTCCACCTCAATGAGGTCTAACAGAGAATCAACTACTTTTTTTGTTTTTGTGTCACAGAATCGCACAACGACTGCCAACATCTGGTTCGTAGAAATATCAGTACTCTCATCAACGATTATAGAAAATTCCTGATTTCTGCAAATGTTTATAACTTCAAGCCGCTCAAAATGAGCAATGCCGTACTGCATCACATAGGCAGCCTTGGTGCGCTTCAGTGACATATTTTGAGCAATTGTGCTATCTGGAAATATCTGCTTGCAACATTCAATCAAATGATTAGCTTGCGAAAACGGAGTATTATGTTCTGCCATGAAAGCAGACAACACTATCTCCGCTTTAGCAATTTTGTCTTGGAGACAGGGCTCTTTTGGTTTGATGAAAAACTTGTTAATGTTCAGAGTTTTGCTTTTGGCTTCGAAGTTTTTCATGTGCTTCTGTGTGCTTTTATGTGTCAATAAAGCTGTTTTGTTGGCATTAGTTAATGTACAGGAACAGACCGTACAAATCGCAGCATAGCGGTTACCAGAGTCCGGCTTTATCCAATCCTTCATTTCGCTGTCTGTTAGCCATTCCGCACAAAAAGCCTGCTGATACCATGGCTTCACTTTTTTACGCGGTGGCGTGTGTGTCGTCATGCTGCTACAACTACCAAGCGTACCTTCATCATCGCTCATTTCATAATCTTATAATAACAAAATAAAAACCAATATGCTGTTTATCTGCTTAAGTCTAATAATGTAAAAAGAAGACTTTATAACACATCGCAAAAATGACCGAGTATTGCAGATGACAGCCATTAACAGAATAACAGGAAATAGATAGCTGATGTAAACGAGTCAAAAAACAACGTCATTGATGTAGTTAAAAACAAGAATTAAATTTAAGTGGAATAAAAAATATATAGCACATAATTTTTTACATTTAATTATAATATACATATAATGTATAATGCTCAGTGCACAGAATATACATACATTGTAAATGTCAATTGTCAAATATACCCAGATTAATGCAGATTTTGAAAAAAATTACCCAGATACCCAGACGGAAGCCCAAAAACCCAGATCTAGTAAGAAATACCCAGCTGTGGCATCACTGGTCCTCACATTCCGCGGCTGCGCATTACGTATGCGTTATCTGCACATTATCGGACAATTTATCAATTATCTCACTGCTCCTAAAAATGTGATGGTTTCTATACGAGGTAAACATAAAAAAATAATTCTAACTTACATGGATGAGGAAATATTAACATTTGTTATTGGTAGTGCAACCGGCTACAGTACAGCCGTTATTTTTTTAAAGTCAAAATCACAAAGTAGACGGTAGTACTACAGATACAAGGGGATTGACATAAGTCTTGGGCCTGACCATGAAGGAGTCACAGGAGGAAGATGAAACTTGGCACATTTAAAGTTTATTATATTGGCACTGAATGTGTGAAGTACGCGTTTATTTCTTCAATGGGTTTTCCCGCTACGGTGCACGGCGCAATGTACCCTATTGACCGGATCTGCTGCTCCAAAGATTTGACAAAACAATGGATAAGAAGGAGGCCAGAACTGTGATAAAATTTCTGATGTTTCAGGGAAAAAACACCTACAGAAATACACAGGGAGATGGAACCAGTGTTTCGTGATTCTTGTCCTTCATATACTTCGGTAAAAAACTGGTGTCAACAGTTTAAGTGCGGCCGCTCAAATGTTGCTGATCAGCCAAGATCTGGTAGACCAGCCTCAGAGTGCAACGATAAAAATGCAACAAGAGTGAAGAAAATCATTGACCAGGATCGAAAAATGACAATTATGGAGATAGCTAGTAGAGTAAAACTAAATGAAAGAACAGTTTATAGAATTTTACACAACAGACTGAACATGAGAAAAGTGTGTGCACGCTGGGTTCCATGACTGTTGACACGGGAACAGAAGCAAACGAGGGTAAATTGCTGTCAACAGTTGCTCAAAAAGTGTCAGTCAAAAAATTTTTTGGAGACCACGGTGACAGTAGATGAGACTTGGGTACACCATTATGATCCCGAATCCAAAATTGCCAGCATGCAATGGAAAACCCCGGGCTCCCCAACACCTGTCAAGCCGAGAGCGCAGAAATCTGCAGGAAAAGTGATGCTGACTGTTTTTTGGGACGGCAAAGGTGTCCTTTTGATAGATTATCTGCCTCGTGGCAACACAGTTAATGGACAGTACTGTGCAGATTTTCTCACCAAACTAAGAAAGGTTGTGACCAGGAAACGAGGGATAACGAGCACTCAAAATCTTCCTTTGCTTCAAGACAACGCGCCCTCTCACAAAGCACGGCTTGTGCAGCTAGCAGCCAACGATTTGAATATTGAAAATTTTCCACACCCACCATATTCTCCAGATTTGGCTCCATCAGACTTTTTTCTATTCCCAAATCTTAAAAAAACAGCTGAAAGGAAACCATTTTGACAGCGATGAAGAGGTTGTACTGGCATGTGATGACGGGTTTAGTTTGAAAAATAGGGTGTTCTACTCCCAAGGTTTTTTCAAGATCAAGCAGAGATGGCAGAAGTTTGTCAATTCAGACGGTGGCTACATTGAAAAGGAATAAACACTATACAAAATTTCAGCTCTCTGTGACATGTCCTTCATGGTCAGGCCCAAGACTTATGTCAATCCCCTTGTATGTTATGCCCTTCCGCTCTACAGGTATTTCCACTAACACTTTTCATAGGTGGTGACATCATGCAGCAGCCTACGTTGGGTGTAGACCCTAATATTGCCGCTATTCAACATATAGTCAGGACTCTGGCTACAGTTGATAGCAACGCTAAATTCCCAAACATTAGAAATATCATAAGGCCATATACAGGTAATCTTATATAAGTTATGTACACAGTGGTTACTAGATATTCAGAGATATTGTTCTTCGATATAGTGCCGAACAGGAAGATTTCAAGAAAGTTGCATACCTTTCCTCAGAATGACTGGTAACGGACTTCATTAGAAGGAGAATGGATACTTTCCCTAATGAAACGTGGGAAGAAGGAGCTTATCAAAAGTTAATCTGACATTACAGACAGCTCGTATACGTGGACGCTTCTTCGAAGCATAAGTCAACAGCCACAGGAGTCAACACAAAGTTCAGTGACAAGTTAATTAACCTGGCAGAGGAAGCCTTCCTGGGACATGACATTAACCTGGCGGAGGAAGCCTTCATGGGACTAGACATTAACCTGGCGGAGGAAGCCTTCATGGGACTAGACATTAACCTGGCGGAGGAAGCCTTCATGGGACATGACATTAACCTGGCGGAGGAAGCCTTCCTGGGACATGACATTAACCTGGCAGAGGAAGCCTTCCTGGGACATGACATTAACCTGGTGGAGGAAGCCTTCATGGGACTAGACATTAACCTGGCGGAGGAAGCCTTCATTGGACATGACATTAACCTGGTGGAGGAAGCCTTCCTGGGACATGACATTAACATGGCGGAGGAAGCCTTCCTGGGACATGACATTAACCTGGCGGAGGAAGCCTTCCTGGGACATGACATTAACCTGGCGGAGAAAGCCTTCCTGGGACATGACATTAACCTGGCGGAGGAAGCCTTCCTGGGACTAGACATTAACCTGGTGAAGGAAGTCTTCCTGGGACATGACATTAACCATGCGGAGGAAGCCTTCCTGGGACATGATATTAACATGGCGGAGGAAGTCTTCCTGGGACATGACATTAACCTGGCGGAGGAAGCCTTCCTGGGACTAGACATTAACCTGGCGGAGGAAGCCTTCCTGGGACATGACATTAACCTGGTGGAGGAAGCCTTCCTGGGACATGACAGTAACCTGGTGGAGGAAGCCTTCCTGGGACATGACATTAACCTGGCAGAGGAAGCCTTCCTGGGACATGACATTAACCTGGCAGAGGAAGCCTTCCTGGGATTAGACATTAACCTGGCGGAGAAAGCCTTCCTGGGACATGACATTAACCTGGCGGAGGAAGCCTTCCTGAGACTAGACATTAACCTGGCAGAGGAAGTCTTCCTGGATCATGACATTAACCTGGCGGAGGAAGCCTTCATGGGACATGACATTAACCTGGCGTAGGAAGCCTTCCTGGGACTAGACATTAACCTGGCGGAGGAAGCCTTCATGGGGTAGCAAGCCTTCTTGGGACTAGACATTAACCTGGCGGAGGAAGCCTTCCTGGGACATGACATTAACCTGGCGGAGGAAGCCTTCCTGGGACATGACATTAACCTGGCCGTATTGCTAGTGTTGTATTGGTTTCCTCTCTTAACTCACTAGCCGTATTGCTAGTGTTGTATCGGTGTCCTCTCATAACTCACTTGTTCTGTCCTTACATGCCTTGATGACATCGTCCATGAGGAGTATGAAAAAATAAGGTGACAGGATATCACCTTGTCTTACTCCAGTGGTGGTCCTGAACTCTTCTGACTTATGGTTTGCTGTCCTCACATAATTTCTGCAAGACTTGTAGAAGCTCTGAATAGCATGAATCAGAGGTGCTGGAATGTTCTTCCTTGCCAAACAGTCCAAAAGTTTGCTCCAGGGGACCCTGTCAAACGTCTTTTCCAGATCTATGAAACAAAGATGGATCTCACTCTTATACTCAAGGGCCTTTTCATTCAGCTGTCTGAGTATGAAGATTAGGTCTTGAGTACTTCGGTTTGCTCGGAATCCGCACTGGACCTCATCCAATTGTGGCTCAGCTAGGCGTCGGAGTCTCTGCTCTAGGATTTTAGAGTAAATTTTACCAGGGACACTGAGAAGGGATATGCCTCTACGGTTTCCACACTGTCGATTGTCACCCTTTTTGAAATTGGTGTTATGATGGCAATCTCTCAATCCTTTGGTATGGTCTTGTTGCACCACGCTGCCTGTAGGACCCTTAAGAGTAATAGGTCACCTGATGCTCCCATTTACTTAACCATTTCTGGTGTTATACCATCATGCCCTGCTGCTTTGCCCATCTTGATTTTCTCCAGTGCTGCCTTCAGTTCTTCCATCTTTATGTCATGTTCACCATCATTGGTTTTCTCTTCTGTGCTAGTGGTTATCATTTCTGATGCTTCGTCATGCTCACCCTCCAGGAGTTCTGAGAAATATTCTTTCCATCTTTCCATTACTTCCTTTGGGGCAGTGAGCAATTTGCCTTGCCTGTCCTTTATAAATTTGAGAGGGCATTGTTTTTCCTTTCTCATGTTCTTTAGGGTCTTATCATACAATTTCTGGTTTTCTTGCGCATCTTTTTCTAGCTTTTCTCCAAATTCTTCCCAGGACTTCTGTTTTGCCGCTAGAACCTTGTTCTTTGCTTCTGTTTTGAGAGTCACATATTCTCTATATTTCTCCATTTGTCCTGTTGTGTTTTTAGCTCCTAAGTATTGTGTCCATGCCATTTTCTTCTCTCTTATTTTCTCTTTGACTTCCTCTGTCCACCAAGGTGTCATCTTTCTCTTGTTCCCAAGTCGAACTTCACCACATGCTTCTGCAGCAGCTGTCTTTATGATGTCCTTGAATTTAATCCAGAGGATTTCCAAGTCATCAGGTTGTTCTTCTGTGTTGCTCACTGCTGCAGCAATAAGCCCCTGATATCTGGTCTTAATTTCTGGCTCTCTCAGCTTGTAGGTCTTAATGCTCATTTCTCCCGTTCGTTTACTTAGTTTCTTAATATTAGACAAACATAAAGGTATGTTTTCAGGCACTCGTAAGAAATAAAGAAGTAGAACACTTGGACAACAAAAAACGTCTGTTGTTTTTCTGTTGTCCAAGTGTTCTACTTCTTTATTTCTTACGAGTGCCTGAAAACATACCTTTATGTTTGTCTAATATTAATTTACTGTTTACAGGCCTCGGGTTTCCCTTCCTTATGTGTTATTAATGTTTACTTAGTTTCTTGCGTGATGTTGGGCAGTTCCTAGGCTGAGCAACTCTTTCAGTTTTTTTTTTTTTATTGTAAGAAGGTAGTGATCACTTCCAATCTCTGGCCCTTCCAGACTCTAGCATCCCGGACATATTTGAATGAGCTTCTCCTAACAATGGCATAGTCGATCACTGACTTCTCGTTCTTTGTTGGTTCACATCTAGTGTATTCGTGTATGCGCTTATAGGGGAACTTTGTGTTTGTAATAATCAGATTCTGCTCACTGCAGAATCTAAGGAGTCGCTTTCCATTGTCGTTGAGAGTATCTTCTCCATATCTTCCGATAACTCCACCCCATCTAGCATGGTCATTTCCAACTTTGGCATTGAAATCTCCGAGCATGATAATTTCATCTAGGCAGTCATCCACTGTCCTTTGAAACAGCTCGAAGAATTCCTCCTTGACCTCTGCTCTCTCATCCTCATTTGGCCCTAGCCTATTAAATAAATATATAAATTAAAAAATAAAATGGTATGAAATCAGTTTTACAAGTAAACGGTACACAGGAAACAAGGGACGTTTCGGGTTTTACTCTTCGTCAGCCACAGTTACGAACAGGTGACAAGGACAAGAATTACATATAGATACTACAAAAATATATGATGATGAAGAACACACCAAATGAGCGATACAAGCAGATGGAACAACGGTGCTGAGCGAAACGAGAACAATAATAATGCAAGAAAATCGTAAAACCAGAAAGACATATCGAAACAAGAAAGTAAATAATCAACGAAACGAAGACAGGAATTAACAACACTATTAAAACAAATAAAAAGTCACCTAGCTGGATCCAAGAATGAAACACTTAAGATGGCTGTGAAACTAAGCGTCATGCGAAAGTGACGTATGAGCTAGTGACGGCTAAAAAGATACAAAAGGATACGAAACGAACCAAAGCAAAAACAAAGATAGATTAGAAAAACAACGACAGAAGAAATAAAGAAGTATGAAACAGAGAGAGACTCCACCAGAATTTATGCAAAATGATGCTGGACATTAAGGCCCGCTGGAGATAAAACGCCCATTTGAAAAATGAGACGATTCTCCAACGAAAAGCAAGTTTGGTCATCACCGACACATGAAAGGAGGGCAGTGACATGAATATCAGAATTACCTGAATGGTCAGGCCTGTTGAAGTGAAGGGCCAACGGTAAATGTTTGCCATGATAGATGTCATTTAAGTGCTCACGAAACCTGTCTGCCAAACTTCTGCCAGTTTCACCAATATAGGTAATGCCACACCTCTTGCAGATGATAGCATAAATCAAGTGTCTGGATTCGCACGTGAAAGACTCTCTAATGACACATTTACCGTTCGGAAAAGAAACTGACTGAGTTTGGAGTACAAAAGGACAGGTCTTACATATGCGGCGGTGGCACAGTTTAGTACCAAAGTGAGAAGGACTGGTTTGTCTCAAGCGACTGTGTACAAGAATATCCCTAAAATTCTTACCCCTACGATATGCCACCAAAGGAGTATCACGAAACAACTCTATGGTATCAGGATCAGCGTGGAGAATGGGCAGATGACGAAACAGAATTTTGTTCACCACCAGTATGGGTGGAAAGTTAAGACAAGTTTGAGTCTGTCAGATGTAGTAGTAGGTTTGGCAGTAAGTGCCACCTGACGAGTCACGTGACTAATGCGATTAAGAGCATCAGATAATACTCTTTTAGGATAGTGACGTCGGCGAAAAAACTCGAGCATTTCTTGAGCTCGTTCACGGAAATCATCTTCATCGTGACATATCCGACGTAAGCGTAGAAGCCTATTAAATACGCAGGCCGCTCGAAATGGATGGTTCTGACATGAATGGAAAACCTCCATAGCAGCATCGAATCTTCAAGAACTGATATGGATATACTGTCCTAGTCATGCAGGGGTACATGGCAATTAAAGAGCTGACAGACTATCTTCAAGAGCACCCATAGAAGATGCTTTGAATATGAATAAAGGAGAGATATTGAGGGCAATTCATGATCACCTATTAGAGACTAACATTGCAATTGATGAATCATCAAAGCCAAGACTGCTGGAATTTGGCATCAAACGTAAGACCAGCTGGAATGGGCGTATGACAGGGCGCATCCAGCGTGTATACAACCAGTTCGCAACAGGGATAATTAGTATTCATACTCTTCGACATTTGCTGAGGGAGACTGAGCACCTATGGGTTTGCCCAGAGTGCAATGACGTAGATTCTGATCAACAATAACAATAACGGACACAGTTACAACCAGGCAACAAAGACAATAAATATAGACAAGTTAAAGACAAGAAATATAGACAAGTTAAAGACAAGAAATATAGACAAGAAATATAGACAAGTTAAAGACAAGAAATATAGACAAGTTAAAGACAAGAAATATAGACAAGATAAGAAATATAGACAAGTTAAAGACAAGAAATATAGACAAGTTAAAGACAAGAAATATAGACAAGTTAAAGACAAGAAATATAGACAAGTTAAAGACAAGAATTATAGACAAGTTAAAGACAAGAAATATAGACAAGTTAAAGACAAGAAATATAGACAAGTTAAAGACAAGAAATATAGACAAGTTAAAGACAAGAAATATAGACAAGTTAAAGACAAGAAATATAGACAAGTTAAAGACAAGAAATATAGACAAGTTAAGGACAAGAAGTTTTTTGTAGGACATTGTTACGTGCAGTCTTTGATATCTTACAATATTATACATAGGTAATTTTTTTAGTGCTTAAGGGAAAGTCATTATTGAGTTACTTCCCTTGAAAGTTGTGCCATCTCTTCGATCAAACTCCGCGGATGAATCCATTTTACTGCGATTTATTCGTTGTTTGGGTAATAATAGATTGTTCTTGCTTCAGAATATCTATGGCCTGAATTTATGTGTATTGTTTGTCTGAGTAGGACGAGTCTGTCTTATATCTGTATATCTTTACATATCTAAGTCGAACTATATGTTCTGTTGTCTCTAGAGAGGTCGAAGGCTATTCGGCGGATGTGTCGCTAGAGTGTGGTGTGATTTGGCTTCGTCCTGATAGGGACTGTGTTTCCTATGTCGGCCTGTCGCCGGGGAAAAAGTGATCTCAGTATTTGTGGGGAAGGTGATAGTCGTCTAAACCTATCGTGTATGCTTTACCCCAGTGTTTATTCGTATTGCCAAGGAATGGCAGTTTCATATTTCTTATACCAAGGTAATCCAAGATACTTTTATGAACTCTCGTACGAAGCCACCATTTTCGATAAGAGAATATATTTGACTCGATGAAAACGACTTCGATTCCTAGCAGCACTATATTCTGTAGAATGCAGTCAATTGTTCATGATCAAATCTACAGAGCAATGCAATGTTTTATGAATGACTAACTTTAGGACAGATTCATTATCTGTATCCAAACGTGAGTGACAGCTCACGAGTGAAGCCATCTTGGAACCAAACATGTAGTGACTTTCAAGAAGAGAAAAGGGGATGCCCGTATTATCGCTTGTTTAGTCCAGAGATCACTGCTACACATGAGAACCCTTTATCAGCGGTTCAATATTATTATATGAAAAAAATATGTGCTGAACATTATGTGGGAGAATCGTCGCTAAACGAGATTAGGTTTAGAAGCCATCTGAAATATTGTTTATAAGCTGACGTGCTCAGTCAGTGAAGTCAGATGATTTATATGTATGGGCGATGCTGAGGGCTTGGCTACTGACAGTCCATTATAATATTAATCTACATGAGTGCCCATGTAACATAACATTGCAAGACCAGTTATCCACTGTACTATGATGTATTATGCCAACCTGTGATTTGTCACTATCTGTGCTGTCGAGTGTGTACGTCCAATTAAACTTTAGAAAAGGTACACAGTCGTTGGTGTCGATGACTTCCAGTCATACATGAGTGTGAGAAAAGAACATTTGTCAACAACACGAACCCTTATCATCATTCGCACATTGTACACTCAATCCATGTCTACACACCACTGCGTAGGTCAAGTTGACATTCCATACACTACAGTGGAGCAAACAACACCATAGAGATCTTATCAACTGATGATGATGATGTCTGCTTCCATCCACTTATATCTATCTTTTGGTGGATATCATTAACGGGAATAAAAATCCAACATTATTCAACTTTATCAACTGGTGGACCAGCTTTCTGGGTTTGACCTCGCAGAAGTTCAGAAGTCAACAGATTACCGATACCAGACCGTTTCCTGTGGCTGATACGACACACTTGCAGTATTGGTTTGCTCTTTGTCAACACTTCGTCACGTGACCTGTCAAGTGAATGCAGTATGTAGGTCAGCGTTGTTGACATTTTTTACATTAGACATTACAGAGTTTCACAGAACAGTTGGATCAATTCTTGTCAATGTTAACAGGAAGACAGTATTTGTGAACTAAGAAGTCCTATTTTCATCGATGGATCTTCTTGTTTTCCATATATGAACTTTAATATTTAAGGCCAGAATGTTTAATTGAATAAAGTGGCAGTTTGTTTGTTTTCATAAAAATAACTTTGCCATTACTGTAAAACTGAGCCTATTTTGCAACACATACTATCATACACATAATTTATATATATTTATGTTTACATGTTATTTGTTTGTATAGTATGTTAGTTTCTATGTCAGCGGGTTGTGTTTAAGGTTGGGCGGCGTCCTCACAACAGAATATCCCACGTCATAGAGGGTCCGTTGTGGGCGTTTTCTATAGGTGCAATTTTCTTGATTGAAAATTTGCTGCGACAACTGTTGCTTTTGTGTTAGCTGTGAAGTCTGTAATTATTGTTATTTTTGTAATATTTCTTTGTTCTTTAGTTTTGTTTTGATTTGTTTGTAATTTGTTGGTCTAACCTTTTCTATCTTTCAGTTCTATTCACAATTTATATTCATATATTGTGACGTCATTTGTGTTGTTATTCTTTGCAGATTCAGTGATTATTTTCATTGATTTCCCTATTTGATTTATTTTGATTTCTGCAAACGTTCTTGTATTGTCAGTCCTATTTGTACTTTATGTATTCTGTTGGTTGACATATGTTTTATATAGGTATATTTCATAAGACACAATTGCCTGTGCACTGCACTTGGATTATGGTATAAACCAGTACCTGATTATTATTACTATTATACAAGACCTTATTAAAGGCTTGTGACCCACAGATATTGGGATAGTATACTGATTAATCAAGTCATTGAGAACTTGTGGTATTATTATTGATTCAGGTGATTAGTATTATTGTTAGACATCATGGCTACATTAGAATACTTCATTACACAAGGGAAAGCCCTTGATAAGACTGGTCAACAATTAGAACAATGGGCAGTTGCTCAATATGACAAAGCATTAGCTGCAGAAGAGAGAAGAGCTATGGCAGAAGAGAAAAGATTAGCTGCAGAAGAAAGAAAAGCTATGGCGGAAGAGAAAAGATTAGAAAGAGAAGCTGAGGCTGCTGCTGAACAAAAGAAATTGCAGATGCAGGTGGAGGAAAGGAGATTTGAAGCTGAACAAAAAAAATTAGAAAGAGAAGCTGCGGCTGAACAAAAAAGATTAGACAGTGAAGCTGAACAAAAAAGATTAGACAGGGAAGCTGAACAAAAAAGATTAGACAGTGAAGCTGAACAAAAAAGATTAGACAGGGAAGCTGAACAAAAAAGATTAGACAAGGAAGCTGAACAAAAAAGATTAGACAGGGAGGCTGAACAAAAAAGATTAGATGCTGAAGAGAAAAAAGCAATAAGAGAACATGAATTTGAGTTGGAGAAATTGAGATTGACAAGTATGAGTAATGTTAATCAGGCATCTAGTGGTAATGGTAAACCTTCTACTTACAAGGTTAAGGTTCCACCGTTCAATCAGTCCAGTGACGATATTACATTCTGGCTGGATAGATTTGAACGTTCTTGTCGTACACATAATGTGGATAAATCACAATACGCTAATCAATTATCAGAAAACTTGAAAGGTGAATCTTTGACTAGATTATGCCTTGTAGGAGAAGCAGATAAGGATAATTATGATGTCATTAGGGCGGCTTTGATAAAAAAATATCAGCTAAGTGAGGAAGGCTATCGCCTTTTATTTAAGACGATGGTACCTGAGACGGGTGTAGAATTCTCAGAATTCACTGCAAAGGCACGTCTCACAGTTGATCGTTGGATTGAGCTTTCCAAAACAGAAAAAACGTATGAAGGACTTATGGATTTGTTGCTCAGAGATAAGATTATGTCATGTGTGAACAAACCTTTCCTTGAATTTATACATGAGCGTAAACCCAAATCTCTAAAAGAAATGGAAGAATATTGTTCCCAATATGTCACTGCACACCCCGACGTGACTTTTGGCAACACTAAGATTAAGGAGAGTATGCCAGTTGCTTCAGCAACACCATACAATCCCAATTATTCACACAGATTTCAGGGACCTCAAAACAGATTTGATAAAAAAGGTAACCATAATAGTTATCAAAACCAAGGTAACCAATCATTTCAGGGTTCTTCTTCAAAGAACTGGAGACGACCTGATAGCTCTCGACACAGGGGTGGTCATAATTATAGGAATTTCCGTAGAGGAAGTAATTATAGAAACTATCAGGGTTATCCGTCTTGGAGTCAACAAGATCATAATTACAGAGATACTCATTATAATGAATATGATAATGGTAACCAAGGGAACTATGACTCAAACCCAAATAGGGGTTACAATAGAGGTAACAATAACTACAGAGGTGATAATAACCGAGGTAGATCTCAAAACAAAAGACATAAACCACATTTTCAGGCAAACTCTGCACAACAAGAGTCCCATGAAGCCTATAAACAGAGTAAAGATAATAATGATGCTAGTAATATGGCATGTGCCGCTTTTGATTTTGGGAGAGCATCTCAGTGCCCCCAATGCAAAACGTTATTTGAGCCAACCACAGTGTCTACTTTAAGCTGTGGCCATCCTCTTCCTGCTCTTCCGGCATCAGTCGCGCATGATGGAAGAGGTTCTCTTGTCTTACATAAGGGTTTAGTGAATAACAATCCAGTCTCTGTGCTATTTGATTCTGGATGCACCACAATTGGTGTTAGGCAGTCACTCGTAGATCCTTCCCGTGCCACTGGACAAGTAGTCAAATGTGTAACATTTGGCGGCACATTAGAGAAATACTCTACTGCTATCATTAGGATTGCTACTCCTTTCTTTACAGGAGATGTACACGCATGTCTTCTTCCGAATCCGATCGCTGACCTCATCATCGGTCGCATTCATGGAGTCAAGGAATGCACTCCGCAACAAATTTCCACGTGGGAAAGGCAAAACATGCAGATTGCTAACGCTGTAGTCACTAGAGCTCAGGCTCTTAATATGCCTCAAACTTCATCTACTGAAGATAATGAAGTGCATAACCAAGATAATCCCTTGGTAATTTCTCGTGACTCGTTTATAAAACAGCAAGAAGATGATCCCACTCTGAAGAAATTCTTCATTCTTGCAACTAAAGGTGATCCGAATAAAGACACAAGTCGTAAATCGTGGATTACAAAGAAGAATGGCGTACTTGTACGTATGGTTCAAGACTCCATTACGTCAAGTCATTCTCAAATCCTGGTTCCCAAGAATTTGAGAGTTAAAATTTTGCAGCACGCTCACGACTCTCAGTGTGCTGGACACATGGGTTTTTCCCGTACTAAGTCAAGAGTCCTTGCGGCTTTCTTTTGGCCATTGGTAAACAAGGACATACGGATTTATTGTCGATCTTGTAAAGTATGTCAGGAAGTTAAATCCAAAGGTCCACGGCATGCTGCACCCATTCAGGCGGCGGACATTCCTATTCGGCCGTTTCAAAAAATGGCCATAGACATTATTGGTCCATTTAAGATCAAGTCTGCCAGAGGACATCAGTTTATCTTGACGTGTGTTGATATGTGCACACGTTGGCCAGAGGCTATTCCTCTGAAGAGCATTACTACTGCTGATATTGCAGATGCTCTTTGGCTTATATTTTCTCGTCTGGGGTTCCCCGGAGAGATATTGTCAGACCATGGCACCCAACTAATATCAGATACCATGTCTCAAGTAATGTCTACTCTGCAGATAGATAGATCTTTAAGTAGTATCTACCATCCAATGTCTAATGGTATGGTCGAACGCCTTAATAGAACACTTAAAAACTTACTGGGGAAGATAACTGAGGATCATCCTCAAGACTGGGACAGAGTTTTACCTGCGGCCCTCTTCGCTTACAGAGAGGTACCCAATGAACATACGGGATTTTCTCCCTTTGAACTCGTCTTTGGCGCGCGTCCGCGTGGCCCTATGTCGTTGCTTCACGATCTCATAACATCTGACAATATTGACGATGACACAAAGTCATCCTACGAATATGTCATCGCGTTGAGACAAAAAATTATCGAAGCATGCAAATTAGCAACTTCTTCTTCTGAATTTGCGAAACAGAAGGCAAGGCAATTTGCCAATAAGAAGAGATGCTTACGACAACTTTGTCCTGGTGACAAAGCATTTGTATTACTACCTTGTAGGGAAAACAGATTACTTATTTCTTGGAAAGGTCCGTACGATATAATATCGAAAATTTCCGATGTCGACTATATTGTCGATATTGATGGGAAGCATAAAACCTTCCACATCAATATGCTTACTGAATTCCATGAACGTCCGGATTATTTGCAACCCATTTTCCAAGCAACGGACAATTCTCCAGTACAACATGGTCATTACTCATCACTGTCCGTGATACAGGATGAGGAAACAAGTTTTTCAGATGTAAATCTTCCTCTTCCAATGATCCCACTTCATTCCAGTGAATCATGGAAGAACGTTACTGTCTCTCCTGATTTGTCTCTAGGAGAACAGCGACAAGTTTCAACTATGTTGCAAACATTTCAGGATGTACTCACTGACATCCCTGGACAAACGAATGTCATTCAACATGACATTGTTCTAACTGACCATACTCCTATTAGGGTTAGACCTTATCCTATACCTATACATTTTCAAGCACAGGTCGAGAAAGAGTTGGATGAGATGATAGATTTGAAAATAATCGAACCATCCACCTCTGCATATTCTTCGCCGATGGTTATTGTGCGTAAAAAAGACAATAACATACGTCTTTGCGTTGACTATCGAAAATTGAATCAAGTAACGAAGTTCGATGCCGAACCTATGCCTTTACTGGAAGAGCTACTTACTCGACTCTCCAAATCTCATTTTTTCACTAAACTTGATTTGTCTAAAGGATATTGGCAAGTTCCTTTATCTGAACGCGCCAAACCTCTCACGGCTTTTTCAACACCTAGAGGTTTGTTCCAATGGAATTTTATGCCTTTCGGTCTTATGAACGCACCAGCTACGTTCGTACGCATGATGCGCCGAATCCTATCTTATCGGTCAGATGTCATTGCATATCTAGACGACATCTGTCTTTTCAGCGATACTTGGGAAGATCACTATTCAGGGTTAGATGAATTGCTGTCTACTTTGCGTGAGCACAACCTGACAGCGAAACCCTCTAAAGCCTATATTGGTTTTAGCGAAATTTCTTTCCTAGGCCACCGAGTTGGTCATGGTTTCCTAAAGACAGAGGACCATAATACTAGTAAGATACTTAACATCTCAATCCCTAAGACTAAAAAACAGGTGAGAAGTCTGTTAGGTCTTATTCAATTTTATGGCAGATTCATTCAGAATCTATCCTCTATCATGGCACCTCTCTCAACACTTCTAAAGAAAGGTTCGCCTAATGTGGTCCACTGGTCTCAGGAATGCCAATGCTCTCTGGATAAGATTAAAACACTGTTTTCAACACCACCTATTTTAGTGCTACCCACTAAAGATAAGACATTCGTTCTTCGTAGTGACGCTTCATCCACTGGGATTGGAGCGGCACTAATGCAAGAGTACTCTGGAACTCTGCATCCTGTAATGTATATTTCCAGAAAACTTAATGCGGCAGAAAGGAATTATTCGGTTTTAGACCGTGAGCTATTAGCTATGGTTTGGTCGATCCTCAAACTACAGAGATTCCTTCTAGGCGCACATTTCATAGTAGAAACCGACCAAAAAGCTCTTACTGCTATACAGAGTAAGAATTTGAAGAGCTCGAGGTCTACTCGATATGCAATTGCTCTTCAACCTTTTCATTTCTCTGTGCGAGCTATTCGTGGATCAGATAATGTGATGGCAGACATTCTGTCAAGATGCCCACATGATTCCACATAACTATTAGGGCTTAGACTTCTTGATATGTCTAGTTCTATAGTAGTTCCTTTTCTATATCATGATAGATACACATTTGTAATTTAATAATATAATGATTGTATCACTACATAGCGGTTCATTGATGTTTATTCACCGCTGTGCTTTGATGATTTTTTCTTCATAAATCATAAATTTAAGATATCTAATACGAAATGATGATATGAATTTTTTAGGCATTGTGTAATTGCCAGAATTGTATTATACTTTGATGACACCTTCCTGGAAAAATATACTTGTAGAGAAATAATTTCTCTCAGTTTATGAGACACATTCTCACCAGTCGCTCCATAAGTCGACTTAGCCTCATATTAGGCGTTATAGGTATTCCTGATATTTTCATCTGCGCATTATTCATGCGTTGTGAGCCTATTGTACGTTGCTCCTAGATGTATTTCAAAAAAAAAAAAATGTTCCATTTTTTTTTTCCCGGGAGGTGTGGTAAGACTGTTACGTGCAGTCTTTGATATCTTACAATATTATACATAGGTAATTTTTTAGTGCTTAAGGGAAAGTCATTATTGAGTTACTTCCCTTGAAAGTTGTGCCATCTTTCGATCAAACTCCGCGGATAAATCCATTTTACTGCGATTTATTCGTTGTTTGGGTAATAATAGATTGTTCTTGCTTCAGAATATCTATGGCCTGAATTTATGTGTATTGTTTGTCTGAGTAGGACGAGTCTGTCTTATATCTGTATATCTTTACATATCTAAGTCGAACTATATGTTCTGTTGTCTCTAGAGAGGTCGAAGGCTATTCGGCGGATGTGTCGCTAGAGTGTGGGGTGATTTGGCTTCGTCCTGATAGGGACTGTGTTTCCTATGTCGGCCTGTCGCCGGGGAAAAAGTGATCTCAGTATTTGTGGGGAAGGTGATAGTCGTCTAGACCTATCGTGTATGCTTTACCCCAGTGTTTATTGGTATTGCCAAGGAATGGCAGTTTCATATTTCCTATACCAAGGTAATCAAAGATACTCTTATGAACTCTCGATCGAAGCCACCATTTTCGATAGTTACGATTTGAATGTCTAAGAGAATATATTTGACTCGATGAAAACGACTTCGATTCCTAGCAGCACTATATCCTGTAGATTGCAGTCAATTGTTCATGATCAAATCTACAGAGCAATGAAATGTTTTATGAATGACTAACTTTAGGACAGATTCATTATCTGTATCCAAACGTGAGTGACAGCTCACGAGTGAAGCCATCTTGGAACCAAAACATGTAGTGACTTTCAAGAAGAGAAAAGGGATGCCCGTATTATCGCTTGATCAGTCCAGAGATCACTGCTACACATGAGAACCCATTGCTAGCGGTTCAATATTATTATATGGAAAAATATGTGCTGAACATTATGTGAAGAATCGTCGCTAGACGAGATTAGGTTTAGAAGCCATCTGAAATATTGTTTATAAGCTGACGTGCTCAGTCAGTGAAGTCAGATGATATATATGTATGGGCGATACTGAGTGCTTGGCTACTGACAGTCCATTATAATATTATTCTACATGAGTGCCCATGTAACATTGCAAGACCATTTATCCACTGTACTATGATGTATTATGGCAACCTGTGATTTGTCACTATCTGTGCTGTCGAGTGTGTACGTCCAATTAAACTTTAGAAAAGGTACACAGTCGTTGGTGTCGATGACTTCCAGTCATACATGAGTGTGAGAAAAGAACATTTGTCAACAACACGAACCCTTATCATCATTCGCACATTGTACACTCAATCCATGTCTACACACCACTGCGTAGGTCAAGTTGACATTCCATACACTACAGTGGAGCAAACAACACCATAGAGATCTTATCAACTGATGATGATGATGTCTGCTTCCATCCACTTATATTTATCTTTTGGGGGATATCATTAACGGGAATAAAAATCCAACATTATTCAACTTTATCAGGA